>VWZP01005306.1:16399-31598 GCA_013396995.1 Dicaeum eximium | reverse complement strand
CCCATCCCTCGGTGTGTAACCCCGGCCCCGGGTGAGTATGGCAAAACTCTCTCCTCTCTGACCCACCTCTANGGGAGAAGACAGAGGGGAAAAGGAGAACCCCGCGCGCACTTTCCCTTCCAATGTTCCCAATCTCGCCGCGGCACTGGAAAAGCCTCTTCTCCCCCCAGACACCGCCGGGCAAGACCGGGCATGGCAATTTGGGCTCTCCGCAGGGCATCGGTGAAGCACCTCTGCGGGCGGCCCCGCTCAGCCCCCGCGCTTCCTGCGCTCCCCCCGGAGTCCCTCCGCCGCGGTGGCTGCGGGAGCAGCGGTGCCCCCGCCTCCTCTCCGTGCTCCGGAGGACGCGGCGGAGCGGGTATTTGGTGCATCGCTGCCCGGAGGGGATCGGACAGGGTGGGCTGGGGGGTCACTCACCTCCCTGCAAGGTGACCTGCAGCGCGGTGCTCCCGCTGGCGAGGCCGGAGGGGCGGCTCAGCGCCCGGGCGCTCCGCCCGGCAGCATCCCCGCGGCGGGGGCGGCGGCGGGGACCGGGCCCGGGGGCTGCACAGCGCCGGCAGAGAAGGGGCTGCGCCGCCTCCACGGCCTCGGCGGCACTGTGGGCTCGCCTTCTCCTCCTCCTCCTCCTCCTCTTCTCTAGGCCTTTTTCCCAGCCAGGTCTCCTCTGTTCCCCACACACCGGGGCTCAGCGAACCTTGGCGGGCACCGCTCCTCTCGCCCCAGCGCAGCTGCCCCCAGCTTGCCCTGCCGCAGAGGGGCTCCCGCACTGCTCCCCCAGCCAGAAGGCACTGCCAGCACCGCGGGACAGCTCCCCAAGACGATGGGGAAGCTCCAGTAGGTCTGGAGAACTTTAAATGCTTACGTTTTATTTTTAAGTGTAATGATGAGTGCACTGGGCTGCTTCCTATGGCATTGAGGAGTATTCCCTGCTTTCCTAATAATCCTGTGTAACAGGTGTGAAAAATGCATTTTTCTTATGATTGGCTTTTCGCAAATATTTTACTACATGTATTATGTTAGAGAGTTATGTTGTATTAATTTTTGTAATGCTATATTAATCTTTTAAATGTAGGTTTTTTCTGTTTGTTAAGGCATAATAGAAACAATGTAATATACTTTTTTAACTAGCTCAAGGAACAGATAAGATAACCAAGAAAATTCCTGGCCTAAAGAAAACAACACGAAGACACCAAGAAAGAGTTATTGTTTCCTTATCTCTACTGGAACCAACGAGATTACAAGACAAGAAACAGACATATAATTGAAGGACCCTTTGTTTGAGAGGATTTTTGAATCATTCATGGAGAAATATGAATATGCAACAAGGTATAATTTTTAAAGACCAATCCTGTATGTGTGTGTGTGCTTTTCCATTGAGAAAATACCCGGACGTCCATATTTCTTTGCTTTTTATTGTCTCTGTTATTGTCCTAACCCTAATTATCCCAATTTGTATTATCTCAATTTTATTATTAAACTTTTAAATTTTTTTAATAAGTAATTATGAAGTGTTTTTAACACAGGGGTAGGCAGTGTTCATTCACTCGTCTTTCCATTCCCAACACACTTGCTAGCCAAGTCATTTGCCTAAAAGCTTCTCTGTCACCACTTCTTTCTAGATGTTTCAACATCCACTGCTCAAAATGCTGTTGGGAAATCACAGGTCCCGTTTAGATCATTGCTTCCCTTTGCCTCCACAGGACACGAGAATGTAAAGCCCTGGTGCATTTTTTGTTTCTCCACCTCTCTGGGTTACAGCTTTTTTCTCTCACTACTTGCTTATCATATGATATCATATGATATCAAGCAAGATATCATATGATAAGCAAGTCATAGTCATAGTCATATTCATAGTCCCAAAAGAAGGTATGCCAAATCTTTGATGAAGGAGAATGTTCAAGATTTAAAACACATGTTAACTAACTTGAACCCATCTTAAAGTTTTTCTCCAGCCCTGTTTTCTGCTCTTCTACAACATTTTATTGGTGTTCCAAACTCACTTTGTGTTTAGTATATTCTAATGGTGTTCACAGAAGATTTTTCTCTCCTTCTAAATATCTGGTCCCTTGTTTATTCCTGAGTTGATTTGGACTTCAGGGAGGTTTTCTATCTTAGAGAAAACAGTTTCTTCCCTAATGTAATAGGCACTGGGAGACAATTCATAATCAGCAGAAAGAAATAGCCCCAAATTAAGATCACCCTGATTCTCCAGAGTGTTTTTCACTTTTACTTTTTTGAGAATAGAAGTCTCTAAATCACCATCATTATGCCTTTACCAAGTAACACTTTTAGGCCTTTCCATCCTGCTTGTACAGGGATATAAGTTTAAGAGGGGTTGACTTGCAGCCAAAGGTATTTCAGCTCCTACAGTGCAAATTCATCAGTCATCACTGCTACTGATTGGAGATACCCGTTTATTGCCGCTGGTTCTTCCACATTTAGGGTGCCATTTGTTTTTGATTTCTTGCATGAGGGGTTTCCAATTGTGGTGGTGTTTTTCCCCCATGTGTAAAGACTTTGACTCCATGTATCAGAAGGCTTAAGATAGTTGTATTATATTTGGCTCCATGTTCCAGGCCCGAGGCTTAATGCCTTGTATAGTGCAGCCTGTTACAATGCTTCTTTACAAAGCTTTGGTGCAATCCTCGCACATAGTTTCTTCTCAGTGCCTAGTACAAGAATGCCCCTTATCATACTAAATTCATGGGCTGGTAACCAAGACCAGCTCCCTCTTACCATTGGTCAGAGAGAGAAAACTCTCTCTCTATGTTTGTGGAACAGGGGCAGAAAACAGCAGGTGTTATTTTGAGAATACAGAAAATGTTTATAGAACTGCTGGTGGGAAAAATTATCTTTTCTCTTACGAAGAAGAACCTAGCAGGCATGCTACTTGGAAATTCAGAAAACCCAAAATCATAATTACCACCCCAGCTGGTTTGGGTGGATGGTGAATTCCTGCTGAAATACATTTTTTAGTGACCAAATGTATTTGTGAAATAGGGGGAAATCCAAACAGATTTGTTGGGGATTTTTTTTAAAGAAAAAAAATTAATTTATGCAGAATGGACTGGGGAAGGGATTTCTGGATCATCAAGTGAAGCTTTCTTGCTTCCAGGAAGTTTGTTTCCTTCTGACACTTCCAAAATATGGATTTTTTTCCATTATGTTATCAAATTGAGATTCAGTGACATCAGGAAAGTAATAATTTCCTCTCACACTGTTCCTCTGCCTTTGCCATTCTCCCTGAGCCAAACTAAGCCCATTCTTCCTTCAGTCTAGGAAGACCATGTGACTTTATGTCCATGAGGAAATCTGGTCTCATTTGGTCTACTTGAATTTTGCATCAGAACCAAGAAAATCTAAGTAGAGGAGCAATCACAATCCAACAATGACAGGGGCTGTAACCATTGCTACAGATGAGGGCATACTTCTCCCTTTTTTCTAGTCAGCCTCTTCTCTTGACCAAAACCATCAAAGAATTTACCAATACACTAATTAACTCATAATAACTAGTGTTCATTATGCCACTTTCCTATGGCACTACATTTGCCATAAATTGTCCTCTTCCTTTTGCTGGAAAGCTAATGACTGTGCCTGATTTGATTTTGATATTTGCAGCTCACTGATACCCTGCTGATTTTTGAAAAAAGTTCTTCAAATAGCAACAGAAAGGGGCTTGTGGTGGGGTGAGTGAACTGCAGCAGGCTCTTTTGTGATTTGGTGGTTTCTCTTCAGGTGCATCAGCATCACTGAGAGTCCTCTTCAATACCAAGTTGTGCAATGCATCCTTAATGCATTGTGCCAGCACATTTCATAGCTTCTTGTGGCAAGAAACTGGGGGGTTCATGCTATGTGTCTAGCAATGGTAACTAACTCTTTCCTTTTGTTTCTAAAGGTGCTTTCCTCCACAGCTGATGGAGATACACCTCAGCAGGAAAGCTTCTGTGCAGACAAAGTGCTGCACTGACAGGGAGCAATACAAAGAGATGTTTGAAAAGGGCAAAGGTGGGGAGGAAGAAAGTCCACCTCCGTGGGTCTGATGGATGCTGGAGCAGGGCAGCCCATGATGGCCTGTGAGCCTCCGTGGTCCTTCCGTTTCTGTCTATGAGGAACTAGGGATTTGGAAGCCATCAAGGCAGGATTTCAAAAAGGAAATGGCATCTGGAAGCAGAAATGACCAGAGATGTACAAACATCTTTTCTTACAAAATGGAGGTTTGTAGAAATCAAAGAAGGGATGAGATTTTGCAGGCATATATCACTATAGCTTCAGGGAAAACATTTCACCACGAGTTGCTCTGAGCAGAGCTGTTCCAGGGCTAGTGCTAACCAAAAAATTTGCCACTGCCTTCAGTGGAAGCACCCTAAGGAACAGCACCTGGCTGGGGAGTCACACAGTCTTGATCTTTGGTCCCCTGAGTGCTCTGCACCGAAATCTGGGAGACTCCTTGGAGATGGAGCTGCTCTGAAAGCCTCAGGGCCAAACCACTTGGGAACCAGTACAGCATGAGAGCAGGAGAGAGTCCCGGTCTGGAAGCCACACATCCAATGCTACAGGAACAGAGCTTTGTGGTAGCCAGGAGGATTTCAGGAGAATCATTAACTGGTGTATCTACTGATGTGCTAAAATGCTTCTGGGACTGTCACGTTACACTGTAGTCCTCAGCTGTCCAAAGACAGAATCTAGGATATGATGCATGCTTGGGACACCACGAGTAAGAAAATGGAAAGGCAGTGAGTGCATTGGTGGTCTATAGGTAGAGCAGCAGCACCACCTATCACCGGAGAGGGAAGGAGAGAGGATAGACCAGGTGCTGCTCCTCCTGCCTGTTCTCAGTACGAGACTGGAGCCCAGATTTTCTAGATCACCACAGAGAAAGTTCCTTCTTCTGGCAGAAGAAACTGGCTTAAATCTTTCACTGCACTTCTGCTAGATATTCCTGTGGTGCACAGCTAGCAGAAGGAGATGGAGGAGATGGAAAGGTGAAGGTTTTGGAGAAGGGCTGAGAGCTAGAATTTACAGTGGTAATGAACCAGAATAAAAATAATAACCTTCAGGTCTACAATACCCAAAGGTTTGCTGATCACTTAGAGGGTACAACTAGGCCCTAGGACCCTGTGCTCCAAGTTGTGCAGGGCTTTTTGTCTTGTGGGTTCTGTCAGTCAAAAATCCTGGCACCAGAATTATTGGTATGGTCTGAACCATATGTAGCTTGATTATAATTCAGAATGATGGAACAGAGCAACCAGAAAGTAGCCCAGAATCTGTAATTTCTTCTTGCCAAAGGCAAAAAGAATCTTCCCCTGTAACTGGACCCAACCCCAAAGGTGTAGCCAGGAGTGCTTTTAACTTTCTGAGAAAGAAAAATTGTTTAGCTGGAATGGCTGAGCTGTGTGGGTGCTGAGGTTCATGTTGATTTGTTTGCTGGTAGTTCTGAAACCAGAATAAAATGAGAGTTTGAATTAAGCCAAGCTGAGCACGTTTTCTTCTTATTCTGTATTCACAGCAAATCGACAAGCAAAAGATAGAATTTTTTGGCTGAGTGAATTATGTGGCTTAGCTCAAGATGAAATGTTTCATTGCTTTGAACTCTTCTTTATAAACTGGATATGCATCCTTACTTGCAACAGAGGAAAAAATCTAAAAACAATCACTGCCTAATTGAACCAGAAGTGGCGGCTAGATATTATCTGCCAGGAGGACGAAGGAGGTCTTTTCATCTGGTGCTAAATTAATTTGGAGGGACCTGTTAGGAAAAGTGGGACAGCACTAATGTTTTATATATTCCAGTGTCTTGAAAGGCTTGTCTGTATCTCCTTTGCCTTAGACAAGTTGCTTGAATTCAGCCAAAGCAGCCCAGTTTCTCATATGTCCAGGAACTGAGAGAATCAGAGACTCAGAAAAAAACCTTCACTGCCTTTATTTTGCTATCTGTGCCTTGCCTCACTGCATACAGCTCTCGTGTTTGAACTTTTTTGGGATTCTTCCAGGAAGCCTTACAGCAAGTTCTGACACCAATGCTTTCCTGTCCAAAAGGTGGCTCTTTGACCAGTATGGGCACCTCCATGGGAGAGGAAACTGTGTCATTTTTGTGCTGCCTTGCACTGGCCTTTGGAGGTAGAGAGGAAAGGCACAGGTTAGTGCTAATTGAGATGTGGCCATCTGTCAGACAGAAAACATGCCAATGCCACCTTGTGACTTTTTTATAAAGGAAGAAACCAGCCACAGGTGAAATATTTTGGTGCTACAGATGTTGAACTGAGTCAGCCAAATATCTGAGATTATAAAGTTCCTCTTGGATGTGATTAAGGATTTCCTGAGTTATCTAGCATCTCACTTAAATTCCTTTTCATCCACAGTGAAACTGCTTTGTTGAAATCAGACACTTTTTTGGAGCTGAGTGCCATGAAATTTGACCCATTATGGATTGCTCAGGCACCCAGTATGAAGGGACCTGTGTATAAACATGGTAAGAGACAGTACTTTCCCCAAAAATCTGATACTTTAGGTAGCCAGGACAGTAAAAGCAGGAGTTGGAAGCACCTAGTCCTGTAGGGGATCTCAGACCTTTGGAAGCACCTAGTCCTGTAGGGGATCTCAGACCTGGGTTTGTATCTGGGCATGCTGATGTGTAAAGTTAAATTAAATGGATTTCAGATCATCACATTGAGTTAGTTCACCCCCTTAAAGAAAGATTGTTGAGCATGTGGAGAAGCCCTGGATCATCCAGGGAGTGCCAAGCATGGCACGGCCTGGATCATCCAGGGAGTGCCAAGCATGGCACTCCATCCATTGTGACTCAACACAAGTCATCTGTGGGAGACAACACTCTGGGTCAGCAGCTGGAAGCAGAAGGATGCTGAGTTGATCCTTCTGTGCATGATTCTCACCTTGGCAATTATGATTTAAGGAGAATGCCAGGCTCTTTTCTTGCTGCCTGCAGCTACACAGTGTGGGTGAAGCCCCATAGCTTAGAAGCCTCAACAGCAGCTGTGCACATGATGGCTTCCAAATTCTCCATTATCCTTCAGATTTAAACTAGACAGTGCCTGTTCTGTAACATTAGAAAAATGCTTTGGTGTTGGCAAAACCAAAAGAAAATGCCTTTTTCTTTCTGCACTAACAGGCTGTGAAAATAAAGAGTAGTGCAGATTTCCACTTACAGTCTCCTGCCGCATCTCCCCAGGCAAGGACACAGTCCCACTGCTCCTCAGGCTGCCTGACAAGAGCCTGCAGACCTTTTAAGGCATGGAGGCAGTTTTAGAGCCTGGCCTCAGTGTTGTCTACCTGTGACAGACCATGGAAAACCACTGGGCACAACCAGAGAGGGTCCTGAACCTGAGAGAGAACAAGAATGAGAAGCTGATGAAAGGTACAGATAGCTCCATGAGAAAAAGTCAGATTTCCCAGGTGGCCAGAAGAAAGATACTGATATGAAAACTCATGGAAGGGCAAAGTTGAGGAGACAGGCCACAAGAATACGACGTCATGGCTTGTAAGTAGTGTAGCTGAGGAGAAATGGCTGGAATACTCTTCAGTGGCCCCACAACATTTCCACTAAAAGAATTAATCCATCTGGCTGAAAAATACCTAGCTGCCAGGAATGCTCATTGAATTAGCTGATTGAACTGCAGAGAGGAACATAAATTTATTTTTCTTACAAATTTCCCTGTGCTTACCTGTCTTTTATATATGATGAATGTTTTGGGGTTTTTTTCCACAGGAGTAACTTCTTGAGAGAAGACAGGTTTTTCCCAAAGCAAATATCCTAACAAATACCCTAGAGGTACTCTGGAGATTCTCTGCACGTCCTGTGTGATGCAGAAAGCCCAAGAGCTTGTGTTCCTAGTGCCTTAGCTCCCAAGATGGCATCCTGCTCTGACTATGGAGATATTTTGAAGCAGGCATGCTCCTCTTGTCCTAACCTAGCCAGAACTTCCAGGCTCAGAGCACCAGGGCATGGGTTGGGATGTGTACAGGAAAGTTCCTCAGGAAGTCTGGAACCTCAAAGACCCTTATCATTATAGGGAAATAAAAATAAAAATTTAAAATTTAAAAAAAAATTATCTTGAAAAAAAGGCAGCTTTATGTCTCTTGTCCTTCCTGTTCATTGGAAGAGGTCTGGATCCCAGACTCCTTTTCCTTTTCACCTTACTCATCACTGTCTCAAAAATTCAGATCTTTTGCCCTACAACAAAGGGATCACCAACAGCTTGTGGTTCTCTGCTGATCTCTTTGTATATTACAATGTATATTTGTATATATAGCAGAATTTTGAGATACCTTCTCAGGAAAGATATCTGTAGTGGAAAATTTTCTCCATGTAGAGACAATATTAAAGGTGGACAGGGACATGTCGGGGGTCTGGTGTTCAAGAAAAATCTCCCAGCTGAAATCAGTCAAGGGTTGTGCTTCCAAATTAATTGCATGCTTCTGTCCTTAGCATCTGGCCATGGGATCAAAACTGATGAGCCAACAAAGCAGTACTTAGCTGCTCCTGAAAGTAGTCACCATCAATAACGAGACATACTAGGAGAAGTACTCTTTGAAATTCAAATCATAAGGGGCATCATTTAAAAGGGAATGCAGGAGGAGCAGAAATACCATGCACCATACATTAATTTTCATGCATGTGGCAAAATCTTCAGTGTTGCTGTTACTTAGCATCATAAAATTTATTCCCAGATTATTAATACCATACCAGGGATGAAGTAATTAAACTGGCAGCCCATTTCCTCTGGAGGCCAGGCCTTCAGCTGGTGTAAGTCAGAATAGCTACACTGCAGCAACTTGGTTTTACAACCAGTTGGGAAACAGAGCCATTTATTCTACAAGGGGAGAGCTGAAGAAGAACTCGAACCCTTCATCACTCCATGTTGTCCCTTCTGCCCCAGAGCGAGGGTAAGCAAGCAGGGCTAAAGTCACTGCTTACCTGGAACCACTCCCAGAGTACACTGCAAACAATCTGGAAACAGCTCCCAGTGGATTTAACTAACTAAATTTGGAAGGTAAATATTTAATAACATGCCAGTGGTTTCTTCCAAATTGGCACACCCTGTATCCTATTCCTTTTATACCCAAACCTACTAGAAATACTCACAGATCTGCTATGGCAGAAATGCTGTAATATATGGGCAGGAAAAAAGCTGATTTAGAGTCCATTAGCCTGTTCTCCTCTTTCAAGCCCTCTAGCTTTCTGCCTACCTTCCTGGCCACATTTGGAGACATTTTTTCAGTCTGACCCAAATTTTTAAGCTCCTGTGGCATCCCAAACTGCCAGAGGTACCAGACATACATCATCTTATTGTGTAGTTGCACAAAATGTGTACATGTTCAACAGCCATCTCTTCGAGATGAACTTTTTTGGCCTTTTTTTTTCCATTTCTTAGGTAGAGTTTTATACTCTTCCTTAGTCAAGGCTGAGTTTTGCAGGTGTTGCAATGTATTTGCAAGGGTTAGGACTTAATGTGCACCAGCCAGCCTGCCTGTAGGGTTGTTATCATAGTGTCCTGGTTTAGGGCAAATTTGGGAGAAAACCTCCAAAAGGGCCCTGCCCGCCCCCCCCAGAAAGCAAACCCACATGGCCTATTCCCCCAAGCAGTTCAGGAATATAATATTGAAAAAGTGGCTTTTCCCTCTTTTTTCAGTCCAAATATTTCATTTTCTCCAGGGAAATAGCAGGGTCCCATTGGGGAATTGTCTACTGATCACCAAGAGGAAAACTTACAGCAAATTATGCTGAGCCTATAAAATGCAGAAATCAGTCCAGGCTGCTCAAGATAGTTGACAAGGCAGAGCTACTGGACCCAAATTGCTATGTCCAGCACAGTTCTAACCTCACAGGTGGTCAGTCAAAGCTTTGTCATCTCAAACTATTGGAATTTCCAGCTACAACATGCCTACAGAGAAGGCAAGGAAGGAGACATTTTATGTAAAACAGCTTCAGCTGAATTGGCATGGCTGATATGATTAGACTGATATTCATTAGGTAAAACCCTAAGTTTCCTGTGGCCCATGACCCTATCCTAACTCTACTTTTTGAAAAGAATAAAACATATGAACAGTTGCCTTCACACTTAACAAAAACAGAAGTGTGCCTATAATCTCAGTTTTTCATATGCCAGAAGACTTGGATGCAGACTGCAGAGGCTGTGATTTCAGGTGGTTTAGTAAGGGTTTATGTTTGGTCCATCTTTCTTCTCTGTCTGAACACATCTTCTCTCATCATTATCATTGCTTCATATTTTTGTGGACAAAGCTAAGGAATTTCATTGGAATAATTCTCTGGGATGCACTGAAACCCTAATGTCTCGTTTTTAGGGTTAGTTAAACAGGTGGGATGAGAAAGTATTCAAGCATCTTGGAAAAATCCTGAGGACATTGTTGTCTTTGATCCCTGAAATCTGAACCTTGAAGGAAAATGTTCACTGCAAAGGAAATTTAAAGAATGCTGAGGTGCTCTGATGGAGTTGGCTTTGGCCTTTCTCCTCCCACCACTGCTTTGCTGCTAGACAATGTTATGCCTTGGCTTTTTCAAACACAGATTTTCCAAGTATCTCAAGTATCACCTGGAGTATCTTTCTAAAATCACTCCTAACACTCCTGTCCTGGGTAGGACACAATACTTCTCCCATTGAAGGATCATTAATTTCTCTAATTCCCTTGGACTTGGGGGTCTGCAGTTTGCTCCACAATGACCCTTGAGCATAGTTTTGCTCCAAATGTAGTTGTTGGAGAAGACTATTGAGTTCATCTCCAGCCTAATCCAGTTGATCCTCTGACATTTCAGTGTCAAAGCAAACTTCACCAAGGGAGGTAAGTTAATTTTCAACTGTATGTTTCAGTATTTCTAGCTCTCGGCTGAAGTCAGAATTTCAAAGAATCATAGAATCACAGAATAGCTGATCTCTGAAGACCCATAAAGGCCATCTAGTCCAATGCCCTTCAGTGAGCAGAGACACCTTCCACTAGACCAGGTTGCTCAGAGCCCCATCCAACCTGACCTCAAAAGTTTTCAGGGATAGGGCATTTACCACCTCTCTGAGCAACCTGTTCTGGTGGTTCAACACCCTCACCATAAAAAATTTCTTCCTTATACCTGATCAGAATCTCTCTTCTTTTAGGACAGATTTCTTCAGAGCCTTCTATTTCCTAAGGAAGAGTAAAAATTGCCTCAGTGACAGCACAGGCTTGATGTGTGCGGAGAGGCTTCAGGGGAGCCTCAGGTCCAGCTGAGATGCTGCCCATGGACATCAGAGGTAAAGGCATTACTCCAGGAATTAATCTGGCCCCTGAGAAGACTGTAGAATGCTGGTACCAACCTGCTCCAGGCTGGCAGATGGTTTCCACTGAGACACTGAGAGCTGTAGCTCCCAGCTGACCCTATACTTGGGCCCAGCAAGAAATGCAGGGCCTCAGAGAAGCAACAGCTAGAGCACTGTAACCACAGTCACCACAGTTTGACAGAGGTACAGGCTTGTCCTCACTGCTGGGTGAAGTTGAGCTGAAAGCTGAGGCTGAGGGTCCAGTTGTTCCCTGGAGTTGGGACAGCCCTGGTTGATAGAAACAAATGGGCCAAGAGACTCCCTTTAGATGGCCTTTATTAGGTGACAGCTCTTTTTTGGGAATAGGGGCTCGTGCCGTGCACCGCTGCTGCCGCTTGCCGCCGCAGCCTGCCATGGCAGACACTGCGCCAGGGGTTGAGGACAAGGAGGAGGATGTGCAGTCTTGTCACTGCTGACAGGGCTGGAGGTCTCATCCTCACAAGAATGCATAGGAGACCTAGTGTTGGCTTCGTCGTCCAGGGGAGTCACTCTGCTGGTGTGCTATTGTGCTTATGGTAAGGATGGGTCCGGCTCCGGCCGAGGTCCTCCTCTGCCTGCCCAGGCCCCCGCCGTCTCATGGGTGCCGTTTTCAGTTGGTTTCAATGGTCACTCGCCATCCTGGGTCGGCCGAAATCTGCTGGGCACCCTCACTAATTAACATGCAGACGTTCGCAAGCCATGCTGGGATTGTGGAAGCTCTTGGAAGACCTCAGCACATTCGCAAGCCCTGGAGACGCGTGGTACCGGGTCTGCGCGGGCACGGCGGGAAGCCCTGCGTGGCACCAGGTCCCCGCGGGCGCGGTGGGAAGCCATGCAGTGCCACGTGGCGCAGGGTTGGGGACAGGGCACAGGCAAAAAGGGGAGAAAGGGGGTGAATAGGCAAGGGGTGAGGGTGAACTGGATGATACAATCAAACAATTGGACTGATACCTAAAAAACCAAAATTGAAACAGTTTTAAACAGCAACTTCAAACCGGAACTTGTGCCGTGACTTTGTGCTGGTGAGTGATCCTTCTCTTTATTCATAACACTGGCCAAGTATGGGAGGCTGTGCCAGAGCAGCTGCTTTCTCTTCCTTGCTCTTCTCACAGGTCCTGTGTCTGTCCCAGCATGGATGCTGAGTAGGGTCCAGTGGAAGCACTCAGCCAAGCACTAAGTATTTTATGCTGTTGCCTGATTGACTTTAAACTGTGCTTACTTGGCAGCACCCCTTGGGACTGGTTACATAAGACTGGACATGTCTGTTTCCTATGTGGCCCTGGGCCTTGTAAACCCCTTGTGTGCTGGTAACAGTTGAAGAGCCTGCATTTAAAACTGGAGCTACAGCACTGCTTGGCTCACTCTGCCAGCTCTGTCCTCCACCCCCAGGGCCAACGGTGGCATAGCAGTGTCACTGTCCCCAGCAGTGAGATGAGAAGGTGGCCAAGTCTCAACTGCTCAACTGCCGTCTTTCTCCCGCAAAGGGGGCTCGAGCAAGGGACATCTGTGTGTCCATACTTGTGTTTGTGGCTTCTCAATATCTTCTTGGGTGTTACCCCACTTCAGGGAGCTGGTGCTCACTTGCTTTTCAAGTGGCAGATACTCCACTCCACTAGGACTGGCTGAGAAAAAGCATTGCAGGACTCCTCCCGGGGTTGCAGGAATCTTTAAAATCACCTTCACATGTGGTGAGGAGTGTTTCAAGCCTGTTTGTACTCAAAATTATGTTCAGTTGGGAAAAAAAAAGGCCAGGTGGAGAAAAAACTTTCAAAGATCCCTTGTCAATACCACACAACTTCAATATTTTAAGTTTTGCCTAATTATCTACAATAGCCGGGAAGGAGAGAGACAAACTATGCAACCCTGGTGAGATCAGCTGTTGTCTTGCCAGATTTTCAGAATGAGCCTCTGAGGAGTCTCAGAAAAGAGAAAGGATGGCACAGCAAACATGGCCGAGTTGCAAAACAGCAGCTTTGATGTGTGAGACAGGAAAAGCTTCTTTTTTGGGGGAAAACAATATACTTTTTATTGCACTTTTTTACAGGCCATTCAAAAGGTGAAGGACCAACCATTATGGCCAGCAGCATGGGCCAGCATCTCAGCTGCAATGGGTGACAGAGTTTGTAAATCAGTCCTCCAGGTACAGCTGCTTGCTCTTCCCAGCATTCTGCCAGGAGAAGTGCCCTGACCAGACAGAGATGTTGGCAGCCCTCAGCCCTTTGCACAGCTGCGAGGAGGAAACAACAGAGCTTTCCCAGCCCCTGCAGCAGCCTACAGCACCCTCTGAGCATTTCTTTTAGGTTTCTAGTCACAGTCCCATCAGAGCTATGGAGAAACCTGGAGTTGCTGTGGGCAGTGGAAGTTTTGCTCTTGACCTGCCCAAAATGCCTTTTTTCATTACTGGTCTGCTTGTACCCTGGGAAGAAGAACTCCAAACAACTACTGTTTCCTGCTGGTGACTTGAGATGCTATTAATTTGTGCCATGCTGGAGTTTGAAGCTCCCTGGCACACTGTAAATTTGTAATTGGCTGTTATCTCTAAGGGGAACCTGACTGGGCATGAATCAAAGATTTAAAGAAAGTGAAAGAGTTAAAAGTTTAGCTAAATTTAGTTAGGGGGTATAGAAACAATTAAGAGTATACCAAGAAGAGTAGAAGTAATGGGGAATAGTTAATTATTAGCAGGTGGAATAGGTAAGGCTAAGATATAAATAATGCATTTGTCTTTACTCTGTTTAAAGAAGCAGGATGGGATGCAGATCTAATTGTGAAAAACCAGAGGACCGTGGCCTGCACCTGGGCCCTGAAACTTGAGCTATAGCCAAAGGGTCCAAGAGCCTGCCAACAAAGCAAAAGTAAAGGTCGCTTTGACCTCAGACCACCAACCACTTCAAAACCCACCGACCCATTTGAAGTGAAGGACTGTGCAAGCGTGAAGGAACTTTGGACTCAATTATAATACATTTTAATTGGAAGCAGGGATAGGTGGGGTTAGGTAATGATTATGTATTAGGCATCCTTAGAAACTGTGTGAATATGTAAAAGCTTTCTTAGATAAATAGAGAGCCAGACTCTGTGACTCCTGGCACATGACTTTGGAAAATATTCTGCATGTGTCTGGTGCTGTAATAAATACATCCCTTTTTCAACTTTAATTATTTGAAGAGTCGTCTGTCCATGCATCAGGCAGCTGCAATCTGATGGCACTACCTAAAGGGAGATGAGGAAGGGCCAGCTCTTTCACTTGGTGAGAGAGCTTTGACTGTTTAGAAGATGATGAGGAACATGGGGAGGCTTCTTAAACTTTTCTCAATAGCTCATTTCAGTAATTAAGACTGGTGCTAGCTGCATGCTTAAGCAGACCATCAATCTCAGCTCTGTATGCCACCAAATTACTGGCAAAAGGAGAGAAGATGGGCCAGGCTGGAATAATAAATCTGCCCTAATCATCATATTAAGGGCTATCGTCATGGGACTACTGTTATAAATCTGGTTATAAAGAAGAAACTAAATAAGGAGTATTGGGAGGAGTCTTACCCATGTCAGGAAGTATTTTCTGAGTTGTCTCAATATGCAGAGAAAGTCTGGCCTAAATGTATCTGTTGAAACACTTCAGTAGTCAGAGAAGTTATTTTTTGACAAGATGAAGATTTTCCCACCCCATTTGTGTTCCTCTTTTATTTTTACTTCATGTGCTGTATTTAGCAATAAATATTTTCAGTCAATTTATTTCCAAATCAGTTCTAACATTTGCTCTTTGGGGGCTCAGTCTTTCAGCTCTCTTGGTCCCCAGCTTGTGGCTAAGGGTCAAGGGATAGCAGAGTCTGGGAGGCAATTAACTTTGCCACTTTGCTGGGAGGCAATTAACGCCATGCAAACAAACAACCAAAAAAAAA
>VWZP01005306.1:0-16339 GCA_013396995.1 Dicaeum eximium | reverse complement strand
AAAAAAACCCAAACAAACCAACCCAACCCCCCACCCCCCCCAAAAAAATACCCCTATTGCTTAAAAGTAAGCGGGATCCCAGAATAAAAACAATTAATATTTAGATATCTGAGTTGTACTGACTGAATGATTGGGTGATGCCTTCTGCTCCCCAGGGGCCACATTAGAGATCTGGCCATGTCCATCTCTGTGTGGTGGTCCAGTGAACAGAACCCAAGATGTCTCTTTGGGCCCTGCAGGCATGAGGGTGGCAACTGCCGTCAGCCCAAAACTTGTTCTGAATTATCCTTCAGGTGCACCAAGGTGGGTTTGGCTTGGGTCCCTCAGGACCAGCCTAGAAAGGTTCTTCCAGCTCTTTTCCAACTCCTGGTCCTCCTACTCTCTGGAGTGACTTGGAGGAGAAAAGAGGGAAAGCTATTAGCTTCATAAAGCTGTTCCCTTCACATCCATTTTTTTAGACATACAGTGTTGGATTTTTGTATTAAGGGGGTTTGAAAAGCTATTCTCACAAAAGAAAGAAACTGGAATAAAATAATCTCCAAAGAATGCATTTTTGCATGCGTTCCACTAAGACAGCAGGGTTTGTACTTAGTTGCAGGACCTGGCTGGCATTGCCTCCAGCAGCATCTGCCCCAAGTAGATGCCTGGAGCAAGAGCTGCTGACTGACAGGATCCAACAGGAGAACTGGAGAGGGTGCTGTGACTGCAGAGCTGCTGGATGGAGCTGATGAGAGTCACCTCATAGAGGGGTCAAATAGATGAATATTCAAATTTGATTAATATTTTATCTGATTAGTAATCAAATAGATTAGCTATTCCATTGAGTAAGAAGAGGCAACTTACTTTGTAATTTTTTTCATACTTTAGGCAATAGATATGCCAGGAAAAGTAGCCTGATTGCATGAACTGGACTTATCCCAGAGAAGTGGAAGGGGCAAAAAAGGTTTGCTGTATTGTAGGGTGGAAGTGGTAAACACAAGCACAAGTGGAATATGTCAGAGAAAAATCAACAGAACATCATAAAGTAATGTTCTTGGGAGGATTCTGGGTAACAGGGAGTTCTACTAGGCCTATGGTTTTGTGGAAATATAGTTGTTCTGGTTTGAAAGCAAAACCAGTGAGAGACTCCAAGTCAGAAATACAATTTAATAGGAAAAAATAAAATACATGCAATAGTACAAAAAGAAAACCACTGACAGAGTCAGAATACAATCTGATACCTGCTAATAAAGGTGGTGGTAGCAGTCCAGAGGAAATGGTCTTGTTGGAGTAGTGATCCCATAGAAAAGGTCTGATAGCTCTTGTCCTCTGGAAACCAGTGGGTAAGGGCAGCTTGTTCTGTCCCAAGCCCCAGATTATATCCAGGTGGGAATGCTTAGCTCCTCTCCCCTGGGTGGAGCATCTCACAATGGGCTGATATCATTCTATGAGTCGTGGTGGTGGGTCCTTGAGCACCCATTAAACAGAAATGGCTCCCAGAGGGAGTTATCTCTGAGTCATGCGGCAAAGCATTGATGGGCCCAGTCTGGGGGAAGGAGGCAAGGAGAAAACACTGCCCCTCCTGGTTTCAACAGCTCATGAAGATGGTGACAGAATACATCTTTATATTGTAACCTAGGACAATAGTAAACAAGGTCCCTCATAAAATCAAAAAATGTTTTGACTCCCTAGCACAAAGTTCCAGACACTTCCCTCTATCACAGCTTTGACATATTCCTAAGCAGCAGCATGAGAGATGAAAAGAGAATTTAGTGGGGCCAGGGCACTGCCATTTACCCTCTGGGCATGGCCCCTGCTTGTTTATTGTCCTCTTGCATTTATGAACATCTTTGCATGCGCTAAAACTGTTCAGATTTGCCCATTTTTTCTTACAATCCTGTGTGCCTCGTGGGACAAGTTCTTCAAAAGGCAAAGGAAAGACCAGGGATAAGCAGCATCCTGCCTTTTATCAAAACCTTTCTTTTATGTGGGATTCTTGTATACACCTCCTGAACAGTGCAGAATTAAACATCCCATCTTACAGGTTGGCTTTAATTTTCATTTAATTTACTTGTGATCCTACAGCTTCTCTTTTATTTCCAGTGAAGTGTGTCCTGAATACATCAGTTTTGTTAGTATGGCCTGCTCACATAATCCCACAGTCTGTTTATCATCTTTGTCCTAAAGAATTTCATGTTCACAGCCTGTTTCTTGTGGTACCAATAAAAAACCCTCTTTATTCTTTCTTTGAGAAAGGATGTTTTGTTTTCCACCTCCTTCTTAAGAATTAAAGTAAAAAAAGAGAAAGGGGGAAAAAATACAAATTCTCCTTATGACATTCTCTTTTTCCAACAGTTCCATCACTGTGTGCCACATTTGTTGTCTTTCTAATGTATCCCTGCAGCAGGATTATGCTTCTTCACCAAAGTTTTGGCCTATCAGTTCCCCACTGTTTGTACAGTCATCATTAAACGTTCCTGTCATATTCAAACCTTGGGTTTTTTTCCTGTTCATCTTTGCCAGCACCCTGTAACCCGCTCTTACCTCAGCACACGGCCATTAACATACGGAGCATGGCAGCTGCTGTTTTTCTTCTCATTACTACCATAATGGCTCAGGCCAGCTTTAGGCACTGTGCAAATAACAGACAATCCCCGTCAAAAAGAGAAAGCTCTAGTGTTATTCAAAATAATCATTCCTGTGAGTATCCCCACTCTTCCTTTAAAATGTTCATTTCTAGCCACTGGAAAGCTACTATTAAATGCAATGTGTTATCCTTCTGGTTTTTTGGCAGTGTCCTGGGTACAGAGACAAGGGGGTGAAGTTTTTAGCCCTGTCACACACTCTCTTCAGGAAGTGGTTTTATTCATTTGGTGGTGAATACCCACCTTTTTTGGGTAAAAATCTCTCTCTCTCTTTTGAACACTCTTATGAATATTGCTGTGGTTATTGTGATTTTTCAGTAAATTTGGGTTCCAACCTGTAATTTCTCTCAGTGTTCCTCCATTATTGGAAGAGGTGGAGGGGGGAAAGGGGAGCAGCCTTGAGTGGGTTTCATTTTTCAGCTGGGTTTTAAACCAGCCCAGAGAGCTGACTGTTGTGCACTATTCCTTCCTCAACACTTCACTTTCCACCTACTTTTAGTAATGGCATTGGAGCCACAGCAGGTTAATCCCCACAACACAATCCTACACAACATTTGTACCGTTTCCTTTCTCCTTAATTCATTTGGGGGATCGTCCATATTGAGCCATTTTACAGAAGTTTGGATTGGCCATTGTGGCATAGAGGAGCAAGATTTGGGGCCTTGGATGGTAGAGTAATATTGGGCTGGCACCCAGGACAGACCTACAGGATCAGTAATAAATCATTAAATAGGAGGGAGCATAGCAGGGGGGGGTGCAATCAGATGCTCTTTAAGGTCCCTTCCAGCTCAGACAATTTTTTACAATGGTTCTGGGATTTCTCCAGTATGGCAGCTGGAGGACAGAAGTGGAGGTGAGACCTCCCTGTCTCTCGGAGCTGCAGACACCAGAGAAGGATCTCCTGATCTCGGACAGCAGGAATTTGCTCCCTCCATGCCTCCTGACATCCCTGCTTCATCCTCCTTCTGCAGCACACCACCCACCTACAGAGCAGGCCAAAGAAGTCTTAAGAGTCTTTTCCACCCTAAACAATTCTATGATTCTGTGACTGTATGATAATGGACATTCAGGAAGGTCCCCAGTCTCTCTTTTCCTCTGGTAATAATTCTGGGAGGTTATTGCATCAAAGCTGTTTGAGTTTATTGTCTTGCAATATAATATTTCTTTGAATAGGGATAGAAGAAAGGGAGGGAAATCATGGTGAGGGAACTTCAGGATGTGGAATTTTCAAAAACTGGGCTCTGTCCCTGGTACAGAATGTATTCTCTGGCCAAGACAGCACTCTTCACATCTTTAGGATGAGAATAATATTTCTGGCTGGTAGTAGAACCTTTAATTTATCAATATACGGAAGACACTACATTAATGCAAAGTTATTGTCTCCAGAAAATAAAGAAAAGCTAAAAATAGTGTAGTACATTTTGACAGAGCTTTTGTTATTTTCTTTTTATGTTCAGTTCCTTTGAGTCTGTCTTTTTTCTAGTTAGGAAAGCTTAATTACCATTTTCACTTTCATTTCAATACTGGGGCCAAGTTTTCATGCTCTGTAGGCAGCCACTAATTGTTCAGTCCCCACATGAGATGAAGGCTTCTTGGTGCAAGGAGCACTGCAGGTATATATAGAACACGCCCTGCTCTGGATGAAGGCAGGGAATTAGAAAACTTTTAATGGCAAAGCAGAGCTCTAGGATCTCAACTATAAAGAAAGGCAAAGGTTTTCTTACGTAGCTTTCCCCACTTTTTAATGCTATCAATTTGGACCAAAGCTCTTAAACTGTTTTGGTTTTCTATTGAAGCAATCCTGGGGTTGAAGAAGTATTCTTAGGTCTGTGCCCCCAAGCTGCTGGATGCCCATTTCCATGGGTTCCTATTAGTGTGCCTAGCAGAGAGGCTGTATGGAGGCAGGGAAGAATCTACCTAAGGAAATTCAACCTCCAGGTGCTCCTCAATGGAGCATGAGAATGACCAGCTGTAGAAGGTAAACAGAAAACATCAAGCTCTCCATCCTGCCTCCCACTTTTTTTAAAAGTATATAAAATTTGTATAAAATTATATATAAATAAATTTTGTATAGTTAATATCAAAATTGTACAAATAAATTTTATCATGTTTTTATAATGTTATGTGACTTTTACATACAAAATACCTGAATGTCTGTGAAGGTTTCAGTGGCAGAAGGGGTATTTGGGGAGCAGGACTGCAGGAGGGGAGAGCAAAATAATGAATGGGAGGAAGAGAAGGAACTGAAACAGGAACAGGAAGAGCAGAAGAGCTACCCCTTCCTCCTGCCAGCCTGTTTTCCATGTTCCTTCTCACCAGATATGCTGCAAGTGTGGGGCACACTTGGTCAGTAGCAGATTCAAAAGTAAGGTAAAAGGCTTGAAATTTATGAGGCTGAACATGTGGATTGATGTAGGAGTGTGCCCCCTGTTGACGGGGTGACCAAATTACAAGAGAATTTTCAAATACTCTTTGTCTGGTAAATAAGGCAAAGACCCAGAAGGTTCTCTCCAAATTTGGTGCAAAGACACCTCATAGGACCTTTTGGACTTCACCTTAAACCTGGGCTGTCCGATTGGACAGAGGCCAAGAAGTCCCCGCCTAAGTCATTGGGCAGAAAAATAAGAGAACAAAGGAGATAATTGCTTTTGTGGCGTGTCTTAGCAGGGCAAGGATGTCTTGCACCTGGCACAGTTTTTCTCAGTAAAGAGTTTTGTTATTTTGTCTTTTATTAAACCTTTTTCTGTTTCAAACACTGCCACAGAAGCCATCCTGCTACTTTTACGCCATTCAGGGTAGCTGGGCTATCTCGGGTATAATAGGATTTCTGAGAGCTCAGAAAACCTGGCTCCAGGAGAAACCCATTCGCTTGGCTCCCCTCCTCTAGCTGGGAAGGGAAGTCCAGCCCGATGGGTGGAGTTACCTGCTAAATCTAGATATGTAACGCTGGGAGCTCAAGCTCTGTACACTGGATATCAGCATTAACAATTCCCCCTATCATGGCCCATATTCCCAAGTAGCAGCATGAGGGATGAAGAGAGAATTTAGGGGGGCCAGGGCAGTGCCATTTACCCTTTGGGCATGGCCCCTGCTTATTTACACAGTGCTAGGGGCTGCCAGGAGCATAAAGATGGTGAGACTCAGAAGACAGCCTTTATTACAGCATTTGAGACAATCTCTCCCAAGTTTGTTGCAGCAAGCACCTCTTCACTTGGAAGCACCAAACAGCTTTGGGAAAGACCTGAGATGAAGGAGGTTTTGGGGGTGGGATGCGCCTTCCCTTCATTTTCTTCTCAACGTTGCCTCATGGCAGTATTGGCAGTAGAAGTTGTGAGCAGTGAGATGAACGACCTGTCTTCGTCTGACAACACCACCATGAAAGTGTTAAAGTACCATTAACAACTATGCAAGGACTGATTACTCTGTGCTGAAGAAGCTGTGTGGAGCAGGATTGTCTGCATGTGAATTACTCAGCTTTGAGTCTCTGTGGCTGAGCACTGTTCTGCATACAGAAAAGCTGAAAACTTTGCTCCCTCCAAGCTCCTGCAACTGGTTTGGCGATAGGGGAGCATATTAACGTTGCCACCTGGTATTCCTGACACATCTGAGAGCTCATACTGCAGTACAAAACTCCCTGAGGAGGGAATGGATGAATGGGCAGAGAAAAATGATCAAGGAATCTGTAATTCGCATGTTTGAAGCAGGGTCCTAATTTTGCTCACTTTGTTCTCTGCCACACATTTCCAAAGATAATTGTTTCTGAAAATGAAACCTCCTTTGACATTTCTGAAAGCTCCCATACCCAGAGCTTGCTCTGTTCCTTGGCTTTTAGAGGCAACAACAACTATGCTACAAATGAATGAAACCCCCCAGACCTTTAGATCTCTCCAGTGACCACAGCTTTAAACCTAAAAGCCCCTTGTATTAGATATAAATGCTTTTGCATTATCCCAAAATTGGCTTCTGCTAGAACAGAAGATGAAGTGTTTGTCCAAGCACTGGTGCCTCTTACAGTAATGATATAAATTAGTTTCTAGCACACGTGTGGCTCTGATACCCACTGAAGCTCTGACAGAAGCTGGGTGCAGTCTACCTGAAACAGATGGAGAATTTCCCAGCTCCTAACTCTTCAGGGACAAGTAACAGCACTTCTCTCAGTGCCTTTAGCTGTGTGACTCTCAATACTAGGCTTGAGTCTGATTTTTTCCTCAGCTGTGGGGTGTAACCAGCTAAACTGCTCAGCATTTCCAGAGCGTAAATCCAGCAACGTGGTTGGGAACACTTCTGCAATTGCAGCGTCAGTTTTTGAAAAGAAGAAATTATTTTGGTGGGTTTTCCCTTTTCTGCCTACGTGTTTTGTTTGCTTGTTTTGGTTTTTGTTTGTTTGTTTTGGTTTTGCTTTGTTTTCCGATTTTGGTTTTTTTTTTCTATTAAGATAGCTAAGGAACTCTTTGAACTACTGCCCTCATTATGGCTTTCCAAAACTGAAGCATGGACTAGGTTCCGGAGTGTGGTTTTCACCCTTGACCTTGAGAGCTGCTCTTAATCTCCTCTGGCAGCATTTGCTTTGACGTTGATATGTTCAGGATCAAACCCAGAAGCAAGATGAAGAAGATTTAGACTATCTTTTAGGAAGTAAAGCCTTCTAGAACACTTCCCTCCCATTTTAAAATAGAGGTGAACCAAAGTCGGACTGAAGTAGGAATTGGAGGAAATGAATGTGGATTTTCCAAACCTCTGGCAGTGGAAGCAGCAGGTTCTGCATATTTATTGATTACCCTGTACTGTACATCCTAGGAGGGGGGATTCAGAGCTTGAGGTGGGCATATTTATTGTGTCTAGTTCAGAAGTCAGCATGAATAAATATGAAGCAGTGGAATGCAATTGGACTGCTGACAAGTTATTTTGACTTGCTTACATGCCAGAGGAGGGAGAGGGAGAGGGAAGAAGGGAGGGAGGGAGGGAGCCAGGCTGGCCTGTAAGCTCTGCACAGGGACAGAGGGGCTGAGGGCTTGCTGAAGAGCACATTGGAAGGGACATAGAAGGATATTCAAGTCTAGCTCTTAATTGAGTGGCCCATATGGGGTTGAACCCAAGACCTTGGCATTATTAGCACCCTGCTCTGACCAGCTGAGCCAATTTCAGGGTCATTTGTCACTCTAATGAATACATCAGGCTCTGGATCCATGGGGAGCCTTGGTAAATATTTTTATTAGTTTTCGTTTGTTTTCTTTTGGCATCTTTTTGGCATGAAAATAAATTATAAAACACCTGTCAATACAATAAAGTTGTAAAGGAGTCCTTTTTTTATTTGATTTTTCATTTGGATTATATACACAATGTATGGTCTTTCATTCTGCCCTGGAAGGATTTGCTTGGAGAATACAAAATATTACATACCAATTGCTTGTGATAAATTTAATCCTCTCCCCAGCAGCAGCATTAGGGGCCTAGTTTAGATTTACAGCAAAGCCTAGATAGCAATTTTTTTTAGTGCAGCAGCATAAACAACCCCTCATGTGAGTGAGAATCAGGACCATTGTGTCCCCAAAGGTATCAGAGGACATTTGTGAGAGCTAAGAATTTACTTGACTAACATCTTCATTTTCTTAAGGATGTGTGGGGGTGTTCTTGTCAAATCTGAAGTTGGACAAAAGAGCCCCAGAACACTTTAAATCACTGACTGGGAAGATGAGTGGGGGTGTCTGGAGTCCTAAGGCTCTTTCAAGGAATAGGAGGCAGTGACTTTTCTGCAGGATCCTTGCCCCATGCCCAGCTTCCTTTAGTGGATCCCTAAAACAAGGTCTGTGGGAAGTTGCAGCTTCCAGGAAAAAATGAACTTTTGTGCAATGTAAAGCAACATCTCCATAGGATTTGCCACTTCCTTTCTAAATCTGAATGCAAACCCCACAAGCCACTACCTCCCTGATCCTACCTGTGGCAGGCTCCAGTGACTGCAGGACCAAGCCCCGAGCTCTGCTCTGCTGTGCTAGGAGTAGCCAGGCTCTGAGGACGTTCTGAAGGCAAGACTTGTCAGGAAAGGTAATATTTTTTATGGGAGCAATTCACAGAGATGAGTAAAAGGGACAAGCTTTTAGAGCTCCCAGGTCCTTCTTCATGTCTGAAATAGGAGCAGCAGGAAACAAGCCAGGGAACTGTAACTCATAACTCTGGACACTGAACATCAGGGCTTCGATAGAGATGTTGTTTTTGCAGCACTTAATAATTCTTATCCCCTCCTCTCAGCTTACAGCTTCTTGTTAAACCAGCAATAAATTACCTGCTGCTCTCATTTTTTCTCTCCCTCTCTTTCCCAGAGGATTGAATGCTAAATATGTTCCTCCTCCACTTCCTGGGTACCAAATACCTTTCCTCACCCAAGGTGTCACCAAGTTAATGAATCAAATTAAAGCCTAAAATTAAATTAAGCAGTTATTCTCAGTTTGTACTTAGAGCTGCAGCATGCATTTATAGCCTAGAGCCAAAGACAGGGAGGTGTGTGTGCCTGAAAATCAGCTTGTTTCACACTGAATACATCAATTGCTTTAATAAAATGTACTATGCTTAAATTGACTTTGTGCCACCCAAATAAAGCAGGCAGAATTCCCATGGTGATGGAGAACTGGCAGCCACACTTGAAACTTTTTCTGGCATACAGAGCTGCTCTATGATTTTTGGGTCTGTGGGGTTTTGGTGAGGGTGATCAGCCTCTGGGGGGCTGTGGGTTAGTCCTTCACTGCCAACAATATGTGCAGAGGGTCTCATTTCCAAATTTAGTCACTTTTTACCACAAATTTTAATACCAACTACTGGATCCATCCCACTGTCTCTTCAGGGGCTTAATCACTGGGCACAGGTGAATGAAGTGCAGAGAATCCCTTGGCTCTTCCCACAGATAAGCCTGGGAAGAGCAGACAAAGGCTCAGGTTTGAGCCACCCTGTCTGGGAGGATCTGTTTCTCTTCATTAGGCCACAACTGTTAATTTGGACACTTCCTTCAACAGATCTGTTTTGATTAGTTTTTTTTCCTTCAGAACAATCTTTCAGGGACAAATTTAGCTCTGTGTGTTTAAAATAAATAAAGAGCACCTAATGTGAAGAGTCACCACCTTACCTAAATCAAATATCTCTGCTTACTGAAGATAGTTGAGGGAGCCTGAAGTTTCATTTCAGAAATCTTAAAAATACTTCTACAATTATTATTTCGGTTTAGCTACTTAACTATTTTTTTTTTTTTTTTTGCACAGCTCTGATTTAGGCAGAAAGAAACTTATTTAAGTACTTTGATTAATTATGCCTCTATTCCCATCTGAACAGAAATGGGAATTCCAAGTCAAAGGAAATTATTGCTTCTCTTTTCTTCACCACTTTGGCAAAAGGCTTTGCATATGCATGTATTCCCTTCCCCTAGGGTAAGGCTTCTGCATGCTGCTGGGAGCTGCTTCGTAACATAAAAGTAATTTTCATTTTTTTCTGTCCCATGCCTGCTAGCCAGGTTTCAGGAGTATATTAATACTAAAAAAAATAATTGCCCTGCTTTTGCACACTCACCCTGTGGTTTTCCACACCTCTTGCCCTCTTTCCTAAATGTTTCATTGGTGTTGGCCTGCCTGGGAGTCTGGAACAAGACAGAGGGAAATAAAGAGTGCATATTTGAATACTAATAACAGTTCAGCCAAAAATTGCAATGTTTTGGTTAATAACAGAAGTGATTCTAGTTGGAAACGTGCCCTGTACTGCTCTTTCCCCTGCCCTGGTTGCGGGTCCTCTGCTGCAACCTCCTTTCCCCTGTGCCGAAGGGGCAGGAGGGAATGTCTCAGAGATGTGCAGCACACATGGGATGGGGACACAGGAGTAGGGGTGCCTGGATCAGGGGAGTTTTTTGGAAGCTTTTTGGGGGCGGCAGGAAGAATCAAAATTCAAGAAATGTAGACAGAAGAGCTCTGCCCAGCTGTTAGCACAGCTGGCTGTGCTTCCATTGTTTTGCCTGCAAGCACTGGAGCTCGTAAGGGAAGCAGGAGTACATCTCTCATGCAGGAATGCTAAAACTCTGCTTGCCTGCTCCACTTTCTTTAAAACACATCTCAAATGACAAATGGCCAATCAATACAGGTATGGCTTTCTATTTTTTTTTTTTTGCTCAGAACATTGATCAATAGATGTTGCAGCTGTCTGCTGTCAAAGATGTGATTCACTGTGACTCTTACAAAAGCTGAGCCAAGTCATTTCTGTTCTCCTTATACAGTATTTGAATTTCCCCTGAAGCAGATGCTTGATGCTTGACCATTTCTCACAATTAGCGTTTTTTCACACAGAAAAGTGTCTTAAAGCCCTACTCTCCCTTCTGGCCCCAATCTCATTGATATTCCTGCATGTGCACAATTCTACATTTTTAGTGACTGTATCCAGAGGAGCAAGCTGCTGTCACAGAGATGTGAGTGAGAGCAGAGAGCTGTCATGGAAAGAAACACATTATTATGGCTTTTGTTTTCAGCATTGACTAGCCAAAACATTTTGGGTGAAAGAGCATCACCAGCTGCTTACACCCCTCAGTGCCTGTGGAACCTTGTCAGGAGAGCAAATTCCTCGCTTACTGTCAGGTAGTTCTGCTGCTTTAACACTTAAAGGAACAGGAATTGCACCATTTTCCTTGAGATGGTTGAAAATAGCATTGATTGGTACTTGGCAAGAAAAATGTGACTTTATTTTCTGGACATGATTGATAGAGGGTGACTACAATAAGCCTTGGCTCTCCTCAAAGAGAGATGTCCGTCCACAACAGAAGTGCAGTGAAACAGAGGTAACAAAATGACAAGACAGAGGCGGATGTCCTGTGTGAGCAGCTCACAAATCCTATTGATCCATCCTTTTCATCTGCCAGACAAATTGCAATTGTCAGGCACCATGCAAATATGACATTTTTTGACACTGAGCACCTGTAGCCCCCCTCTTACACAAGAGGTGACAAGAAAACCACAGACTTACAGTGGTTCCTTGCCTCCCTTGCAGAGATTTGGTCCCACACTCCTATCTTCCTTTCCAGAAAAAACCAAATGTGAGGTGCTGTGGTTTATTTGAGAAGCCCAAGAAACAGGCCACTAATAAATATCCCATAGAGAAAGAGGATCTCTTATTCACAATAAAAAACTCACCACTAGACCCCATACCCTTTCCTCACCACTCCCTCAGAGCAGGGACACACATCAGGAAATGCTGATGGGATCAGATGGAGTCAGTGGCTGGGTATAAATGCAGAAATACTTTAAACAGTTGCGGAAATGGGCCCATGTGGTAGCTTTTTTTAATGCATGGTGGTCCTGCACATCATTAAACCAGTATATTTTAGCAATTCCACTGTAAATTTTGAAGGCTCCAACAATTGCAACTCTAACAACTGGTAGCATTTTATACCACTCAGGAGCCGGCTGACCCAGCCTGAGATGTACTTCATGTTTCAGCTGGTCTGCTTCCTATCTCAGAACTGGGAAAGTAAACAGGCTGAAGAATGAATAGACAAATAATTGTTAATTTGGTACTGATCCCTCTGGGTCTTTGTGCTGGTGAGGCACAGATGAGCTGACAGACAATTTCAGGTTCAGTAGTGATCTCTGCAGACCTCCATAAGCCAGGCAGCTAGATAAATAATTTCAGTTTCTCTGTTGATACCCCTGAGTAAACAGATAGATGCACTTTCTGGCCCAGTCGCTCTAGCAGGCCAGGGGATAAGCAAACAGAGGGACAATTCAGGTCCTGCTGTGAACTCTCACATCCTTCCAAATTTAGATTTTGGATGTGAGCAGGTCCTGCTCTTCACCCCTTTCCTTTGCTGAGGTGGAGTTACAACTTCAGCTGCCAAATTTGATTTTAAAAACTAAACTTTGTCCCATCTTCTACTAATGTAAATCAACTGTGCTGAGAATTACAATCTTTAAGAACTGCTAGTTTTTTCAAAGGTCTGGTTGAAAATGGAACCACATATCCTCTATTACTTATGGCTCTCATTTAACAACACTGTGAAACAATTAAATGGTGTGCTTCAGCAATTCCCTTTTTTATTTAACACCCAAATATAGTGATGCTAATAATACAAGACATCAGATTCAGTTTCCTATTTTGGGGGTTCTTTCTGTTTTTTCTTTTTACTACCCTCCTCCCTTTGGTGCTGGGGACGAAAATCCCTGACTCTTGCTCCAGCCTCAGCCCATTTTTACAGTCCTAGATGTAAAGTCCCAGATCTGAATCTGCCTCCTTGTCCCAGAGCTTGGCTTAGGACAGTTTATGACTGAGGAGTCCCAACAGCCTCCCAGGAGCTGTGATCTGCCTCTACTGATCTATTCTTTTTTCTTTTATGTTTTCTGAAAGAACATCTGTTCTCTTTTAAAATAGCTAGTGAAAAACATTTCATTAAGTGAAAAAAATCCGGATTATTTTGGTTTAGGACTGTGGGATCTGTGGTCACCACTGCACACTGCAATTTGACCTCATTCCCCTTCCTTCTTTTTTTTTTTTTTTTTTTTCCTGTTAGTGGTTCCCTGCATACATTTATCAGTCTCTCTTTTGGGAGAGAAAATAATGAGCAAGACAGAGTTGAAGCACACAGTACTTTCTGGGATATTTCTTGAAATCCTGACTCAGAGGGTCTTGATTCAAGAGGTTAATTTGACCAGTTATGAATTAAGAAATTAATTTAACCAGTTATGAATAAAAAAAAAAACCTAGAAAAGGTATTTCTAGGTATTTTCTGAGATCTTTTCTGTATCTTCTGGATGTGTGGCATCCAAGGAACCTCATTTTCCTGCCTGATTCCCAAGGCTTAGCTCTGTCCTGTCTTGTCTCTAGGGACTGGATCTTTATGAGAGAGATTAACAATCAGATGAGTTTATTACATGCCAGTGATGCAGTGAAATTCAATTAATTTGTTTGCTCTGCTTCCCAGAATGAGAAATAGACATGCCATAAATGTGAATGATGCCACCACTCTGGTTCCCTGTCAGCAGAAAAATGCAATCTGATGATGTTTCCAAATCACACCGTCCTTCCTAGCACACCCTTGGGTTCTGTGATGCTGCAGAAGATGGGAGGACACTCCACAAACACACCTTCCCTGGCAGAGTGCTGTTGGGTTTGCACGGCTTGGATGGAGAGGTTACCTTTGTGTCCTGAGGAAACCTGCAGTAGGGACCATGAAGGGAAAGTCAGAAAACTGCTGTGTCATTGGCTGAGGATTCTAGCTAGTTTAGGTGGATGAGACCCTGACTGGTAGTATGGTGTCGCGGTGCCGCGACACTGCAGGTTCCTGGGTCCACAGGTCTGCGTACCGCGAGCAGTGGATGATAGTTGTCCCTGTTCGGTGTTTCTGCCACTCGCACAACCAGGCGTCCCCGGGTGGAGGGCGTCAGGGCGTCAGCTCCCGCAACTGTCTGCTAGTTGTTGATGGCGCGCGTGGAACAGACGAGGAGACTCACTTGTCCTGTATGTACCTCAATTTATTGAGATGGGACAGGAGCAAGCAAAGGACCAATGGCTCACGCTCGAGGTAGACCAGCGTGGTCACACCAGGAGGCTCGCCAGCAAAATGGCCCCCGAACCTTGGTGGTTCGGGGTTATAAACACACAAGGACAGCCAATCGGGAGCGACACGAAAGGAGGGTCTGAGGGTCTAAACGAATCAACAGGGTTCAGGGAATGAGTGACACATGAGGGTACAAATCATGAAACAAAGTTAACAGAAGTTGCTAGAAACTGGGTGTGCAAAGAACATAACTGACAGCAGGTTGCTAGGCAACCTGGGGGCGAACCATTTGCTGGACTAAACCATGTCGACATCCCAGGGGCGGAACGCCTCTGGGGATGCGACATCTCCCCCTTTTTTGTTTAATAAAAAGTAAACTGACTTGTGAGACTTCTTAATTAAACGCGCAACGAAAATCCAGCCCATAAAGAAAAACACAATGTTCCATCCCAGGCTCCTTATAAGACCTGACACCCACCCAGGGAGACCCCAGCCATTGAAAAGTCCATCGAGCCAGTCTTTTGCCTTCTTCTCTGTCTTGAGTTCGCTGACGAGGGCTTGTAAATCCTTGATGTTCTTCTGGATTGAGACGGAGTGCGAGGAGAGGTTGAAGCAACATAGGTCTTCAAACTCCTCGCACCCGTGTCCATGGATGAGGAGGAGGTAATCCAGAGCCGCTCTGTTTTGCAGAGTGGCGTGCCTGGTGACCTCTCCGTCCGATAGTAAATCGGAGAGGGCAGCAGATGTTGCATTGACAGACTTCCCCACCCAGCACTCCAAATGGCTAAGTTCGTCAAGGGATTTTGCGGCGGCCCACCATGGGAGGAATATGGAGACCGCCACCCTTTTGCCATAACGCCAATTATAAATTTGGGAATCACAATTTTGATTGAATTCGGTGTAAGATCTTACAAACCTCTTTTTGGAAGCCAATTCTTTCCAGTGCCGAATCAACGTTTTGTTAGGAGTGAGGGTAGAGAGCTGCCCGAGGCTGCAGGGTCCCCCCTCAAGGCGAGATGGAATGGCTGACCACGCCCTGTCGCCGCAGAGCAAGAAAACCCCCTTTGGCAACTGCCTGGGAACATCAGTGGATGAAGCCAGTGTATTTGCGGTGTAGTTACACCAGTCCAATTGGTAGTTTTTGTCATGCGGGTCTACATTAACTCTTTTGATTGGCATAAAATTCCCTGCGAATTGATGGACTATTTTTTCTGGTTGGTAGTAAAACCTTACACAAAGACTTGCAGCCGAGGACCCCACCAGTGCCAATTCCTGGGGCTCGGTGTCTGCATGTGGCAAAATCTTCACCCACTCGTCCCAGGAGTCAACCGCATTGGGCTTCTTGCCCGCGTAGGGGTAGTCGGTCGCCTTGAGAGGCACCCCCACCAGGCACGTAGAAAGAGGATCCTCCACCCCACCCATGGACAGGCAGAAATTATCCTGCCCTGTTGCCCTCGCCAGCGTCACCCACACGTTCTCCTGGGGCTGCTCGACAATCCAGGCCGTGTGGGTTGGCAGCCTGAAGACGATGGCTGCGACGGCGAGCCAGATGGAAACCTTGTATCTCGGGGTTGTCCACTGGGCGGTGGGAACCTCCTTGCAGGGTGGAACTACTTCTCTGCGGGCTGGAAACATTGTGTCCGCTCTCCCTGGGAACCTCCTGGGAGCAACGGAAACAGAACAAGTGTGAGAATTCAGAGGTGACAAAGAAACAAAGAAACAAACTCATGGGAAACTGAAACTGACTGTCCCTGACTCTCCTCCTCCCAGCTCCCCCTTTCTTATTAAAACACAAAAGACAGAAAGAAGGGACTTTCTGGGGACATTCATGCCAGCCTGTTGCGGCTTTCATGCTAACATCCATTTCTTTATTTCCCTGCAAACCAGCCGCTCTCGCTTTCTCGGATCACTTTCATGTCCCTCAGGGCCATTCTGAAACCTTCTAAAATTTCACTCATCTTTGCAGGAGGACACCTATTACATCCTTTTCAGGAATGTAACAGATGTCCACCCTGCCCCCCTGACTCTGCTCGAGGGCCGCAATGGCTTCCTCGAAGTCTAAAAACAAAACCTGTTCAGACAACGGGTCAAGGGAAGCTGGAGGAAAGGAGACAACGGGATTAACAGAACATGAAGTGGAGAAAGGAATGGGGTTGAACAAATCAATGGAATTGGGGAACACAGACAAAGAACACGAGGGATG
>VWZP01005281.1:235561-334360 GCA_013396995.1 Dicaeum eximium | reverse complement strand
ATAAAGAGGGTTTCTTTCCAAATCAATTTATAGATAAATTCCTGTTCATTGTCAATATGTATAAAAACGAAAAACTTTTTCGTGTTCTATACCCACCCCTCCCTACGATTTTTCTGACAGCTTTGGGTCCCTCTGGAGAAGGGCACCCAACATGACCTCCCCTCATTCCCCACTCACCTGCTCCTCCACCGCAGCGTGACTCCCTCTCCTAGGGACGCTGGGGTGCCCCAAACAACATCAGAGCCTCGAGTCTCCACCTCGTCCCCCTCAGCCTTTTCCCCCCATCTCCAAAGAAGGGCACAGAACGAGTCCAACTGCCGTCGACAGCAGCATGCCGCTTTATTCGAGCCCTTTCCACGTGTGCATCCCCCCAAAAAGGCACCCTGCTGCAACAAGAAAGGGGGCAGCCCCCAGAAGGGTTGAAGTTCCTCCACAGCCCTGCAGTCATAGGCAAGAGGCAGAAAGAGGGAGTGACAGCGGACAGGACACAGGAAGAAAAGGAAGAACGGGGTGCAGGATGAAATTGGGGGAAAAAAACCTAAAAACAAACAAAAAAAACCTGGGATGGGCAGGATGACAGGGATTAAAAAAGAAGAGACGGCAAACGGGACACAAGGATCCCGTGGTAAACAGTGGCACGGGGAGCACCGCAGAGCCACAGAGAATAGAAAGCGAGGCATGGAGGAGAAAAAGAGCGCCAAACACACGGCAAGGACAGAGGGATAGAGAGACAAAGAGGGAAACAAGGACCCAGAGAGGAAAGTGCCGTGGCACGTGCCTGTGTGGGGTGAAGGCAGGCGAGGCGCAGCACGGGGATGGAGACAGAGAGTCACGGCCAGCAGGACAGAGGCTTCTCCACAGAAGGGTACAATGAGGGAGGAGGTCTGGGCAGCGGGTGCACACAGGTACAGGCAAAAGGACAGCAAGAGGGACAAAAATACAGTCATGCTGCAGGACAAAGGAAAAAGGACAGGAAGGAAGGAGGAGAAATAAAGATGCAGGCAGGGAGCGAAACAGAGGGACAAAAAGAAGAGGAGAGGGATTGAGTACTATTTATTAAATAAATATTGAGCATTTATTTCTTGAAAGAAAAACTAGAACAAGAGAGAGTGAAGTACTGAAAGGGAATGGGAGGGGGAGAACACAGGACAAGAAGGAACACAAAAGACACACCGGACAGAGAGAAGCGGTGGAAAGTTGGATATAAAGCTGAAAGTAAAACAGGAACAAACCCCAGGACTTATTAGAGAGTGTGGCTGATGAATGCATCAATAAACCAGCTCGAACAGAACCAGTTACTGTCACGGCTTGGCTTGGGACTCATTAATTAACATCTGTCTCTTGGCAGGGCCCTGATAAAACTCCCTGATACAATGTGAGGTGAAAGCTCAATGGTTGATGTGCTCCATCTTTCTTGGGCTCGGTAAGCAGTTTTTGTTATCGGGTTGGACCACACATACACCAACACCAGAGTATGTTTAAATACAGTCTAAACAGCAGACACTTTACCAATTTCCTTCCAAGAGAACCACACAAAAGTTATACTCAGTGACCCAGCCATTCCAAATACTAGGGAGTGTCTTTCATGAGAAAAAACGATACAAGCTGCAAGAACTGCCTCGGTGTAGATCAAAAAGTTCATTTAAACTCTGAACAGTAACCTGAACAAGCAGGCCAGCTTGAAATTTGCAGGAGATATGTCCCTTTAAAAAAAAAGTTAAGGAAAAAACTGGGGGAACAGCTGAAGCAAATGAATTTAAAGGTAAATTATATTTTTTAAGAGTCTCTGCATTTTTATTGGATATAGCAGAACAGCCAGCACCACCAGCACTGTCACAAAGCTGAGACAAAACCCCCATGAAATAATAAAAGAAAAAGGAACTTGAGTGGAGCTAGAAAAAAATTAACTTTGTAAAAGCTAATCTGTTTGAGATAGGCTCTACCTACAGACTCATCCAAGGAAGAAAACTAACATTTATTGCATCAGACACCAATATATAGAACATTGCTCTAAACTGGAAAAAAAAAAGAAGTGAATTTTACATTTCAATTGCTTTGCAAGCAACATTAGAAGCTGACATTTTTTTCAGCTACCCTCCCCTTCCACAAAAATGTTTTTATCTATAAGCCCTAGTAAATACATTACACGGTCTCTCCATTTCAGCAGGCACCTGTAAATTACTACAGTGGGATAAATAGAAGCAGATCAAGAAAAATGAGACACTAAAGCTGCTATATGTGGCTGTAGTACATAATCACAAATAGTTCAGTAACTATTTATGATGCTTACCAATCACCCTGACCGCTATAGTTCTAATCTTGGCACCTGGCCGCTGCCACCTCTACCAATGCAAGCTTGCAAACAAACAGGTAACATGGACCTTGACCATGTTTTTTATATTATTGGTCATCGCGGCTTGAGAATAACTGGAGTGCAAATATGACCTGCAACTCGTTTTTGGCTTTTGGGAAGAGGCTAACAGACCTCTATACAGTGCCAGCTTTCTCTTTGCACAGGTAACAAGAATTCAAGCCTAACAAAGCACATGGTTAGTCAAATTAAGCATTCAGATGGCCCGAGTATACTCTAATATTAGTTTAATTCCCAAACCCATGTAAAAATACATTCTAAAATAACCTCTTTAAAGGGGATCTTCAAAGTTGAAGATTATAAATAAACAAGAAACCAACTCCCTGCAGATTCAATCAGGGCTGTCAATTCCCAAGAGGTTCTTAGTCCTCCTTCATGATACATTTGATACAATTAGCACACGGTGGGAATATACTGATACATCACTAAATTATTAAAAGTTGTATGTGCAGGTTTCTATTCATCTCCCCTTTCACAGACTTGCTGGCAGAGGTCGGTTACTTCCCATAAAATTTCTTATTCAGAAGAAAGATTAGAAGATTGACGTTCACTTTCGCTCTGTCAAACAACTTCATGACAGCAACACCTTCATACTGCAGCTGCAAGAGATCCTGCCAAAAAGAATATCTTAATGAGCTAGGAATCCTCGAGAGCTTACAGAAAATATAAAAGACCCTGTAGTACAGTACAGGATCTTAAGGAATATCAATGAAAAAGTACACGGCATAAGACAGTAAAGCGAGAGATTTATTAAAGAACCACTTTTACTGTGTAAAAAGTAGTCATTCTAAGGCACTTAAGATCTTAATTACTTTAAGCAGTGGGTTTAAAAAAAAATTACAGAAGAGAGCAGAAACAGAAGACCATTCTAACTAATCCAAATTTCAGATCTAGCCATCTCCAGCCTTGTCATTTGCATGGTAGCCATAAAGTTGCTGTAACACTTAGAACATTTAGGTTTCCTATGTGCCTAATTCTATCATGTACCCATGAAACATTACAACATTCCAGTGTCCCTTTCTGAAAGCTTTAGTCACCACAGATCTCAGGGAAGCAGCTTACAGCACTTCAGTCTAGGGCACAAAAAGAAATGGCATCTCAGTCACTCTGCATACGATGTCGATTCAATCTCTGAGGTGTTTATGTAGGCAGTATTTCTAGTTATACTTCGCTTTGTCAGCAATGCATCTGCACTGATTTTATCTCACTGATTAAATTCTCTCCACAATCCCGCTCCTGCAGGTAACAAGGCGGGTAGGCGTGGGCACGTAGGTGGATGTGTGTGGCGATGTATCCCTCATTGCTGTCCTCTGACAACATCTGCTTTATCTGCAAAGCACTGCTACGAAGGCATAGCGGTATAGTAAACCATGTGCCTGAAAAGCGAGTGACCTTGGCTAGCTCCATGAATGAACAAGTTCATGACCAGCTCTGGCAGATTAAGGACGGGAGCATACTAGGGGAGTCCTCAAAGCAAACGGAAGGTGTGAGGCAGCCGTCCATCCCAGCAGCCGGTTAGGTGGAGTGGACTAACTGCAATGCAAGGTGCTCCTGCACACAATCTGTTTTAAGAGGCCTGAGGCTTCCACAACTAACAAACCTAATGAAGACTGAGATGGACGGGGGGTGGGAGAAGAAGTAGAAGAAAGGGACAGAGACACCAGGTGTAACATTTCTGGCATGAGAAAAAGAACAGGGAATCATTTGAGAAAAGGTCAGTCAGCACGCCTGTTCTGGTGGCCTAAGTCAAGGCTGACACCTAAGAACTGGAAAGAAACAGGTATGTATAAGATAGCAGAAAGAATACTGATACATAATGATTGGCTGAAGCCATCACACACAAGCCTAGGTGACTGCTGCCACAGACTCCCAAGCTCTCTGCTGTAGCAGAAAACTGTTGAAAATGCAAGTGTTAGGCTTGTGTGCCTGTGTGTACACATAATTAAGAACACAGACTGACATCAGGCTTTCATTAGTGAAGAAACAAAAAGCAGTTTGGATCCCCTGTACGTGTTGCATCACCTGCAACAAATGGGTTATTTATGAGAGCATTTTTCAGACCGCTTAGGCAAAAAACATGTCATTGTTATTTTGATGAAGAGTCTGGCAAGGGGAACTTGCGTGACATTATTACATAGGACAGTTCTTACCTGATAATGTAACATAAAGGTTTCCATCTGTACACCCATGAATTTTGCTTTAACCTCAAAATCTCCTACTTCTTCTGTTGGACTGATTTCAAAAATCACATTTTTAAACCTATGAAATTTGAGAAATGAGAAGTCACAGGAAGGGAATATATGAGATGAAACATGATGAAACATTTCTAAGAAATCTCTTCTTAACTCTTTATTCTATTATCCCCATTTGAAATGAGCCCATGAAAGCCAACCAGACTCAATACAACAATGAATGAAAGCCTAACAGATTCTATATCCAGTAAATCACATCTTCATACAAGCATAGCAGGAAACAGGGTAATTTAATTTAGCTTGTACAGTCTAAGCAGTCTACTTTAGTGCTGCACATTCATGCCTCATTTAGTGCACTGAGGACAAAGTATGAATCAGAGTTGAAAAAATTCTAGTAGCAGCCAACTGCTCTATAATTCACGCAAGACATGCCAGCTTCTCGAGGCTAGCAAACTACAGCTGGAGAAACTCAAGCTAGCATAAAGCTGATTTTTCAACAATGAAAGCCATTAACCACAATAATAATTCACCCAAGGAGGTACCCTTCTCTAACTGTGGGGGGTGACAGAGAAGGGGTTGGAGGAAAGAGGATGTCATGTTTAAATCACATTACACTTCACATTCAAGGAATTGCTTTGCTCCAACCAGAAAAAGAGGAACTGAAGAGTGATTGCTATGCAAGGTGTCTTGGCCACAGGGATGACAGCCTAGGTCATCAAAGCAACTTTTTCAGCTTTAATAGCCAAGTCTACCAACAACACTAAAATTCCAATAACAAAATTGCAGGACAATGTGACACAGCCTCAAAATCACAGAGATCTCAAAATTTCTGGTCCTCAACTATCAGCACCTAGACTAGTTCTATGAAAAAGACAAGAATTCAGCATACCTCTTTTCTTTTTCCTCCAAAAAGGTTATTTAGCTCTAAAGAGTTTTTAAAAGATACTCACTGGTTACCTTGCAGGTCCTCAATCTCTAAAAGCACTCCCTTCTCGTGAAGTCGAGCTGCTGTGTATTTCAGAGAAATCTTTTTACTGTTTTTGCCTTTCATCTCTCGAGGTTTCTTGGAGACTCTGGTGAAAAAAGACAAAGCAACCAAATTAGAAGGTCACAAACAAGTAATGATATTTTGAGCAGTAAATTTTCAATCTTATTTGAAAGAGCGGATAGAATCGGTAAAGCTAATGAACTATGACTTATGATAGATAATGATGTACTTCTACTAGTCAGTTTACCTACAAAGCACTTGTAGCCCAGATTAGATCTTTAATTTTCTACTATTTACTAATAACATTTAAGCAATTTAAGCAGGAAAGTAATAATAATAATAATAATAATAATAATAATAATAATAATAATAATAATAATAATAATAATAATAATAATAATAATAATAATAATAATAATAATAATAATAATAATTTAAAAACCAACCAAAACAGAAAATCTCACACCAAAGATAACCATATGGTACTTCGTAATAAGCAATACCATCTCTCATTAGGCAAAATGGGGTCTAATGACAACTGACATGGAGAAAGCTGAGACTACTCAAAAACTTGCTTGGATTTTCATTCTGAAAATGAAAAGGGTTCACAATGTCACATCTGACCAGCCAACAAATTTTTTTTCCCCCAGAAAATCTGATTTGTCTAGCACTATAACAGCTGACTTCATTTGGCATACAAATTGGGAAATTTGTGATCAAGGGTTTCCTCGTAGGTAACTACGTTATTTTCATTCTCTGTTCCTAAGAGGATGACAAGACAGACTGACTGAGCAGCAAGTGCATCTGTGGACAACAAGCTTCATACCACTGGACTCTCTGCACTCTCTCCTCCCAAAGGGACCAAAAAGTCTTTCAAGTTTGTCTTTTTGACAAAACTCATGGCAAGGACCTCTCCCTGTATTTTTTTACTTTTGCTGAGACCCTTTTGCTACAATTATCGCCATGGGAAAGAGCTTGGACAAGGAGCTTTGAGCAGATAGCATTATGGTTCTTCTTAGCAAGAGATGCTTTCTTGTGAGAAGCACCTCTAGGGCCATGGAACCACCTGCTGCAACACCATCTAAGGAACCTGAAAGTGTGCGAGTCCATGGACCCTGACTTGTCTGTGGGTCCTCAAGGAACCGGTGGAGGAAGTGGCTAAGCGACTATCCATCATGAGAAAATGTGGCAGTCCAGTGAAGCTCCTACCAACTGGAAAAGGAAAATAAGGAAGATGCAGTCTCTCACCTCTGTGACTGGCAAGATCCTCCTGGAAACTATGCTAAGACACATGGAAAACAAGGAGGTAATTTGTGACAGCCAATATACCTTCACTCATGTGCCTGGCCGATTTGGTGATCTGCTGCAACGGGGTTAATGCACCACTTCATGGGTAAGGATCAACCAGATAGTTGCACTCAAAGAATTGCAGTCAACAGCTTCCCTGTGAGGGTGGTGAGGCCCTGGGACAAATTGCCCTGGGCAGCTGTGGCTGCCCCGTCCCACCAGAACTGTTCCAGCCCAGGCTGGAAGGAGCTTGGAGCAACTTGGTCTAGTGGAAGGTGTCCCTGCCCATGGCAGGGCAGTGGGAACCAGATGGTCTTTAAAGGTACCCTCAAACCCAAACCATTCTATGGTTCTACGGTTCCAAGATACTTACTTGCCCTTGCTGGCCAAGTTATCCAAGCAGGTCTTTATGTAACTTTTGTAATAATCTACTTGTTCTCCATAAAAAGTAGCTTTGGAGTTCAAGGCACTGTATGTCTGCTGCAGCTTCACTAGCTCCGCCTTTCTTCTCTGACGGTATCTACGCTGATTTCTGATATCCTACACCGCAAATAAAGACAGGCAGAGACTTAACAGTCATTTGAGTTCTCCAGGTGCTCAGTTCCAGAGCCACTGAGTACTTGAAACACACCATTTGATTCTACTTAATCTTGCTGCATGCAAGGCTTGATCACTCATTTGCACTTGCCCCGGTTTAGGTGTCACAGCTTTTTCTCTGTAATGGCTATTTGTAGAACTAACTGACTCTACATGGTAGTACACTTGCAACTTTTGTGGCTTTCTCAAACTTCAGTTCTGTTCTAGTTGCGATGACTAGAGTGGGCACTGAAAGCCCATGATATAAAAGCAGCAATTTTGCCGGCACTGGGTAGGGAAAGTATCTTGCAAATCAAGTGCTACAACCATATCAGACTTCATTATTTTCCTTTGTTAGTCAGCCTTTAAGAATCACTTGCCTTAGTATCTCAACAAGAAAACAGTACATTCATTGACTGCTACTTTAATATGTGACACATATTATCTATAGTACAATTAATTATTATCAGATCCCTAAAGGCAATTATTTAGTTGGTTTCCTTATGTAACATTTCCTGAATAGTTTTTCAGTAAACAACGTGATATAAAATATATTGTCACTGCAGCAATGTACAGCAGTACTGTATCTCTTTTCTAGGTTTTTCACAGCCACCCCCCTTAGCGTTTAGGTATTCTTTAATGGGCATATTTAAATCAAAATAACAGTTAGGATGTCTTAAGGGTTATGAGCAAAACTTCATTGTGTGAATAAGCTTGTAGAGGCACTACTTGAATTACTGAAGTGGAGCAGAAGAACACATCACACATCAGGACTTCCCTTCCAAACTATTAAGTTTTTTCTTAAAGCACCTGAGAACCTGGCAACGCAGTCATCTGAGAGAACAGAAACGTTGTTTAAAAATAAAGGACTTCCCACATGCCAAGAGGTGGAAATGCTTCAACAAAAGGTACAATTTTTCTCTGTAAATCAGCTACCAGAAACCTTACTCTCCAGTAAGGAGAAAGAACTCACAAAACTTACTCTGAAAACTCATGCCTGTTTCACAAAGCTGCAAACTGGGAAAACTCCACTATGATTACTAGGAAACCATCAAATATGGTATACCTTCGCAATGTCATTGATTAATTCCTGGTATTTATTTTTGGCATTCACTGGCCCTAGTTCTGTCAACTTATTCAGGCCTGCCTTGATTTTTTCTTTTTTTTCTTGGAGATTCAAATTGCCATCTTCCTTTACAGAGACAGATTTTTTCAACTTATCAGGAGTTTTAGCATCACGAATGGCCCGTTTCTGCATAGCTCTGTGATGCTCTGCTTCCTAGAAAAAGAAAACAAAAACCTGCAAGTTCATAAGCAGATCAATTTAAGGCGACAAAACCAAGCAGAAACAATTGTCTGATCTCTGGCATAACACAGGATAAAGAGTTTCATTTGGCGATTCCCGTACTGACTCAAATAAACACATTTAGATGAACACATTCTACACGTGCGAACCAGGAGAAGCCTACCCATCATCTAAAATGGCCTTCTACATAAACAGTTTCTAGCAACTACTGCAGGAGTAAGATTCACACATACTGTTTACTCCACTGTACACCCTTCTGATTATCATTACACCCTGCTCCATCATCAGTGGAGACAGCTTCACTGCAATACGTAAATGGAGAGTCCCACATATACCCACACATATATCTAGATAGATGATGATTTCCTAGTCTAAAACCAGCACAGACAAACAGCATCATACTTGCTCTGAGGTAGCTGAGGTTTCCAAAATTTCAGTCAGCGTCTCCCCTGGCTGGAAGCGGATTACATCAACAATTAAACGTTTTGTGCTGCAAAGAAATCAAGAAGAATAGGAGAAAACATTTTAAACAGAAATACTCTTCTGTTCTGCAACAATACCAATGTTACTGATTTATTTAAAGTCAGATTATTACTGAATGAGCACTCAGGTAGTCATAGGTGAAACCAGACCAGAACTCTGAGAAGCACTTTACTTTTTGGACAGTGCATTATTGGAAACCGGTTCCCCGAAAGGTTCCTCTCTGTAATATGCACAATTTTCTCCCCAAAACTCCTTCAAACAGCAAGGATGCTACCCCATGTATTGGAAAGTAGCCTCAGTACTGCCACGTGGACCACAGAAACTGCATTCAAGTTGAAAGATAAAGTAGGCAGAAACCACAGCCCATTTGTGCAACCAGAAAAACTCTATAATATTATCCATCATAAGCATGCTTCAGTCATCTGTAACAGGTATCAAAAAACTCCCAAGGATTATTCTCTTATGTGCGTGGAAGACAAGGTAGATCTCAACTCCAGTCTGACGATAGACAGGGTCATTTCCTTGATTTGAGCTGAGATGTAATCACAGTCGGTGTCCACTCTGAAGCACTTCTGTCCTTAAGCCACACAACAAAACCAAGTAACATCTCTGCAGTCAGGCTGGAATTATTTTTGGAATCGCACAGACTGCATGACATACGCACCTTCCTCATCATCCACAACTTAAGTTACTACCAGTGCAGCTGGTAAATCTTTACTTTTGAAATCATTGTCACCTTCGTCCGGTGGGCAGCAAAATACTGATGTCAGAATTTTCTTGCGGGAGATCACGTGTCTGCCTAGGCCAAGTACATGCTGACCAAAGGTTTTTCAATTAAACTATCTAGCATCAGAGCAGGTAAACATGCATTTGAATGTCAGGGCACTGCTCTGTACATCTCAGCAATAGGGATTTGCTTAAAACTAGCCAAGAGTCACTATCAGTAAAAAGTTTTCCATAATAAAGATTCTGGCAATAATAAAATCCCTGACAGTCCATCGCTCTCTTTCCAATAGGGTAGTAAGACCTATGCTTCTCAAAAAGGCTGTCTTCATCAATTAAAAGTCATGCCACAGCACGGAAAAGGGCATGGCTACAATCTCAGTGTATCTGGAGTAACAGTCCCCCCCCATTTCTTTAAATTATGCCTCAATTCCCTTATTTTCACATGCACATTAACTGTTAAAGTTCCAGTTGCTCCTTCTTTTGAGTAACATACCAGGTAGTTACCCTCTACTTACTTCAACAGAATTGTCCTTGCATCCATCTCTGCATTCTCATCACCAGGAACATCAAATTTATTAGTGAGTGTGAGAGAAACCTCAGTCTTTGCTAGCATTTCCCTGCTGGGGTCATTAACATTGCCAGAACCTTCCCCTGCCAAGCAGAGAGAGTTTACAGATTAAATCACATTCCTTACCTTCTTGACTGTTAGGACTTTGTAATTTTTACCTACAGATCACAGAAAAACTAAACTGTTTCCTATACTGTCAAAAGGACACTTCAAAACCCAAACCAACTTTTAAAGACATCATCCTGAATATATTACAGGCTTTTCCATAACAAATCTGAGAGAATGCACTGGGGCCAGAAAAGCACCACAAAATCACCACTCTGCATGACTTAAAGATTTACATGTATTCCCCACCGTATCTCAGTATCTCACCGAGAAGAGTGGCTGAACTGCCAAAAGTACTTTGGAAACAAAAATGTGATGATGCCCGTATGTCCATGACCTCGTGAAAATGCACATTTCGAGCTAAGAGCTAAGCACTTGTTAGCAACTGAGCTTGTCACCGTCTCTTGAACAAAGTAAGCTACCCCACCAAAAAGAAATTTTCTTGCTCTAATTGCATACAAACTTTCACCAGAACCATTGTTGGTGAAATTTCCCTCCATTTTTTAAAGAGCTGCAGAAAGATCTGACATATTAGCCCCAGTGAAACAATGCACACAGGAGAAAGGAAATGGGGAAGGAGGCCAAGTTCTAGCTAAACTCATGGTCTATGCTTGCTCAGATAATGCTTCTTACAGTTCTTTGCCAATTTTGGAAGAAAATGTGTTTGCAATCACTCCTTTAGAAGGTTCCGACCTTTCTCATCAAGCAACTTCCAGGTAAGCGTTTGCTGTCAGAGCATCCTGTCCAAAAACTGTGCCTGGTTTGCCTCCCTCCCCCCTGCTAGACTAGAAACTTCAAATAACTGCAACACAGAAACCAATGAAGGAGAAAAACTCGTGCATCCTTCCAGTATGTGTTATATCCTGAAGCAGTGAACTGCGTCTCAGGTTCCCAGAACAATTTCACAGATTAATACTGTTAGTTCCTTATTCCCCCAACCAGAAGAGGATAAAAATTCTGTTTTTCTTATAGAAAATAACTCTAAAGGAGGGGAAAAATGTTACTTGTACACATGCCAAAGACTCTTAAAGGAACACATGCTATTTAATACATTTATTACTGCACTCTGAAAGGAACACCTCCAGATCTCCAGTAAGGAGGACGGATCTTTGCAAACAAGCTGGAACAGGGATGCAAGCACACAGAAAGGGCTCCAGTGTAATGGAACAAAGAAAATATGTCAATATCCATCTGTCTTCTAGAAACTTCTGGAGTGGGATGAGGTAAGGTGAGTGGGGAGAACAGAAAGGACCCCTGCTTTTTTCAGCGCAGTAAATTATGCAGAGAAAATACACTGCAACCAATCTGCTGCTGTTTTTTTAGAGCATGTCCTCCCAGATGACCTGAGATGATTCATTACTGTTTCTTTACTGCACTTTAGGTCATTTCAGGTAATATCACGTATTACTTTAGCAGAACAAACTAGACCACCTATTAAGGACTCAATTGTAGGAACCTCTCCGAGATCATCCAGCAGCTCGTGAATTGGATCATTGTGCTCAGGAGCAATTGCATCTTGATGGTCTAAGAGCAACTAGATGAATAGAAAAAACAATTATGTTTTAACAGAACATCCTTTTCTAGACAGTAGAATTTCAATACTCTAGGCTGGTATCTTTAAGAAAAAAATCACTAAACTCCAAAGCAGCAATGTCAACATTCAGAGCTGTGTCAATATCACATACTCAAATGCTTTCCAGCGAAATTTAGTGAAGCCATACCTAAGTTATTTGATTCTAGAAAATCAACAAGCTCTCACAAGCTACAATCATGACAACTTTCAGCCTTGTATTTGGTACCTTTGCATTTCAGACAGAAGCAACATTTTCTTCGCAGCCACCACTTATAAGGAGCAACTGTGACTAATGTATACTTACAGTGTGCGTATTGATGATTTCACCAATAGAAATATAAATTACTGGTTTAGTGAGAGTCACCAAGTCTGAATATTCATCAATATTAAATTTATCCTGCAATTCAGGAACCTCACAGGCAGCCTGAAAAAAACGTCTTCGGAACAAAGAAGGAGAGAATAGTCAGTATGACTCAGAGTCATGTGATATGTCAAGAATATTACCTCCCCGTGACAATCTCAAGCATAGACTCCTCTTTATGGTACACTATGGTATACTACAGTTTGTCAGCTTTAGTTTAACACATCAGAAGGAACCTAGTCAATTCAATCATTGATACTGGTGGCCATGTTGACATTTGCTCATTTTCAGAATTGACAGAACTGGCTTCAGTGGCCCCGTTCTCCTGTCCCCACTGCATTACTGTCCTTTGCCCCCAACTACCTCTGGTTACCTTTTTTTCCAGAACACAGGAGATATGACAGTTCCTGAACAAAAGCTTACTTCAACTACATGAATAGCTAAATGCCAACCTGCTTTATTCCTGATCACCACTAGATTTTCATGTGGAAGCAGGGTTCACACAGGACAGAAGAATGTATGTCTATTCTGGTTATCCACGTCCAAAGTACAGTAGTAAGTACATGCAAAAGCAACCTTTAGTCTGGACACTTGAAACTCTTGACTTTGCAATCTCATTAACATACAATGCATTGTCCATAAATTCCAGGTACACATTGTACCTGCCATTGTCACGGATGCTTGTGGCAGTCTGGAGTGAAATCTCTTATTTTTAACAGACTGCATATTTGAAAAAGACAGAATTTTCCATATTCTAAATTTATTTTTTTCCCTTTTTACTTGCGATGTTACCCTCTGCCAAACTTCCCAGCTTAATTAGCTATGGTCTTCTACCTGAATTTCTGGTATGACTGCAGTAGGTACTCATTAATGATGCTTAAATGAGCATTGTCTCCCATAAACATCTTATTGGATGCAGCATGCTGTAACATCTTTGCAATGGAACCGAGGTTCCTGCGTTGATCTGTTGTCAGCTGACCTCCAGCTGAAAGGTCGATGATGTCAAATGCATCTGGTGCAACAATGGCTGGATTCATGTAGCGATAATAGAGTAAGTTGCCGACAATCTGGGAAAGTGAGAAGAAATTCATCAATAAACAACAGTATGAGACCCAACTGAATTTTATTGAAACTATTCTGTGTTTTGATAAATTATTTCCTTGTAAGCCTCTTTCCAAGACAAGGGTTCTGCTGTATAGAAGCACATACCATCCCAAAAAAATCTAGTGTTAAAAAATAAAAAAGCAGTATCATAAAGATGCAATAGGGCAGTCAACACAGAGGAAAGCCTGAACACTATCAGTCACAGGACAATACAGCAGCAGATATTCCTATGCGTAAAGATTTAGAACTCCAACTTACAAAAAAGTATGGACAGGAGATGCTACAAGTTACCAATGAACTACTGATATGAGCATGAGACGGTCTGTCAGGAGAATTAAATGCAACTGAGTTAGCCTAACAGAGGGTAGAATGACCACAGTATAGAAGAACCTGATAATGAAGTTTCAGTATGGAACAAGAGCTAATTTTTAAAGAAGCGTGAAGCACTGGCTGCCATCTCTGACAAAGCAAAAATAGGGAGGAAGAATGGCACACCAAGAAGTTAAACTGAGGAAATTTATTTCCCATTTCTCATCCAAAGCCCTTCTCTCTTTCAGAATAAAAGCCTTCTTTTATAAGCCAGCAACACATTCAGACAGAGACTCCTAGTCATGAGACCATGAGTCTCCTAAATGGTTCCTAATGAGAAACCATTTAATCCGGAAGTAAGAAAATCAAAAGTACAGAAAAAAAATGGCATTTGATGCTTCAAAAATCCAATTAACCTAGTCAAATGTGAGCAGCGGTATATTTCAAAGAACTACAAATAGAGATTATCGCATTATCCATATGCACACAATATTCTTCTACCCTGGATATTGGGTATTTTGCCAAAAGTAATTCTAGGAATGAAAAGGTATTAACCCACCGTGCTGATTTAAAGCAAAAGCTCTCTCACCACATGCTCATTTGCAGAAGGCCATGTCACTGAATCTTGGCTTCACCTGCTTGCCTTGTGACTTAAATGCATGGAAGAGACTGGTCTGAACAAACAGTTGAAAACACAGAGAAAAAACCTAGCCACTGCTAAGCAGTCCTAGAAATTAATAACTGGTTTCAGTGAGGTCATGTTTGGACAAGTGTTTTATGGAAGCCTCAGCTGTACTCTCACAAATTATGCCGTGGGAGGTTAACGGTCAGCTGACCAATAACAGTCTAACTGTTTACCGCCAGTAAAAAGAAAAAAACATCCACGAAAGAAATTGAATTAATGACATTTGAACTTGCGGGCCAAAAAGTACAGTGTATTCTATGGGTATCTTCGGTTGCTAAAAAAAATCTACAAGTAGCTATTGCACACAACTGCAGTTTTGACTTTCACGTGGACAGTTACATTGTTACCATGAGGAGTAACAAAACCTGCAGTGTTCCACCTAAATTTACAGATGGAAGAAATTAATTCACCTGCATAGAAAGAACCGATGTCTCAGAATGGGAAAGCACAGAACTAGAAGAGAGAAGAAAACAGCATTCAGATTGGTAATTATTTTGTAATGAAGCAGAGGCAGAGAAGCCTAAAGAGACGTTGTCAAGTATTCTAATAACCAAACTATATTTTATTAAAAAGTAAAGCATTCGTGGGCATAAATTCAGGATTTACCAAAAGCCACAAAACCAAAGAAATTTCAACAAAAACCCCGTCACTGTAGTCATCTAAGAGCAACTAATATTAGGATCATTTTCAGTTGGATCTCCAAACCAACTGAAATGCAAAATACAAAACTGACCAGGCATCATGGGAAGTGACTCTATATATTGCTGTCAAAATACCCTAGTGTGCTACAGATGGGGCATTAGAAATATCAGAATTTGGCATACAGACTTTTTAACTTGTCTCTTTAAGGAAGGAGCAGCAGGGACTGATCACACTAGTTAACCCGAGGTTTACTTTCTAGGAGCAACAGTAAACCCCAGGTCAAGAAACCTAAAGGTCCAAATGCCCAAGATACTAAACGCAAAACAGAGGCATCAGGATACCTCCTTCTAAACAATGTACTACACCTCAAGCAATGTGTTGAAAGCTAACATAAATAGCCTGATGTGCAGTATTTTCTATCCATAGAGGTAAATGAATAGGTTTACATGCACTCCTCTCCACTTGTACACTTAACGAGAGAGAAGAACGAGGTGTGCTTGCCACAGCTAATTTGGATGACAATTATTCACAAAGATGTATAGATCCTCACCTTCAGAAGCTCATCCTCCCCAGCATCGGGAAACTTCTCATGCAGGGAGTCTTTTAGGACCTTGGCAATGAAACGCATTCCATACCTGAGAGAAAGAAATGGTCAAATTAGACTGCTGCAAGTGTGAAGACACCAGCAACTTCTCAAGGATAACACTGGTGCATCAGACTCACGGGATTTTGTCCACTGAACTAATAATGGCAGACAGGAACTTGTCTGTCACTGTCCTCATGTTCCTGATTGAGGCATCCAGGCGCATCCTCACCTCTTCGTGACTTAGGGCTTGCTCAGGCGTAACATCATACGGCAGTTTGCTATTTGAAAAAGTTGGACATATAAAAGAGAGTATTATTCAGGCTAGTACACTTCAAGAACATATAGCCTGACACAGAAACATGCTTATATTCACTTCACTGCCAAAAACTATGCACTGCCTTTAATTAACCTGTTTGGCACTGTCAGAGCTGAAATTCTTTTGCTTTTACTTCCTTTACTTTCCCTTGCAATGGCCACTGAGAGAAAGACCCAGCTAACCCAAAACTGAATCTTTTTTACAGCATGCACACTAGGCAAAAAAAGCACCATCTGTAACACACAGTGGTACCTCAGACTGCAAATTGGTGAAAACAAAAACTATGCATTTGGGCATTAAGATGATGAAAACTTGGACACAAGCAGAAGCTAGAGCAGCATCCATAAAATCAATATAACATGCTGCTTAAGGAATAGTTATCTTCTTTTCAATCAGCTGAAACTACTGCATAGTATTCCAGTGAACACAGACAGATGAAGCTGGTAATTCAAAAAGGTGTATCCTAAATCTCATGTATAGAGAAGAAGCTGAACGCTTTTTAACATGTCCAGAATTTTGCATAAAGTGTGCAAAGGTATATGACTGCAGATTGCTTTAGATATGGAGGAAGTCATTCATCTGCATGGCTTTTGCTCTTTTTTTTTTACAGTACATTAAAAAACCCCAATAACAAAACAGAATCCTCAAATTCTAGCAAATCACAACCACTGAAGAAAAATAAACCAGAATGACACAAAATCACATAGTTCAATACAATTGTCATCAGTGGCCGATATTAATTAGAAAGATGTTAGGACCAAGAGAACTGCAACATGATGCTTTCTGCCAGCAAGAGCGGCTTTGTGTGCATGCGAACAGTACCCGTCTGCACAGGCCATGCATGACGTGAACATGAACTGACATGGAAGCAATTCCCAAATACATTATCTTACAATACATTCTTTTAGGTTGGAGGGTGTCTCATAGCTAACTATCAAGTTAACATAGGAAAACACCAAAGAGCATTTCTTCTTCCATCATCTAATGACATTCCTGTTCAATACTCCCAGCACCATAACCAGAGTAAGAACTTTAGAACTCTTAGATGAAAGCTATCTTGACGAGACAATCGGTTGGACAGATGCATGCAGTGGAGCCAAGGATGGCTTTGGATGACTAACTGAGCAATGCAAAGCAGCTAGGCAATGTTTAGAAAAGTACAGTATGAACAGGTCTCATACCTGGCCTCTCCCGTTTGAGATTCCATCTGGTTAACCCAAGACTTGTAAATATCCACAGGATCAGTTTTGATATTAAGTGACTTGTCATCAATGATTTCCTTCACAACTGGTGCAAGGATCTGCCTCAGGGCATTCTGACCACGGGCACCACGATTGAAACTTACCACCATTTTAATAACAGTAGGATTCCCAGTCACAATTTCGTGTATCTGGTCTACTTTTGATCTGAAGAAGAAAGAATCTATATGAAATTTGAGGTATGCATAACTCTGTCACTGCCTACACTTCCCTGGACTACTGTTCCAAGCATGACTTTGGGAGGGAGGGGGGGGACGGGCAGGGGGGAAGACACACAAGTATTTTTTAAGTTACTTGTTTCAGGGCATGTATTATCTTCATGCTTAAAAAGCATTCCCAAAAATGCTTAAGGGTAGTTCCTCAAAAAGTTCATTGAATATTCTTCCTCACAGCAAGCTGTGCCACTCTCCATTGTAAAATCATGTAAGTCAAACTCACACGTCTTCCAAGTCATGTAACACTGGCCTCCTAAGGCCTAACTAATCCAACAAAACATGTCTGAAGACAGCCAGAGTTTCTAACACTGACTAAATAGAAATAGGAAATAGAAATGCCAAACAATAGAGATTTCAGACTCCTCATTGGTTTTGGAAATTTTTGGAGAGCTTAGATTTAGCTCTCTTCCTGGGTCCTAAAGCCTGAGTTTGCAGTTTGCTGGACATATTTATAATCAGATACCAGAAAATTGAGATTAGACTGAATTTTAGCATGACTTTGCATCAGAGCAAAAATAGCTATCATGTTGAGCAGTGAAATCTTGATTGAAGTGAAAAGCCGTCATCTTCAATGGACATACTTGATTCTTCTTTTATAGACTACATTAGTAGATATGAAATGGGAAGAGGACAATGAAGGGACAGATTAGCATTATCTGCATATAAGCACTAGACTTCACATGAAAATGGCCTCAATTTCAGGAACTGCCAAAACTGATTTAACAGCAAGAATGTGCCGTATGCTACCACATACTTGATCTCTTCCTGCAGTGCTGTTTGGAAAAGTCGCAACAACAGGTATTCCTCTCTTTGATTGGATGCATAGTTATACAGCGTGAAGATGACAGAATCCATGAATTTTGTGGATTTGTTTTGAGGCATCTGAAAAATCAGCTTGGCCAAGTAGGTTGGGTTAGTCTACAACAACAAGAAAAATTACTTAGTGTGCATGTCCCCGCTGGTGTCGCTAAAAACTAAGGTGGCTCAAAACAGTTGCTGGTTGGACTTCATCCTAAAGGTCTTTTCCAATCTTACTGCTTGTATGACAGCTACAGTGCATAAGCAAAGGCTGTGTTAAGACATATAACCTTCTATGACAAAAGGTTACTGAGCAGCATAAGAAGTTGCTTACCTGAAGTAAGTAGAACAAATGTTGATAGGCTTCCAACTTCTCTCTCTTTTCTTTGCTCAGTGCTTTCAAACCTCCCCTTTGTTTGTTCAGCATCATCATGTCAGAGAGCTGTTCCTTGTTCTTTTTGGTAAGCTTTTTGCTATGAGAAACAACATCCTGGAAAGAAAGAATAGGTGCGGATCTCACTCTGAGAAGTTTCTAACAAGCAATACTGGAAAACAGTTGCATCTGAGAGCCACTTCTCTTGGACGTGGAAATGCAGGATTCAAGGAATGGGGCTATCGAAGTGAAGGAGTATTTGCTATGATAGCAGTTTCTCAAACTGGAAGTACATGTTCTGCTTTGTTCCTGACTTTGTGAATTTGTCTGAAACCCTAGAAGGATTAGTCACTCTTGGTAGCAATTATCAGAGCTGGTAGCATTCTGAAGACACTTGGAAATGTTTTCCTTTTTTAAACTGGGCTTACAGTTTAAAAATACTGTTCCATATTCAGCTAGCTCACTACCTCCACATACTCTGACAGCAATGGCACTTTTCACTGCAATCATCAGCCCAACCACTGCAGCTTCCTTCTAACATAAATTTCGCTACACCAATTGAGATTTTGCAGTCAGAGAAGCCTAGTGTAATGAATCCAGGACCACATGAAAAGCTAACCACTACTTCAACTTGAAGAAAAGACAATGCTGTATCAGCAAGAGCCTTTTTTTTTTTTTTTTTTTGGGAAATAAATCACACCAGCCAAGCTTGGATAGAGGGGGCTTCCTTTAACCAACAAGCAACCAACCGGCACAATCGTGTCTCGTGCCTCCAGAATCACCCCCCTGGCTGCAAGCTCATGGCATGTGACTTGTTTAACCACAAAGGAGCAACAAAAAAGAGTCTCAAAGCCTTTCAATACTAAACCCGTTGCATTTGTTAGATCAAGATAATCTTTGTTAGACAGATAGTCAAGATTGCCTTTTTTAGCTTCAGGACCTGTTTCTTCTCCTCCTACAGTTTTCTTTCTAGGGATACATACTGAACTAAGAACATACTGCGAGTAAAAACTACGTCTGGGGAAATGTCTTCCACTGGGCCTGAGCAACCAACATCTGGGGCCAGGAGTTTTCCATGCTAACTACCACTGGGCTCAATCCAATGTGTAGCTGATCTCCCAACAATGCATTTCTTACCTGCAATGTAATTTTGTTTTTCACTAGCAAACCGATTTTGATGTCCATGAGATTGAGGTCATTTTCCAGTTGCTGATTGGATCGGATCAAGGTTACAACTTCTTCACGCAGTTTCATTAGCTCAAGCTCTTCCTGAAAGTCTTGGTCACTCTGATCGAGTAAGTGGACAAATTTCCGAACCACAGCCATAGGTGGGTTTTCAGCATTAACTAAAAATAGGCAAGAAAACAGACAACACTGGGGGATGGCAAACAGAAGTAAATATATGCCTTATCTATGTTTAAACAGCACATCAAGGAGCATCCAGAGTCAAATTAGTACCATCATGTGTAAACAGCTTCACACATTTTGATTTTCCTGTTTGGAGAAAATTGTAAGGGAAGTAAATCAAGAACAAAGTCAGTATTGGCACAGGGTAGTCCACACTGTCAGAGCTAACTGCAAAGCTATAATTCTATTTTTCAGCAGGGGGAAAAAAAAAAAAAAGGCAGCTAGAATCAAGTTCTCCTTCAGCCTCAAGAACTACCTACTCCCTGCGCTGCCCTACCAACTTCATCCCAATTGCTCCTCAAAACTGTCTTGATATTATAGATCACACAGCCAACATCATACTGGTTGACAAGAAGCCTGACATGACCTAGCAATGTGCACTTGCAGCACAAAAAGCAAACTGCATCCTGGGCTGCATCAAAAGCAGTGTGGTCAGGAGATCAAGGCAGGTGATTCTCCTCCTCCACTCTACTCTCATGAGACACCACCTGTGTACTGAGGGGAGTACTGTGTTCAGTTCTGAGGCCCCCAACATAATAAAAAGGATGTGGACCGGCAGAACTGAGTCCAGAGGAAGGCTACACAGATGACCAGGGGGCTAGAGCATCTCTCCTATGGAGACAGGCAGAGAGAGTTGGGGAATCTCTTCTATGAATCTATGATCCCTCACAGAGATTCAAGGCACATCAGTTTTATCCTCTTAGCAATACTTACTGAGGGTTTTGTAGTCTTCTCGGGCTTTGTTTGCTCGAATAAAGGCTTGAATTTTGACAACATCATTTATCTAGGATTTAAGAAACAAAAAAGCACTTGATATCATTCTGGCAAGAGTACTAAAGTCAGGTACAGAATACATTTAACAAGATAGCCTCTTACATGGTTTCTGAAATACTGCAGACGATCTCTGTAACGTCTTCTGGCTTGATACATCCTGGTCATTGATTGAATCTGTTGAAGGGTAACCAAAACACTCAGATAGGAAACCTTACCTACAAAGTTCACTATCCCAAAGGTTTACCAAAACAGTCAGCAGGGAACCTGCACTACCTTTACTACTTGGTCCTTTTGTGCGCGTAGGTAATCCAAACGGATTTGATATGCCTTCCTTTGCTTGTAGCCACGCCATTGAGACTGAAAACAAAACAGGCACACTCACTTTACTTTTCTAATTGAACAGAAGTAATTACAAATGTGAGCTTCTTTGTGTTCCTCAGCTTCCAACTGCCCTTTTGGCTAAATGAAACATAAAAGAGACATGCTTATCTTATCAAGAGATACACTGTGTGAAGCATTAACTATTTCCCAACTGTAGTCATGAGAGACTTGAAATTACCCCACGAAGAGCCTGGGCCTTCTGAAGCAGAGTTAGGGGTCAAGGATACAGTGAAACAGTCAAGTTGACAGAAACTGTTCTACATGAGGATGATGTGTTAGCTGTGCTGCTGCTGTTGAGAACAATGATGTAACATTTTAAGCCTTCCCAGCAGACCCACTGCCATGGACACTTGGGAAGAGAAGTAAGGCAAGGGGTTGGACTACACTTGAAGGCAGAGTGTGTTATTTTAATGAGCTGGGAGCAAGTGTGGAGGTTTTGCCAAATATTCAGGCAGAGTATGTGCTCCTTAGGCAGAAACAAATAGACATATACTGCTGAAATAATAAAATGGTAATAGGGTGCAAAGCGACTATTTCATTTGCACACATTTCATTTACAACACCACAGAAAGAATTATTTTGTTGCTGTCCTGTAAATGCACCCAATTTCATGCTGAATTATCCAGCCACCTCTTTCAGGTCCTCAATCCTCCAAATCCCTGGACAAATTTGAAGAGAAGCATTTTACTCAAGAATACTGAAAACCATGTTGTTTCTCTTGAATTCATGATGAATCACAGCAGCAATGCATCTCATGGTTTATCACCATCAACACATACAACACACTTCATATTTCCTTATTCCCGAACCATTGAAACGTGTAAAAAAGTAATGGGTAAAGCTTCCTCAAATAAGTTTTTATCTCTCCAATTCTATGTGATTATTGGATTGATTATATATGATGCCTAAAAGCAAATAATATACCAAAACTAACTGGAGAAGGAAATGTTTTTAGGTAAGTTACAATATGAGGCAAAGACAATTGTGTGCTGTAACTACCTGAATTGAACAAAAACTGTCAATAAGCTTGTGTACAGAAAACAACTGCAGAGTACGAGTTCTAAACAGAATTAAAGGGTCTCACTACCTGAATGCAAGTGATTGCTGGGACTTGCTTCTTCAAAAAATTCATTCTTGAGTTGAATTCCTGGCGAACAAGATACCCTCGACAGCAGGCCTGAAGTTTCATAATCAAGTTCTCATTTGCAAGCCACAACTGTTCTCGGTTGTATGCTGCAGTTACTCCAGATATGGTGCTCTGATTTAATGTTATGATAGGAAGAGGAGCCAGGAAAAGAAAATGGAAATACAAGAAAAAACATGTTACGTCAGCCTTCCACATTGTGCTTACAAGAAACTCCAAAAAAAAAGTTGAAAGTTGTCTTTCAAAACACAGTGACATCATGGTCCTGTAATCTTTTAGTGACAGGACAAATTTTTTTGAAATAGGACAAGGAGTTGTGACACACATAATCTAATGATGCCTAGCAAATCAAATGAGTTACTAAGCTTGTTAACATGACTATGGCATCGAAGCATTCTATCTTAGAACTGCATTAAGGGTGGGAATGGTAAGAACACCAACTTTTGAGAGAAAGAGCATGTGTTAATCTATTACTCCACCTGTATCTCTTCCCGTGACAGCTGAGTGTCATTTTGCACAAATTCTGCCGGTTCATCCCATCCTCCTTCTTTGGTCCGCAGGTTATGATAATAATGATAGCCTCCTCTCACCCAGTGTTTCACCCACTCACTGCCATTGCCCCCTAAGGGCAGAAACTGCAATTAGAAGTCTGAAACTCTGACAAGTGTCTCAGCTTTCACACATACAAATGTTACAACCAGGAAATCTACTTTACAGATTCTTCTTCCTCCAAGCAAGGAAAGGAGTGTTTCTGAGTCCCTAATGACCTCATATGAGAGCTACCTAAACACAACACATTCTACAAGTTGAGAGCATTATACTATTCACACGCTTTTTTGGAAAAAAAAAAAAACCCTTATGTCACAAAGCAGCCACAACTGCCATCTACAACACAAGATTTTTTCACAGGGGCTTTTTTGCCTCTGGTTTCAATTCCATGTACAATAATCTTGCATTATTTCACTAACAGTTAGCTACTTAAGGTGTACCTGCTGCCCTTTTCTTGACTTCTGACAGTTCTTGCTGGTACGTCTCAGCACACTCTGGAGTGACTCCGTATAGCCCAACATCAGGTGAACGCAAGGCACTCAGGGTCTGGCTAACATCACCGTGATCTACTGCTTCATTAATGGCCAGAATTCCTAAGGAGACTTGGATAGCACCAGGAAGCAGGTTACCTCAGGGCTCAGTAGCTCACAGCAAGCACAGAATGGCGGAACAGAGAAAGGCAACATGAACACACCCTTACAGCTAGGTTGCATGTAAGATACACAAATTTTAAGTGTACATAAATGTGAAATATAAATAAAAAAAACAACTAGACAACCTGCAGTATAGAGGCCTCTTCAGTACAGAGTATCCAACCATGTGTGGAACTGCACCTGACAGCATGTAATTTGTGTGCCTGCAGTACCAGTATGGTGCTGATTTACCACCAGAACTTTTCAACGCACATAGTTACAGCCCTCCTCTGATGTCTGTTTCAGTTAACACAGTTTCTTCTGGCAGAGCCAGTCACAACTCAAAAGAGGCCTTTTCAACAACCAGAGCAATAATTACTTAATTGTTTCTGCAGACAGAAACAACATCTTTATAAAGACTGGGATGCAACAATGGGTGGACCGGTCCACCTGTAAATTGTGTTAAGGAGCAAAGGTGAGCATCACTGATGTGTAGTACCCTCTGTATCTGAAAAACATGTGAGTGTTTGTCTGGTAATACCTAAGATAACCAAGACCAGACAACAGTACCTCACACAAATAAAAGGCAATGCTCACCAGAAAACACCATTTCAATTGTGCACGTGAACAGTCTCACTGCTAACCACCCACAGACACGCATAATTAGTCACAAATGACAAACAATTTGGTAGAGATTTGTCCAACGAGGTAACGTGGTCTAATGGTCACATGCAAGACTGGAAAAAAAATGCATATCCCCCAATAATAGAAGAAATTTAGTATTTGAAGAATCTGACATTCACTCCTCAAAAAACCACACCTGCACCAGAAGCCTGTTGGCTCATTTAGTTTCCTCTGCCACATGTACATGACATTCCTAGCCCTCAGCTTTTCCTTAAATAACTGGTATTTGGCTGGTAGTGGGGATTAATTGCAATACTGTGCGATAAGACTTACATCTCTGGGACTCCTCTGTGTCCTTGTTTGCCTTATGAATCCCATCCTGAATTTCATCTAGCCAAAGTACAGCTGTTTCATCCTGTGTGTCCTGAAGAGAATACAAGAAGAAAAATACCCTGTATCAGGAGAAAAGTATCACAATTTTTGCCAAGTAAGATAACCTGTATTCAGAAATAGCCAATAGAGTAGTTTTCCATATCAGAAGGATTAAGAAGTATTTCAGTCTTCCTAACTGACTCCAGCACAAGGACATCATGTGGATTTGTGACCAGTAGAGACTACTATGGCATTACCAAACTCAATACTTTCTCTCAGACAAAAAATCTTCTCAGGAAACAGAACAAACAAGAAATTCTATCAACAGGAATCACTCTAATAAGCTGAGCAAACACAAGGCCAGGGACTTGGTACCAGATAGTCCTGAAGCCATACTAGCTAAGAGGATATGATTTCCCAGGAAGTTAGTCCTTCAACAGAAGACGACTACAGAGCTGTCAATGCACATCTGTGTGAAGAAACTAATAAACCTTTGGGTAAGTAACATCACATCAGGCCGTTCATTTCTCTGCCCACAAAACTTCACAAACCTGTATAAACTAACAAAGCAAAAAGCATCATATGTATCATGGATGTACATGGGTGTACACACACAGCAGTCAAAGGCATGTTTCAAATCCTTATTTAAACAGATTGCTTGTCAAGGAGCAGTGATTACACAGTGTCACTGGACATTTTATAAGTTTCTTGGATGCAAACTTGCTGAGCTTTTTCTTCCATGGGAAAGCTCATTTTCTCCGCAGATTTCAAATCTTTGTGTGTGTGTTTCAAGGACAAAATGCATTCCTTTGCTCTGCCTCCCGATATGGGAGATGTGGTTTTCTTTTCTCAACCTATGATATAAAGAATTGCTATCTCTCTGACTTTGTAAGCATTTCTAGCATTCTTGGGAGTTGGGGTATGGAGCTGGAAGAAGCAAGATGCTAGCTCTGTACCTGGGCAGAAATAGCCCAAAGCCTCCTGAACAATGGAGTCATTTTAATAAATAATATCAGCCTTCTGATATTGGAGTCAAGAGTCTTGATTCACCCCGCCAGGACTCCAAAGGCAACAACTGGTGATCCCTGAGACGTGGGGCAACAACACGGTATCCTGTATTTTGGCTGGGAAATCTAGCCAAATAACTTAATGTTACATGCAGAAATTTGAGAGGCGGAAAAGGACAAGAGTTTTGCAAGTCCCAAAATACACATAAAGAACAATGACCCAGCAGTTGCCAAGCATAAGCTTCTCCCCACCCACTGGTGCTTCCTGTAGGTAACTACCAAAAGAAATGCTAAGATGCAACTACCATCCCTCTGACAACCTTCCTCATACAAACAGAACACAGGAAACCCTTAGTTCTGGAATGGAATAATAATCACACTGCACAAAAAAACCCACTATTTACAACATTCAAGAGCTTTAAGGCCAGACTTAAAATGAACATTTCCTTACATGCTTTCCATATTTTACCCACTGTATTGGCAGATCTGAAACTAAGTGGCTAAATGATACTTCATTGAAGAGCTTAACATGACCGTCACAGGCAGATTTCATCTGAAAGCCAGAGAGTTCCACAAGAGTACCAGCAACAGCAAAATTCCTGTCCAGGATGTGGGGGAGAATCATCACTGTAACTCTACTGTACTATCTACTCACAGAAGTCAACCTGAAGACTACAAAAACCATCTTGCGCTTTTCTACAGTTTTACTGCTGGAAGGCTTTCTGCAAGGTACACACAGTGTAACATATTACAGAGTCTACTGGTTTTTTCTCTCTCACCTCATCACATCAGAAACGTGCATGATAGAGTGTCGCCTTGAATTTTAGCCTTCTGATGTTTTAGTTTTTATAATGAAGTTTCTCACGAGGTTCTTTCTGTAAACATGCAGATGTTTTGCTAACTGTCTCTTTATTTTTCATTCCTTCTCCTGGGAGGAGAGAGGTTTAATAGACTGTTTTATTGACCAGTGTGGTTGGAGAGGTGGTGACCTCTCTCTCCAATCCATGGCTGTTCTCAAAACTCTATATAATGTGTGAACCAAAATAAACTGGACTTTTTCTCCGCCTTTCACTGATCTGGGGAGTCGTTGTCTCTGCTTGTTCGTGTCGCGCTCTCTAGTGACAATAGAGCACTCCCTATTCAAGTAAGCAAGTGAACAACATCTTCGGGTGAACAGCAATCCCTCTCAGCCCCAAGGTACAGAAATCAGTAGTTCATAACAGTTGATTTCAGATTTTGCTTATTTTCCCCACATTGTTACTGTGTAATATGATCTATTTCTGCAATTACTCCCATGCTGCTGGGAGAAGCCCTTCATTTATCTTATGCCTAAATAAGGTAATTTCATACCAACTCAGAAGTTACCAGCACAGTCTGGCACAAGTTTAAGTACAGGATAAAAAGATTTTATTGTTTCATTCTGACTCAGCAAGAGGAAATGCTTCAGCACAAAATGGATCCTGAGGAACATTAACCCTGTCAAGACCCTTGGGAAAGCTGCTTAATGATTTTCATCAGAATTGCATACAGTTTTTAGCTGTGGTCATCACACCGGTTTACCTTTGTCAAAAACAAAATGTTCAACATGATCTAGGCCTTAGCCTCTATTAAAAATTGTGCATTGCTATTAGAGCAATGAGCTCCAGAACAAGAAAACACTCTCAAGCCACTGAAAGCAGACATCTACTACTTCTCTGTAAATACATAAGGAAAAAACAATCAGTGACCTATCCCTACTACTCAAAAACCACTTGCGTACACACACGTCCACTTGTCATCCTTTCTTATACCTGTAAAACCAAATTAGCTCTTACTCTCTTCATCTTCACCTTGCAGTTAGTGAAAGCTGCAACTATGTAGGTAGAAGTCCTTGCCTAATGACAACTTCTGCTCAAAAAAGTCATTACCTATAAAAGTGTCATCAGGTGAACAACATCATGTATTTTGCTGGTAGCATGTATGTTGCTTCACATCTTTTTTCTATTTTATCACTTTACAGATCTTTCCGCTTTTAGAAACTTTCTTTTTGCCATATATAACTGTACCTAAGACTACATTTAACAAAGAATATTAGAAGAAAATACTTAAGCTTGCAGAAAACTTGCAATCAGAAGTTCAGTACTCCTGGAATGAACATGGTCTCCTCGCAAAAACAGATGATGAATATTATTTTTCCACAAAAAAAGATACGTATTTCACTTGGGACCCGAGTTTAGCTGTAGCAAGCCACCACGTGCACTTAATATCCTTATACCCATCTCCACATTTCATGGATTCACACTGTTAGCTGAAATCTCTTTCTCTAGTATAGAAAGATCCAAACTGATTGGTTAAGATCGGTTGAAGGTATGCACAATGCCCACCTCTCTACTGCCAATTTTGACTACTGACTTTCAAGACCAGTAGGAACCCAGTAACACTAATGCAAAGGTCTTTCAAGAGGTGCATTTAACTGTACTCACCTGTGCTTTCTCTCTCTTGGCTCGAAGTAGTGTATCCTGGTAATGCTGTGCTACCTTTGGGGCTACACCCTCCAATTTTGCTGCAGGAGTCTGTAAGGCTTGAAGAGTCTTCTTGGTGTCCCCTTCATCCAGAGCTTCATTAATAAGACCAATTGCCAAAATCCCTGGGGAGGAATGCAAAGGGGGAGGAGAAAGACAAAGTTCCATTCTTGGTCAACAATAATCACAAGCATTGCTTCAGAAGAAAAGTGCTGTTAGTCCTTCCTAAATCAAGTAACATCTCAGGACCACAGTATTTTTAACAGAAAACATTATTTACTAGTAAAGAAACCAAGGCTATTTCTCCCCTGCAAAGTAGTTGTAATTCTTGAGTGTTGTAATTTAAAAAATAAAGTTTCAAAGGAAAAAAACCACAAAAACTCAGGGAGACCACATGCAGGGACAAAACCGAACCCTCAGACACCCAGCTCAGAGATTCTAGAAAGCCCAAATGGCCAGAGTTCACATTATTCCAAGGTTTTTGCTTCTCCAGAAAGAAATCTTCACAAGAAACTAAAGACCTGCATGGAATACCATTTAAAAATACAGTAACTTTGTATTTTAGAAAACTCTTTTATTAAGGACACATATAGTATCAGCTGTATTATCAGAGAAGTAGATGCTATTCAAGTACAGTAAAATTTAACATTCAGCAAATTAAAGACCTTACAGTTAGCTAAATGCAAACAGAATCTACATCTATAGCAACTGTGTCCTGAAAATCATGAAATAACTCAGGCTGACATGAATCCCAGAGTTCATCCGATTCAATTGTCTGCGTAAAGAAGGATCCAACCATGGTTTGTTCAGTGCAGAACAAAAAAGTCTTTCAGATGAAAGAAAGGAGCTTCGTCAATTAATAACTTTTTGTATTGACATGCATCTAATTTTAGCACTCCTTATAAGCTACGATCGGTCTAGCATGAATTGAACAGAAAAACTTACTTTCATGTTCTTCACGCACAACTTTATTCACATGATCAACACACGATTGGATATCATTCCATGTGATAAATTCATTTCCTTCTGCACTTCTTTCAGCTTTCAGCTTCACCAAATCATCAATGTATCTATCAGAAAACAAAACCCAAACCCAGCAAACATGACATTGCAGCAAGTTGCTCAGGGAGCACACAACCCAGCACTGAGAACTGCACACAGAGTGGGAGAGGTTACATGAGGGTTGAAACTGAAAATGGGGAGAAAGAGAAATGCTTGTGTGTGTGAAGGATGTCAGCACAAATGTGAAGCAGGTTTGAATAGACAAAATTGCCAAATAGAAAAAAGCACTGAAACACTGAATAAGGGTCCAGGGCAAAGAAAATGGTGGGTGAGCTGGCATAAGTACCAGTTACAACTGAATGGTATTACAGCACGGCTTTAATGTGAAATCCACGAGAAAGCACTGAAAGACAGCATGGGAATCAGACCAGTAAGAAACAGTAATCACAAAAACAAGATGCAAGAGACAGCAGAGATTAAATCCATACTTTAACAAATAATGTAGAAATAATCTAAAATTTAGAAGAAGAAAAAGAAAATCCATGAAGTCACAGAATATAAGCAACATAAAGGACAAGTATGATTACTTGAATTACTCACCTCTGCGAGTTCTCATCCTCAATGTTTGTAAGGCCTGTGACAGGACTGCTCAGTTGTTTCCACACTGTATTCATATCCCCTGAATCTAAAGCCCTGTTAATCAGGGCCACAGAAGACAGCATCTCTACAGCAACAGATAGTTCTGGATGGGTGAGGTGACCCTGCATACAAGGAGGACAACAAATTAATTCTATTTGCTCTATACAAACTATTGCTGCACATAGAAAACAATGGAGTAGCTGTCAGAACAAGGCAAAGGTACATCCTGTAGGACAACAAAGTAGAAAGGTGAGAATCATAAACAAGGCTAGAGCACCAAGTAAGAGACTGAGCTAAAGTCTTAGAAGGCAAGTGAAATCAAGATTAAAGGATTAAACCACATCAGAACAGACTGAACACCAAAGCAGTTCTGTGAAGACTCAAGACAGGTTGTTCCAGAGAATACATTTAAGAAAACAGACAAGATAGACTCAGTGACCCATGCCAACTTCCAGAAATAACAGAGAAGGTGATATTTACTTCAGGGCTCTGTTGCTGTAAGGTGGCCAGCTCTCTTTGGTAAAGATCTGCAGCAAATGCATAAACTTCCGGTAACTGGGCCTCTGGATTCATCATTTCTGCCACAGTCTTCTCAGCATCACCCATTCGAATTGCTGAATTAATTTTGGCTACTGCTGCTAGTCCTAGAAATTCAAAGAGCATAAAGAATAAGGAAGGCAGACAGTTAAGACTCCCAAAATAGCAGCACTTTCATTTTACTCAAATACTCAACTAGAGAAAGAATAATACCCAAACAGCAGGGAAAGAGCCAAGACTCCCAGTTAGTCAGTCTTCCGTTACTGAAGACCATTAAAACACACAATGCTCATATTTAATACTAGTTCACCTTTTTGTCTGGTTATCAAGGGACTGTTTTACCATTTCAGTATTCTGAGAGTAAGAAGCCTCATTGCAAATTTTTGGATGGGTGAATCATACCAATTTTTTCTTCCTTTCTATCTCTATCCTGCTCAAGGCAGTAACACAGGCATTCCATAGTCGGCACATGCTGGCTAACTTAAAACACCACAAGCAGGTAAACAAACGTGGACTTCCATGCCTAGCAAGTAAGTAACTTCGAAGGTAGCTGCCTACTTAATTCACTATTCTCTACTTTCCTCTTGGATTCTAAATCCTCTCTCCTCCAATCTCTGGTAGTCTCCTTTCTACGTATCACAAAGTGAATTGCTCCTGCACAGTAAGAGAGCTCTGCATGGTCTTAGAAGCGTCTATCAAAAAACAATCAGCAAATTATCTGCATTTTATTTGCTACCTGATATTCAGAAACAGTCAAGGTCCTGCAGCTCAGTGTGAATGATCAGCAGATTAACCTATCTTTCACATCTCTTAGAACAATCCAGATTTTCCTCACAGATCCACAGCACAAAAATTCATAAAAGTATTCTATAAAAAGAGGTTATTTAAGGTGAATGCAAAGATTCTATGTTTATTAATTCAAATTAATGTTTTAATGCTGTTATCTCCAGCCACATTGTAGGAGCTGGATAAAAGACACTGCAAATAATTAGGGCAACCAACTCTCTTTAACGCTCTTAGCAGCTGTAAAGTACCTAAGGAACATTCATAATGACCATTCATAATAAACCCAAATACTGTGCTGCCTCATTTTCTTGATTACATCCATGGTGACTTTGCTGCAATAATTTCTACTGATCCTTACTTTGCTGGTACTGTTGTGCTGCCCTGTTAGCAGCATCCACTCCCAACTGCAACTCTTCCTTCTGCAGAGGACCTGTAAGGCCAGCCTAAAGAAAAGACAGAAACTGTAAGGGTGAAACAATGCCAAGTTAATTTGAATTACCTCAATAAAAATACTCCACTTGAACTTAAAACAGAAAGACTATACATAAGGAAATCAGAAATTACTCACCAAATTCTCAGTTCAGGTGCTGAAAGATCGTATGTGTACAACCTGATGTTTTTTATATCAGAACTGCAGTCCCATGAACATAGCAAATAAAGGGAAGACTGCTTCCAAAATGATAAAATATTTAAGACAAAAGGCACAGTTTTGTGGGAAAAAACTCCCTGTACATGCGCTGCGTGCTGGAGTGAGACTAGCAATTGTGCAGTTTGGCATGAAACAATCCAGTACGTAATGTTGCATTTTACCTCTGAGCAACTATGGAGTTAGCAGAACATCAGAATGGACAACATGCAGCTTTAGCTTACACATACATGCTTCTCGGACTATATGATACTACAAAAATACAAATAGAAAACAAGACTGAGTAACTAGGGGGGCAGGAGGACTTTAGTAACTTGGGCTTCAAACACATTACAGAATCACTGAAGCTGAAAAACACCCTTAGGATCATTTGAGTCCAACCATACACCTAATACTGCAAAGTCCATCACTAAACCACGTCCCTAAGCACCATGCCTTCAAGTGGTGTATGATGGTATTCTCCACAGTGAAAAGTAGTTCAGGCTCATCTCATAGGTGTTTATAAAACACATACATTCACATTATTTGGGCACTGACAATAGCAAAATGAGGGAGGACACACCTTAGTTTTAGTACTTCTATACGTATATAAATTGGTAGTTTAAGGTTTGGTCAATTATATGTACACCTACACACAAACATTATACTGGCCTTTCACATGTAGAGATAAAACCTAAATAATGGTCAGGCTTACTGAATGCTTCCATCTCTTAACACTAACTTTTTATAGACAACACTAAACTGTAATGCAGGTATATACACCAAGTGATTAGTACACGGTTGTATGGTGAAAGGTAGGAGAAGGGGAAAAAACCCACAAATCAGGGTAATCTACACTTTTCCATACCTCTTGTTTCTGTTGCCTATCACTCAAAAACTGCTTGAAATACCAGTCACAATTTTCTCGTAGCAATCCTCGGAGTCCCAGGGCTGGTGTTGCCAAAGCTTCGTACAGTACTAACGCATCTCCTCGTTCCAAAGCCAGGTCAATCTTTGATATGGCTGCGTGTGCTAGCAACGGTAAAACAGAGTCTTGAGAAAGTCCCACGGTTCACACAACCTACCGCTCAGAAAATAATACTCTTAGACCTGATAGATACCAAGTAAGGTATGTAATCCAAAAGGAACGCTTCCAGAATCAATTATGAAGTCAATTATGAACTATTAGCCTGAAAAACAGGCTAATGGTTGGAAATGGCATGCACTATTCAAGACGAAGAACTGAAGGGCTCGGTGACATGGACAATCCATTTCCAAAAGGAACAGTAACAAAAGTCGTAGTGAATTAAGCTTACAGCTATATACTAATGATGACTAAAAAAACCAAAACAAGACCAAAACCAACTAGCAGCAACAAAACCACAAAACTGAAGAAAACCAAAACACCCCACCACTAAAACAACCACAAAAACAGGGGAGATGCTTTTAAATTTTGTCAGCATTACAGAAAAAGAGGAGCATAGGTATCATTTTGAAGTGCTCTTTTAATTAAGACTATTACTATAACTTGATACTTACTGTTCACTTTATTGATGTTTCCCTGAATCTCAGCTTGAGTCAGAAGTTCTTCATACACATCTCTCTCTCTATCTGAACTTTCTGAGGCAATCTGAAGATGAATTAAAAACTAATCAGGGTTTCTACAACTTCCTTCTCCCTTACAGACTTTCTAACTGAAAAGTTCAGGAAGGGTAACTGTTTACCCATACAGAGCTGTGATAGGCCATACATACACTGCCTCTACACACCCAAAAAAAAGCCCTAGACATAAATACATTTAGAGTAACTATAGTCAAACTCTGATACAGAGAGCTTAGAAACATCTTATTTCAATCTAATGGTGCTACTGAACACACAGTAGAACTCCAGAACACAGAAAGCAGTACACAGAGCTAGGCATGTGTTATACAGTGTTCTAAAGCAACATGGACCACTTCCAGCATCAGTCAGTTTTGCTCATCATTTAATTGTTAGGAAAACATATCCATGAAAACAGAAGGATGCATTCCCAACATAAAAACGCTGACAGGAATTCTGTATCTATGTGGCCCACATCTCAGACAGCTAAACAGACTAACACAGCTAACTATTGCCTGTTTTCTGCAAGGAGATAGGTTACCGGGGAACATAACAGAATGCCACGAGGAGTAAATCCACCTAAGACCACACATACAGGACCTTAACACACATTCGGCGAATTCCTCAGTTTACACTGCAATAAAAAATACCAATGCATGCAAATGGTTTGAAAGAAGAACTGAGCTACCCTATTTTTAGCATTCTCCATCTTATCTTGCTTTGCTCTGTAGAGTGTGGCTTGGTAAGTGGATTCCAGTTGATCATCCAGATTTATCAGCATGGCATTAGGGTTCTTCATTGCTGTAAGAGTGTCAGCTGGAACCTGATGGTCAATTGCTTCATTAATGGCAATGACAGCAGCATGCACTGAAAAACAAGTCATAGTCTGCCAGTTAGTCCCAAATAAAACAGCACTGTTAAAAATCAAGAAAGCAAGAATCCCTTATTTGGAAACAGCAGAAAAATTATTGGAAAATTAACTGGAAAGCAAAAGAATTATCAAAGTACGTCTCATTTCATCATGGCTTTGTGTTGTTGAAAAAAATAGCAGCCTATTTCTAGTTACAATATTTTAAGTAGTCAAATCATCATGCTCCAGAAAAAAGAAAAATACACAAGAATAAAAATATCTTCCCGGTTTTCGAAAAGGCCTATCAGAAATACTGTACTAGGCTTAAAACCTGCAGCATTAAAACCAACACTTAACTGATCCGCCGATTTGAATAAGCAAACAAAATCCCATTTTTCCTTACATGCAGCTTCATCCACAGAAAGTTCATTTGCAAGAATTCCTCCAATCTTGCTGAAGGCAGGCATCTGAATACCATACTTCTCCAGCTCAAGCCTCATATTACTGATTTCTTCCTCTGAAACATATGTTAAAATAGTGTTACATGGCATTAGCATTAGCAACACATTAGCACTGCTATACTAACTGCTATATTAACTGCTGCTAAAAGAAAAAAATAGCTACAATAGATGACAATTATTATTTAAATAATACTTTGAATATAACTCAGTAAGTGAAACAAAAGAAATGAAAATGCTAAGACATTTTGCTAAAATCTACATTTCTCCCAGAAACTCGTACGGGAATATTCCGTAGTTTTTCTTACTAGGAAACAATGCAAGAACTCTCATGAGGAGCTGGAAACAGACTCCATTCTGAGGTACCTCAGCTGCGGTTGCCAACAGGTCAGAAAAATGCACAGGCAGTAGTTTAAGATTTTCTTTTCCCCCACAGACTACACTGAGAGAAGCAAATGGAGTGCGTCAACACATGCAGTTGCTAAATACCACTCAACTCTAAAAGAGAGTTAATTGTTTAGCATTTTATAAGTATAATCAACAACCAGTTTGCAGGGAAATAAAGTTTATACACCTTTTAAACCAGATGCGTGCCCACCCGTGAGCAAGAGCCTCACTAATGCATAACACAGAATTTGACACTTTCACAAAATTAAGGAAGTGAAACTTTGAGGAGGTATGTGGACACACGACTTTGTGCTGGCATCTCCTGCAGCAGATCAGCTGTCAAACCCCTCTTCAGCTCATGGCACCTCTAAACTGTCACAAGAGGTCAGAACCATGTACTAAGTTCCAAACTGAATACTCTCCCAAGGAGATGGATGCAAGGCTTAAGCATCTTACAACAGTGACAGAAGAGTTAAGACATTGTTATTTGTGAAAGTAAATGATTACAGAACTGATGACTGTCTAACTGCCTGGCTCAGAAGCTGGCAAATAAAGTCCTTTTTCTTAAATTACTTAAACTCCTCACAGCCATTAATTTATAGTTTTATTTGCATTTCGGGTATCGACAGTAACAATCCTTTAATTGACCTAAATGAGTGTTCAACAACTGATCTAGAAGGGTATGAAATAAAGGCAGCATACATGAGTGTTGGGTGGTTTTTTTACCTGTGAAGTCTACCTTGCCATATAAATCCTGAATCTGGGGGGCAAGACCCAGTTTAAAAAGGTACAGGCTAGAAAAGAAAAGAAGCAAATAATTAGAGCTGGTCATTTTTCCTTGTGGTTCTGACAATGATACAGTTTTAGGAGATATAGATTCAAGGAGAGGTAAGCCAATATAACAGTCAATAACCACCAAGAGAGTGAGCTGACTCTTCTCCTTCCCCCTTAGCTGAATGTAACTGGCCCACCCCTAGGAAGTCTTCACAGAATTACAGAATGGTTGAGGCTAGAAGGGCACTCTTGTCTTGTTCAAGCTCCCTTTTCAAACCAGGTCACATAGGACCAAGATCCCCAGGATCATCTCCAGATGGCTTTTGAGGATCAAAACAGTGGAGACCCCACATTTCAGAGCAACCTGTGCCACTCCTTGGTCACTCTCACAGGTAAATGAAGCATTTCCTGATGTTAAGAGGTACCCTCCTGTGGTTCAGATTATGCCATTTGCCTCCTGTCACATCACAGGACATCACTGAGAAGAGCCAGGCTTCTCCTTTGCAATCTCCTTTGCATCCTCCCTTCAGATAGCTGCACACATTGTTGAGATTCCCATGGCACTACATGTTATATAGGCTGAATTGTCCCAACTGTCTCAGCCCGTTCTGATAGGAGAGATCCTCTAGTCCATCAAGCATCTTAGTGAACCTTCTTCAACTCTCTCCAGCATGTTTGTGTCTCTCTAATACTGGAGAGCCAGAACTGGACACAGGACTGCATGTGTGGCATCTCCAATAGCAAAATATTCCCTAGGCTGATTTGGCTTACTAAAATGGGGTTAACATATTCACTTGCAGCCTGATGAGAAACAGAATCGCTACTAAGGAGGGATGAACCCATACAGCTGTGTACAGATGGATCTGGGAAAAGAAAAGTCCTACTTTTTGCCTGTCATGCCAGCTCAACACAGACCACAGAATCACAGAAAGGCTTGGGTTGGAAGGGACCTTGAAGATCATCCAGTTTCAGCTCACCCCACTGCCACAGGCAGGGACACCTTCCACTATCCCAGGCTGCTCCAAGCCCCATCAAACCTGGCCTTGGACAGCCAAAACTTCCCTGGGTAATCTGTGCCAGAGCCTTACTATCTTCTTGGTTCAAGAATGTCTAGCTCTGCCTCAGACAGCAGAGAAGGTGGGAACTGGAATGAAAAGGTAGTAATCTCAACATACTTGCTTCAGAATATGATTCGGCTGCTGTCCAAGGCAAAATATTGGCTTCATGGATCTTTGATGACCTGATGAGATTGTTCTGCTAGAAAATTTGCCCTCATCCAGCCTTCAGTTCAGCTCTCTCTCCTGTCACCTTCCAGCTTTGCAGAAAGATTTCAGAAGCAATCAGATTTCTGTCTAGTATTCCTTACCTGAGTGCATGAATACAATAGATACAGCGTGGCATGTTCTTGCGATCATAGATATCTGTTGTTTCTGGGTAGAATATCTAAAGATAAAACAAAGTTAGCAGTCTGAATTATATTCACTCTACATAGCCAGATCACACCAGCTCAATTCTTCCACATTACACTAGAGAACAGCTCAGGGAACAAACTCTTCAAGCTTCATCTGCCCTGGACCAACATTTCTCCTACTTGAAGTGTCAATGCTTCCTTTTGTTTCTAATATCCACATCAGAGCTCTCCTTTTCCTGCCAATTTTCTACATATGAGAATGGGTAGAACCTTTATTTTGTGTGTACACCAAGATACTGGGTCACGAGGTATTAGCAAGGACTTCGGTGAAAGCCAAAGGATGAAAAAAGAAAGACTTACAGGAGAAGAGAGAAAAGAGAAATTTGTTTGGATTAAATGTGGCTGAGAAACAAGAGGAGAGGCAGTTTCAAAGGGAAACCCAGACCAGCACTGAGGTGCTCTGCATACTGTATTTTCAGTCAGCTGGACCCAAAAGCCTTCAGACAGTCTCAAACACAAAGCTCTTCAAAGTTTAACAAAAAGGTTGATATGGAAGTTTCAACTGTTTCAGAAGTCCTGACTTATTATAACATAATAAAGTATGTTATTTTCCAGTTATTTGAAGGTTCCTTGCTGTTGCCTATGAGCACAAAATAGCATTGCTCTCTCTGTAAAGGCAAGAGCAACTGAACGACCCTCAATTTCACAGCATCAGTTCCCTGGCTGCTCCGCATGGGAAAATACTTAAAGTACCAGTATCTCTTGTAAATGTACTGAACCCCAGCCCAATTTCTTCAACATCTTCTCACACATTTACTTCTACCCAAAGCCTATTTGCATCTGAAAATCTTACCTCATACCTGGCACGTAACGTCTCTCTTTCTAAATCCCTCCTCATTTCTTTTCGCCTAACCACCCTAACAGCATATTTCAGTATTTCCTAATCCCAAATGTGTTTCTCTAAGATCATCATAGATCCCAGGAAAGCTCAACTAGTAAATCACAAGAAGTTATTCAAAAATCTTTGCCAAAACTGAAGTGTTCAATTTGCAAGCACATATGCAAAGGAAACATACACCAGATTAAACTTCACAATGCCACTTTTGATGAGACTATGTATAACATAGCTACAAAAAAACTTGACTATCAGCCCAATGCTACCACAGTTCCATGTATTTTCAGGCAACTGTGTTTATTACCTCCAAGAAGTTTATCTGGCCATTTCTCTAGTCAAGTCAATCATTTATATTTGATTAAGCTACACCAGGAACATTTCACTTTGACGTGAAAATTTAATAGGAAAATCTGAAGAAACAGAGAACATAGTATTTTCTGTTGTTCTGCTACATGTAGCATTGATTTCTAAAAAAACTTCCACAGCCAAACTGTAGCCTGGATACTGCTCAAAAGAATGCATGGCAAGAACTATGTAATGCAGATACTATGCAACAAAGTAATATCAGGAATATGGTATACAAGGATAAATTATTTTGCCCCTAGTCATTCTCACACATGTAGCAGAATGAAATCTTTCAGCAAGTTTTAGGAAAGAGTTTCTATAGGGACACAAATCTAGAAATTTAAGAATTAACTAGAGTAAGTGTGATGATTTTTTTAATAACAGCAAATGCTTCCACAGAATGCAAAGCTTTTCTGAGATTATTTATTTGGATGTACAAGACAGAAGTTACCTTGGGGAGACCAATCTCAGACATGGCATTCAGCCACTGGATTACATTATCTGTGTGTCGGAAGTGGAGACCAGTTGCCTGAAATTAAAATCAGCAGAAATAAGAGGGAGGACAGTAAGAAACAAAATATCACAGCTGTCAAGAACAGCAGTGAGTTTCATTAACACAGATAGTGAAAACAGCACTTTTGCAGGAAAGAAGTCTGAAGTCTTCTATAAACACTTATATTGACTGTTTATGACAAATTATTTCACCTAAGTGCAAGCTTAGACATAAAGCTACGAGTCCACCCACATCCTCATTTAACCACTGTTCTAGAGTGAAGGCAGAATTTCTCAGGTAAGACTAATACAAATTAACTTTCTGCTTATTTTCTCACAGTATCTCCTTGAGTATATATTCCCATTTTAGATGTCTACCTAAAGAAGTATCCATGATGAACAGCACTCACCTTATACCTAGTCTGTTCCCTGTCATAGATTTTCTTCACAGAAACCACTTTAGGGGAGAAAAAGTTTCCAAGTTTTGCCAGGTAGACTCCATTTCTCAATCCTTCTTCCAGCTCTGTTGTGGCAGGCAGCTCCTCATTCAAACAGGCCTCCATCCATCTGGAAGTGCAAGAACAACATAGTTGGTCACATGAGTATATTTCCAATTTGTGAACACAACCCCATGACAAACAAGTCTCATGCTGCTGCTACTATCGTACTCAATCATACGATTCAGTTAGGGCTTGAAAACGGATATAACACTAACAAAGAGTCTGCATCATTAACATGCTACTGGGTAACACTTCATACAAAATATTAAGAAGTAGAGAGTTCATCAGCTAGAGTTTCAAAAATTATTAAGACACTATCTTCACGTTTCCCCTTCAGCCCACGACGTAGCTTGTACTGGTCTACACATAGCGTGGCCATCCTGTCCTTTTAAGTAACTTAAATCTTCCCCATGTACAGGTTTATCTCACAAGCATTTCTTTACTCTCATTAAGTATTTGCTAGTTATTTCAATACTTTATGCCACTTACTCAAGCTCTTTTAAATTATCTCACAGAGAGGCCCTACAATGTTCACAGAATCACAGAATGGTCCGAGTCAGAAAGGACCTCAAAGCCTATCTCATTCCAACCCTCTGCCATGAGCAGGGACACCTTCCACTAGACCAAGTTGCTCAGAACTCCATCCAAGACTGGTCCTGAACACTTTCAGGGATAGGGCAAGTCACAGGTTCTCTGGGCAAGCTGCTCCAGATGCCTAAACACCCACGTGGTAAAGAATTTTCTCCCTAATATCTAATATAAACCTGCCCTCTTTCAGTTTGATGATGATGTTCTCAAGTCTATCTTCCTATATATCTTCTCCTACCCTACTATACATTTCAAAAAGAGGGGAAAAAACACAGAACAGGCATTCCTCTCCTCATAACTCATTTTCCCTTATATTGCAGCCTTCCATCTCATTTAATGGTATCACGGATCTCATGACAAAAATAAAGACTACGGCAAAACATTTTGAAAAATTACTGTCCCGAGACAGAGGTGCACCTTGGTATTTCTTCTGTACAAGCTACTGGAGGCTGTAAACTGCAAGCTCAAGTACAGTTTCACCTAAAGATGACATGCTACCTGACTGCTCTGGTCTCTAAAGAAGGGACCTGCACAACCACAGGCCGCTTTCTGAAGTGTCTTACTTAGATCATGCCTCACTTGCAGCAGAACTCTAAAGCTCTTACAGGACAGATGAGCCTTGGACCGATTAAGATCACAGAAAGGGGGCTTTCAAGACAACAGGGGTCCAAAGGAGCAACAGACCAGCTGAGAGTATAATGTAAACAAGGTAAATAATTTGTCTTAGAGGGATGATAAGCCCACATTACTGGCACTGATCTGAAACACAAGTAAGTAGATGATCCTGCTTCAATCCAGTGCACTTTAAATCCCAGATGAGACACCACTGCACTGTGGACTGCAGCCTGAGCCCAGGAAAATGGGGGGCGGGGGGCTTAAAATCCAAAGCAGGACCTGGAAAAGCAACAAGCAGTAGTGTTTACCAGGAAGAAAAGGTTTCTGGGAGCACCTGGCCAACATCTGTACATAAGCTACAAAAGGAAACTCAGTTCTTCCTAGAACTACTGTTTTCCCAGGTTTTGCTGCTTTCCTCTTAAAACTTAGTCGCTCTTGAATATTAAGTTCTAGAAAAATGCACGATATGTGATAAACATGACATAAGTTTAAAAATTCTGGACCATTATCAAAAAGATACTGTCACTTGCATGCCACAGACCATGAGAACCAAAGATTCCTGAGAGGACACAGAGCCACTCAGATGCTGGAAGAGTCCAAATCATAGCAACAGTTTTCACTATACTTTCCCAACTACCTTACTGGGAAAACAAAACAAAACAAAAAAAAACCCACCAAAAAACATCCACTTCCTTCACATTAGAAGTCCTAAAATGGAAGTAGAAGGGACATGTGACCAAACCATTTAATTAGTACCTTATGGAAGGACACTGAGGCAGTGAGTTTTGTCTGTATGCCTAACAAAAGATAAATAGCACATAATTAGAACATAAGCCATCTCAATGTACTCATACCTGTTTCAACAGGTTCCTAAGTGGGTACTACTATAATTACAAAACTAGAGCAATTTACATACAGTAATGCTCCTGCTTGGTATGGCATTGCTTAACCATTTGCTAAGCCAGAGGACAAAGCTACGTTTTCAGAAAACATTATCCAGTACCTTTTATTTAAAAGCTCACATACATGTATTAAAATTAACACCTGTCATCTTTAAAAGGCAGAAATACATGTGGAATTTCCAGATGAACAAGACAAATACATTTCTCAGTGAGCAGGGAACCTGGCTGATGGGCAACAACCTCTACTCCTTTTCAACATTAGGCATTAGAACAATATGCCATCAATATGCTTTTTGCAAAAACTTTCGATTCTTTTATGCTACTTCAGGTGTTTCCACTATGTTCTCTCCCTCTCACCAGTACAGAAAACAATGTTTAACCCAGGATTATTTTTTTAATCAAGTTTCATCACGACTGCATAAATAAGATTGGACTTAGAATTTTACTAAAGCTAACTCTAATTAAAGTAGTAAGTGCACCTTTCCAATCAGTTAGTCATACTGTTACAAAAATCCCCCTCCTAGAAAAAGATTCTTGAATACTACATGCAGCTACTATCATCACCTGCCATTTAGATCCAGGCTTTCCTGACAAGACATGACAATAAAAATGTAACATCAGGTATTGTTGGGCAGCCAGTCTCTCAAGTAACGTTGTCTTCAAGCTTTCAAAGGAAACATTACTCCATTACCAAGGACTGGAAAAAAATAACATTATCATCTCAATTAACAATTTTTTTATTCTCCCACAATATGGCATATTCAGGGTTGTGACAAGTTTACACAAACATGTCCTTATGTTAGAAAAGTATCATAGGCATATTTCATCCAGAACTGGAGTTTAGACACAGCAAAAACTTAACACTGATCATATGGCATACCTTCTGCTCTTTCACTTGTGAAAATGTTGAGTCTGGCTAACCTTGAGACAATGGAAATAGTGTGGAAAAGAAATAAAAAAGTCACTCTTTTCCTCTCAGACTGATTATAGACAAGCCTGAGGAAGAAGAACTAGCAAACCATCTCTCCAGAAACTGTTGCAAGAATATCAAATTGAATAAACAAAAATACTAGAGCAGAAAATTTTAAAAATGGACAAAGCCTCTAAGGAAGGCTGCTCATTTCATGACAGGACTACTGTGCAGTATGTTCCAGCACAGAAAGAAAACAGAGCATTGCATACAAAATACAGAAGGCATCAATGGGTGGAAAATGTTATTTTATCCACCAATGAGGAAAGCTCACTTCTTGGTGATATTTAAGTAGCAATAATTTCCAAGTAAAACTAATTATTTGAAGGGTCCATAAATATAAATAACATTTTCTAATCTTCAATTGTCCTACAGTTCCAAAACTATAGACTTCCCTTTTTACACAGACCTAGCCAGTGACATTTTTCAACTGAGATGACACAGCAGCCCAACACACCATCTAAGTCTGCACCTGGTAGTCACTTCCACTGTGCAGGCCTCAAGAGTGACATTACAACACTTCTAGCGAATAAGAACTCTAAGAAGATGAAGTACATAACCTTGACACATCACGCCGAAGAGTAACTGGTACAATTTGTATCTGGGTCTGGTACCAACACTGTCGGCTGAAGCTCAGTTCCACATCCCATTCTGCTTACCGAATACCTCACCAGTTTCATTAGCAGAAAAGCTGCAAACAGAACCTCCATGTAAACTTCTGAGCCACTAGTCTGAGAGCACTGGCCACAGAGTTCTTGATCATCGGTCAGAATCATGCAAGTCTTCTCTTTGTAAGCATGTCAGTGCCACAGCAGTGTTTCTTTGCTTCCAGTATTCCCCTACAACTACATTTCAGAAGGTTGTTGTCTTTTTCTTCAAAAAGCATATGCTCCGTTTCCTCCTGAATGAGGCCTGGAAGTAGACTGGAGAGGCACAGAGCTTAACTCTCTTTCCAGGTGCATATGACTGTTAGTCCCCAGTCTTCATAACACTGTCTGTGTACCATACCATTGTATTTCAATTAGGAAAACAAGCCTACCTAAACCTGTGCTTTACCAACATAGTAGACTGCCTTAAACATCTCCTTCTCACAACCATGAAATAAGCAGGCTGTTTGCCCAAAATCACATTCTTCAAAGACATCTTTAACATATGATTTCCATGCACATGCTCACACTGTGGATACAAATTCTTGAACTGAGGTAATTGTTGTGCACTTTTAAACTGCCTGGAGCGTCAAGAAAATCAACACTAGACACCTTTGTGGTATAACTCTGTCAAATATCACAGTGCTGATGCAAAAGTTCCTAAAGTTGTCTACTCTGGGCTAAAAAAAAATGCAAAACATGTAATAATAGTTTTGCTCACAAGAAAATAAATGGAAAATTTGCTCTTGATCTGCCAAAGTCAGTATCAAAACCTGCAGCAGTAAAGACCAAAGAATATTCACATACTTCAGTTTTTGGTAGTTAGTTAGCTAGTTTCACAATTCCAGGACAACTACATTTTGAGCAAGAAGGACCTGTAACATGATCAACCTGTCCCTGTGTTGAAAACTACATTTATTTAGGTGGAAAGTAGTTTGTTTCACAGGATTTTTGACATACAGTAAATAATATAAACCTCCTTAAGTGATAGTTTGTGATAGCATGTTATTCATGTGGCTGCTCTAACAGGAGAATTTGGCAAGAATCTCAGAGATGGCAGAAAACACACAAGAGGTCAGAACTCTCAGACAGACGGAGTTTCAGTGATGACAGTATAACCATCGGACAGAAGCTGGGAATGAGACCGTGAACAATGCTAGCCTGCCATTTAATTCCTAGTACAAAAATGACAAATTCTGTCACGCAATGACTTACAGAATACTAAGCATTCCACTCAGAACAACAAAACCTCAAAAAAGAAAAACTGTCTCCCTTTCCCTAACTCCCCAATGGATTTGCTCACCCTCAGGGTCCATATTTGCATAACACATCAATTTTTTTGCCCATCTTGTCTAGCACCCAGCACTGACACAATTTAAAGCATTATCATCTTTTGCCTGAGAACTCATCCTACAGAAACAAGGCTCACAAAAGAAGACTAAGGGACACCAGCACGTTCCAGACAGCAGGTGTCCAATCTAAAGGAAGGTACCAACAATACTTATTTAGAATTCCACTCTTCAAAGATCATCATCACATCCCACGGAAGGGTGGGAGGAAGAGGAGCACAGGAAGGTTTTCACAGCGGTGTAACAGTCAACATCCCGGGAAACGATATCATCATCAAGAGATACAATGTTCAAGACCAGTCCCTTAAAGTCTTCCAAAGCAGGTAAATCTGAAATCACACCTGTTAACACTCGGAGGACTTTGCTCAGATCACTTATGACACATTGTCAGGTACCTTTACAACCATTAACATTACACCAGTAATTACCATAAAACTATCAGGGTTGTAATTTGAATTATTTTATTGAGCAAGATGTTTACTAAAACATGTTCTGACTGCTGATTGGTCTATTTCTAACCCTCTATTTCTCTACCAAAAGCATCATTCTTAATTTCACTTTCAACCCAAATAGTTTCGAAAAGATCTAACAAGCCGAAATAGAAATTTAAATCTTTGTCACTTTGTCACAGAAAAGAAAAAGCTCTCGCCTTCAACTTACATCTAAAGCCAGTATCTACTGAACCTATATGTGACAAACAGTCAGGAAATGTCGTTACACTCATGTATCAACACTATAGCAAAATCTGCCTGACCATGTCAAAGAGGGAAGCTGATTTGCATTTGGAGGTAAAAACTGAAACACCGACCCCAAGGTTTCATTTGACCTTATACTCAAAGGCATCAGAAAGTAACTAGTGCCCACAAAGTCTGTCCTGCAATCAGTCAAGCAGGAAAAGGATGTTCAAGCTATCCACCCAGGAGAGGGCCACCTACCTCCTGGCACCAGGAGGTCCATGACCTGTTGCCCTGACATGGAGGGTTGACCAGTCATCAAGTTCTCCTCACATCTCCTGGGCACTTTCTCAATTGGCAAGCACAGGCAGAATTTACAGGTTACAGAGAAGGATAAGCCTTTCCATACCCTTTCATGGTATACAGCAATGACTATCTCTGTCCAGTACCATCTGCATGATTCACCAGCATTTGTTCACTGTGCTCTGCCTTCAAAGGGGGTCTAGTGAAACCGAATGCAAACATGCTGGGATCTGAATGAGTAGCAGATAATCCAGGCATTTTTAAAGACAAGTCATTCTAACTGTTGCACGTGGTGCCTTCACGTCTAGATGCTTCTGTTCATGATCATTTAGCCCTTCTCCTATTGCAATTCCCCAGAGATGTACCAAGGAAAAGATGTGTGGCCGCTGCAGCACCACAGCAGAGGAAAAAGCAGTGAGAGCAAAAGGGTAGCACCTTTTTTTTTCCCCCCAACAGTGTCTGCATAAACCATGCGAAAGAATGTACCTAACTATGGCTTAAAAGCTTTTTCCCTGCTCATTACTGCCAACCACACAGGTATGGCATTTTTTGGACTAACCATCCTATTCATTTTATTGAAAGATGAGGATTCCCATACTCCAGCAGATCATTCATATGCAGAGGCAATCTCAAATATTTTTAGTGCAGTTACAAATGTAGACTCGGCAGGCATTCTCACAGATGGTTAAGAAGAGAAAACTTGGAAGATAGCCTCAGCTCTTCATCCACTTCACCTGAACAAGGGCATTAGACAGCCATAGAAAAAACCCCAACAAAAACTTCCCTTCAAAATAACTCATGCTACCAACTCTAAACAAATCAAGGAATCATCTTAAAAGATGAAAGATCTCTCAAAGAGTTAACAACAGCAAAGTAAAATAAATTTATCACATCATGAGTCTTCTCCTCCAGGAAAGTAGGTGGATATTTAAATGCCTTTCAGTAAGGTTTATACAGATGAAGAGCTAGGAAAACAAGTAACCCCAAGGCTTAAAGGTCTCAGAACATTCTCATTATCCACACAGACATTTTCTGTGCAAAGAGACAAAAGAGCAAGAAATTATTGAGTAACATAGGCCAGATTTTTCCCAGTGATTGATGTACTCTTCCTGGCAACATGCACAACATAAACCAAAGACAATACTGATAGTCTGGTATTAAAATTTTTCCCTCTAACACTCCCCACCTCCTTAAAAGTAAATATGAGGTTCCTCTTTGCTCCCTTGCAAACACTGCCATCAACCTGTAAAAATTCCCTTAGCTGCTCTTGCTGATGAGGATACTACTGCACTTGCTGTGTTTGCCAAAAAGATTTGTCATTTGTCCTGGAGAGCTTTCAGATGAGTACCAAGCCTACAGTCAAGAGGAACGTAATTATCAAATACACAGAAATCTTTCTCAAGCTAATTGCCTGGATCACTTAGTATTAGAAAGTAAATAGGCCTAAATGCTTGGAAGCTACAACATCACTGAAGTTATCACATGTGAAGAGCAATTTGATTTCTTTTAAATAAGGGTTATTAAGAAGCACTCCACAGTACTCAGTAGCCAATAACTGTTAGTGACGTCTGTTTGCTTTGGTTATTTTGGGCCACTCTCTTCTTATATTGCACACACTACTCCTCCAGAAAGCACCGTCCAAAAAGAAAAATCCCGGTCTCTGAACAAACAGTTGTTTCTTTCCTTCTGACTTGCCTTTCATTACTATTTCCAGTGAGTCATAAAAGAAGCATCCGAAGTGAGCCAAAGATGGTGGTACTCCACCACTGTCCTTTCTGTACCTCTCTCCACCCACTTCTCAGAAAAATACAGTCCTGAATGTGCATTCCAAGCCACTTCTAGTCCAGACAGCCACTCCCTGCAACTGCATGAGGTCATATGAAACAGAACAGGATCTGTAGAGAAATATCTCAAGTCCAAACAGGAGCTGATAAAAGCCCAAATAAAGTGGTAAGAGCTAAGTAGAAGTTACTTCAACTTACAACTACTGATAAAAAAATATTATCTATGAATACTCCTGGATTCCAATCTAACTCGGCACTTGCATTGTATCTGAGAAAAGCAGAAAACAAACAAAAAAACCCACCACAAAACAACACATACGAAAAACCAATCCAAACAACCAACCCACAATCAGTACCTGACCCAGTCTGCAAGTGCAAACACCAATGGAGGATATTATAGTAAAACACCCTGACTTCTAGATAAGGACCACAAAAATAAGGTGTCAGACTGCTTCTATTAGAGATAAATATACCCTTACCCTTCCGCGAGCATGAGTTGGCAACAGAACAGAGTATATTTTTACAGTTTTATATGCACTGACACAGCTTTTAGACTACTGTGATTCAGAGACAGGAAAAAGAAAAAAAGCAAAGCAATCCAAACAAACAAAAAAGAGAACACAAAAAAGAAAACTTGAAGTATTAAACAACACTTATTAATAAAGCCATTTTTCTTCAAGAATGAGGCATCTGGTCCACACATAGTAGAGGAATCCCTATATTCACAATCTTCATTTTAACTCCAAATTTTATTTCAGTCTTTCACAATCTTGAGCAACTCAGTTACACTCTGCTTCCCTTTCTCCAACTAGCAAGAATTAATTCCTGTTTCACAAGACCATTGCACATTATTAACTGAAATAAAAAACTACTAAATAACAATAGAAAAACAGTGACAGTGAAAAAAAACCAAACAACATACTGGAATACCATTAAATAAGTACAAATTATTCCTCCAATAATGCTCCTGATATATGCTCATTAGCATACAGGTCCTGCAAACAGCTATAAATTGCCATAAATTGAGTACAGAAGTACTCAAAGTTACTGCACATGGGCCGTCACATCAGGCAGTTCAGAAATTTAAACTTTTCTAAATTTTTAATTTCAGTACGAAATTAAGTGCTAGCCAATTTTCATCTTACTTTATTCTGACATTTTAAAAAACCCACTTTGCTTCTAGATTCTGTATCTGTTGCCCAGTTAAAGAATAGCAAGCCTCTAACAATGCTGATGCAATGCAAATCAGCATGTTGTTAATCACATGATGTTAGGTGCCTTTATGTTGTAGGGAACAAAATAAATACAAACTACAGTGTTTGAATGCAATATTATACTGTAATAATATAACATAATTACGAGGAAGAGGAGAGCAGTCACCAAATGCTGTTCTTCAGCTGCCTTCCATCCTGCCTTGGCTACCATCAACTTTACAATGTTCATCTTTTCAGCTTCTGAGTTGACACAGTGTACACCAGTTACCTTCCTCTGCTCTTTGGTCCTCCTCCTCTCCTTAGAGAGCTAACTTCCGATCTGACATTCTCTCACCATGAAGAAAGATTATTAGCCTTCTCACAGCTCAGAGGGACTGTAATCAATAGCACAAGAAAAATGCCACAGCATCTAATTCAGATGCTACACCTCAGTTACACTGCTGGCAAAGAAGTCAAATATAGAAAATCTCAGATCAAGAGCATTCATTTCAAACGCACTGATCTCTTATAGTTCTTGTTTAATTGTTTCTGTTAAATAAACTCCTTACCAACAAAAGCAGCCAAGAGCCCTCTTCTAGACTGTACTAGTAGCAATAAATAAATCTCGAAGGGCAATTTACAAAACAACTTCTCAGGAAGGAAAAAAAATTCCTGGAAGCAGACAGTGAACTCAAGCCTTTGCTCTCCCTTGTATATCTTAATTATTAAACTCAGAAGTCTGCTTCCCTCCTGGTCATTTAATCTTTAACTGTTATGTTAAGTGATACGGCTTTAACTATACAAATCAGGAATTCCCACTCATACACATGAATAGCCTGTATGCCACTAAACAAACATGGGCTATGGGTTGGATAAGGGTTGAGGCTCTCCAAGCAGACCTTCCACTTGAAAAATAAGTGCTCCAACTGCCAAGGTGGATACAAGGAAGGCTGTACACCACTACTTGCATTTTGGGCAACACAGCTGTTGCTTCATTCTTTACAAAACATACTGGCTACCACTAGGCATTATTCAAAACATCTCAAGGCTCACCCTGAGACAAGAGTGAACACTTCTTTTTTTCCTGATAAGGTGTTGCAAAAATCAAATGCCCAGCTGCTCAACCTCATCAATATCAAGATAACACTCAGAAGCAGAGACAAGATCACTAAGAACTTCAGAGTCAACACTAATTTATTTAAAGAGTAAGTACCCACGATTAAGCAAGAGCTAGATGAAAATATTAAAGCTGTTACTATGGAACGTATTTTTGCCTGAGGTTTTTTTTTTTTTTTTTTTGCAGATCTGGGCATGGAATTCAAGAAAGAATCAGCACTTCCTCAAGCATTTACTCCAAGGCTGACGACAGGAGGAGTCCTCAAGTGAAGGATCTGGGGCTCCTTCAAGCTTGGACAGTTACTACAGTGCAACTCATCTCTCCCTGCTTGCCCAACATTTGCTGCTAAAGACTTTGGATTCAAAGGGAAGCAGTTATTTTGAAACACAGTCAGATCTTACTTACTATTTCAAACTTCATTCAAGTCTGTATGGAAGCAAAATTATTAACTACTAGTAACTAAGTCTCTGTGAACTTACAGTAGTGGTAATTCTCATAAAGCACCTAAAGGACTACAGCATAAACTGCATGCTCCCCGTTCCTTCAAAAATATACTATACATTCCTGGTAAAATTAAAGTCCTGGAATTAAATCCTTTATATTCTGCCAGCAGCGAACTAGTACAAACTCAGTACTTTCTCCTAAGTAAAGTCACTACATCTGAACATGTCTGCCTTGCTAAGGAAGAATTACACAGATTTATACAAAATTCATCACCCAGTCAGGGAAAATTTTCTGGCTCTTAACCCATACCATATTCTGAAGGACAAAGGGAGACTTCAGTGCTCAGTAAGCCATGACAACACATACTCTCAGCTATGTCGAACATGCGTTTATGTATGTCGCATTCCTATTCACATACAGGATATAGGATTTAATGTTTGCAAAATATTTTTTAAAATAGCAACAATAGGGCTTCATGCATTCATTTTTAATACCAGTCCTTTTTCCTCCACAGCGTGTACTGTGTTCAGATCATACTTTCAATTAATTGTCTGAATGAAGATATACAGTATGTTTATATGCTTATTAAACGTGGAGATTACACACATGCTAGAAGACATGAATCAGATATAAGTTATTTTAATATTTTAAACAAAAGTGAGGAAAAATCTAATTCAGCAGGATCAAGTGAAGGGTTTTCACACTCGGGAAAACATGATAGACCATATAAACAGAAGATGAGAAACAAATGTCAGCAGCACAACTTCAGAATAACAACTCAGCAAAACTCTACTATACCATAACAACATGAAAAAACAGATACTATGCAATAATGTATGACAGTATCAAATCTATTGGGGTATACAAAATAATTGTTGCACTCTTTATAAGTATGCCCACTAACACCCTGTTGGAAAAGTTTTCTCTCTTTTGGCAGTGGACTTCCAGAAAGACACTGAGCGCCTGGAGACAAGTCTGAGCAATCTGGGGAAAGTACTACAGATCTATTAAATAGATGGATGCATGGAGAAACATGCAAGAATTGAGTTCTCAGTGTGCAAGGGATATACACTGCTACAATTTAAATTTGTAAAAGATTTCAGTAAAGAGAAAGGAAGTAACTGTTTTTCATGTGCACTGCTAAGCCCAGAGGCAATATTGCACCAGACATACACAAGTTAGACAATGGGGAGCCTTTTCTTGGGTTTAGAAGTAAGAGTTAGACACACTTAAGGGATAAAGCGTTTTTTATCTTGGTATCTAATAAGGATTTTTATGGTGCAATAATTCATCAAGGTGGAATATGCCAAAATGTACACATACTGTAGATTGTGTATACAATTTTTTGGACTTCGTAAATTAATATATATTAAAATGATGTTCCAATGACAGGTTTAAATGAACAGTGTGACATTTTCTTAAAGTATTTTTTCCATGATGGGCTTAAGTTTAGTTTACCGAATATGTTTTAGAGGGGGTCTCGGTTTTTTTCAAGATACCATAAGGTTTTTCAGCCTCCAACTACAAGGCCTTCAGGATGTTTGGTCTTCTGGCTTAACAGAATACCAGGACTATGCTAAGATATTAGCCTTAAAGAATTACAAGTATGCATGTTAAGGGTATTGAGAATATATAAGAGGTATATAAAAAGAAAAGGTAAAAAAATCATCATGGCATCAGGAGAACCCATCCAGTGCTAGGAATAACAGAGCAATACAGCTACAGAGTCCTTGTCGTGAAGTGTTTGAGAACCTTAGATACACACATCAGAAGTCAGTTGTTTTTTTCAGGGAGGAAGGGAGTTTCTTTGGGTTTTCTGGTTGCTTGTTTTTTCTAGTGAAACTATGTAGCCACTAAGAAACCTAGACAAGAGTTAAGATGCACCCAAATTATTCCCCGTACCAAAGGTCACATCTTCTTTTAAAGCACCAGCAGTTTTAAAATCTATTATTCTCACCTCTTTGCTTCCTCCAGATGACAAAGGTATTCATAGGCTACATTCTGGCGTCGTCTTTCATCCATTTCCTCTGCTGTTAATCTCTCATTATCCAAGACAGCTGAAAACAAAAAAAACACAGCCCTCAGACGGTTGAAGATCTAATGTAATGGAACAGGCACATCAAAAATTAGATTCAACCTCTCCCACAGAAACTCATCACAGGTGTTTTTTTATTCAGAAAATGAAGGATCTGATGACATGTGCTTTACTAGCAACAGAAGATGCCCCGTTTCCTTATCCTTGTCACATAAATTTGCCAGCTTCCTTATTCCTAAAACTGACTACATCCCTCTTACAATTTCTTGGAAACAATGCTTTATTTTCTTATTTTCTTCTAGCTTTGCCTTTGTCTTTCTCAAAAGCACATCAGTGACCATTTGGCCCCTCACCTATCCTGATTTTGATAGCAAAAGATTAAGGAAGGACACAAATACATATTCACATCATATGATCCCTTCTATATCTTTACAGCCCACCTCTAAAACAAGGTGGAAATGCTATTCACACTCCCTATATGGAAGAGAATAATTCTGATTCCCAAGCTGCATGCCATCCTCGGATCACACTGGAGACTTGCATAGGGGTAATATGCCTAAATCTTCGAGATTCTGTGTGTTCAAAGCCTCAGTGAAAAAGTCTTCTCTTCCCATACTTACAGGTAAATAGATCTCATGTCAAAAAAAAAGAAGAAAAACCCACAGCTTTTTTAGGTTTTATGGACCAATTTGACAAATAGGAAATGTCCCATACTGTTAAGCAAAGGTTACCTTATACCTAAAATGCCTTCACCAACAATCTACTGTGTGCTTGTGAGACCCCAGCAGGAACACTGCATCCAGGTCTGGCATCCTCAGCACAAAACCTGCTAGAGCACATCCAGAGGAGGGCAACAAAGATGCTCCAGGGGCTGGAACACTTCTCCCACAAAGGCAGGCTGAGACAGCCAGGGTTGTTCAGCCCAGAGAAGAAAAGGCTACAGGGATACTTCACTGTAGCCGTTCAGTACTTAGAAGGGGCTTATAAAAATAAGAGGGAGATACTGATGGGACAACGTGAATCGGTTCTAAAAGCCACTAGAAGTGGAGAGATTTACACCAAATAACAGGGAGAAATTCTTGAACCAAGAAGACAGTCAGGCATTGGCACGGGCTGCCCAGAGAAGCTGTGGCGGTCCCATCCCTGGAAGTGTTAAAGACCAGGTCTGACAGACTGCCGCCCACAACATCGCCCCTCCACAGCACCACGTTTTCTTCCGCCATCATTTCTGATCATTTTTTTGATCATTTTTGACACGGTATCGTAGCACAGGCGAGCCCGCACGTCGGACGCCTAGATCCAAAGCCTCCCTCTCCACGGCAAGCCCGTGACAAGGCAGTGAAGGTGTCCGATGGGAGCAGCGTTCCGCCCGGCAACTCGGGTGTGGTCGCCAAAGTCGGCGGGAAGGCGGAAGGCAGGGCCGCCCCCGCCCCGCCCGCGGCGGACATCTTGGGCGCGGCGCGGAGCCCGCCCGCGGCAGACGACGGCGGCACAGTCGTGGGACGCCCCGTCGCTGCCCATCCACTGCCTTCTCCCAGCACTCAGTAGGACCGCCGAGCTTTGACGAGCTCCCACGCGGCACGGCGCCCACCTCGCAAGAGGCGCGGCACGCCGGGGCCCGCGAGGAGAGCCGGCGGGGCGCACCGCGCCCCCATCGCAGTCCCGGAGCCCGGACCCCGCGGCTCCCCCCATGCCTGCGGCGGCCCAGCCTCCCCTCCCTGCGCTGGACCCTGGAAGGCATGGACAGCTCGGGCTGGGCGTCGCTTGGCGGCCACGCGGATTCCCAGACCCCCGGGGCCTCGGTACTCACAGCCATAGTGAGGCCGGGACACGGCCAACCCGTCCACGTCCTCCGCCGCCATGGCGCTGAGCTGGGCCAGGGCTAGCGGGAGCTGGGCGCGGCTGTTCCTCTTCCTGCCGCACCGGGTGTGGTGGGGGAGGAGTCGCCCCTCCGCGCTGTCTCTCCCTCTCCCCGCCTCGGCCGCACCCTGGTCGCCCCCGCCACCTCCGGCCGCCGCTGGAGAGAAACGACGAGTTGCGGAGCCCCCCTCCGGCCGGACCCAGCCCCCAGTCTAGCTCAGCCCGTCCTGTAGAGCTGAAGGACCCGGCTTGGCCGTCTCTCCCCGGAGTCCCTCCCTCTCACAGGGCCAGCGCCCTGGCCCTGAGTCTTCCTGTTAGTCTCATTCGTAACACCTTGCCAAGCTGTGACTTAAACTCTGCCTGCATATTACGCGGGACACAGCCCAGGTCCACCTGGTCGTGACCCACATCTTATCCTCTCAGCCCAGCCACACCAGCCCCACTGTGTGCAGTGCAGCCTCAGCTCAGCCTCCACAGCCCGGCTGCCTCACACGCTGCTTTGTCTAGGCCCTCTTGTCCTGCCAGGTTCCCCAGCTGCATTGCCCTTCACAGTAGCGAAACCTGGCCTTGCCAGATGTAGCCGTGCCCTTCCATCTAAACATCTCTTCCATCTCTGCTGACCAAACCGTGGTAACTCACCTGAAATGTCAGCCACAAGTGGAAGTAGGGTGCCCCAAAACAATAGCAACATCCAGCAGCACTGCCAGAGGAGAATCATACCCTGAAAGTTTCCTTCCCCTCGGTACATATTACTGTTGCTTTGCTTATTTCTTGTTCAAGGGTCACAGCACTGACAATGCCAGCCACCATATGTCCATTTTATTAGTCCCATAAATTTCACTGCCAGGGCATACATCTACTACCTCAGCACAAATTAAGTGATTTGGAAGACCAATAGCCTCTGTTAGAAAAAGCATCACTAGCAGGTAAGGGAGTCAATCATTCTCATCTTCCCAGCAGCGGATTCGGTTTCAGCTTCCCCAGTACAAGAAAGACATGGACATAATGGAACAAGTACAGTTCAGAACAATACAGAAACTGATTAAGGGCTTGGAGCATCTGGCATATGAAGAGAGCATAAGACAACACGCCACGAAGCAGTGGGCAATGGACTGAAAAACATAAAGAGTCCCACTTCAACAAAATAGGAAGTGTTTTTATTCTGAAGGTGATCCAACACTGAAACAAGTTACCTGGAGAAGTTGTGGAGATAGTTCAAGCCTAACTAGGCATAGTCCTGGGCAAACCCACTCAAGTTCACCTGGCATTGAGGGAATAAGGTAGGACTAGAGACTTCTAGAGGTCACTTCCAAACTCAATGATTCTGTGAGCCCATCAAAAAAGTATATTTACTTACTATATATACATAGGCAACATGCAATAGGACATGCAAGAAGACAGTCTTAAGCTGTGCCAGGGCAGATTTAGGTTGGACATTAGGAAGAATTTCTTCACAGGAAGCGTGATTAGATATTGGAATGGGCTGCCCAGGAACACGGTGGAGACATCCCTGGAAGTGTTGAAGGAGGATTGGACATGGCACTTAGTGCTTCAGTCTAGTTGACAAGGTGGTGTTTGGTCACTGGTTGGACTCAACAATCTTAGAGAACCTAATTGATTAAAGGAAGACATTATTCAATGGTTACAGAAATAACTACATTGGGGAATGCCAGACATAAATTACAAAACAAAAGGTTTCATAATGCAGTTAGCGTTTTAATTATTAACATTTGCATTACTTCACATGTGGCCACTTGGAAGTTATGCAATGAGAACACATTTAAAATAATGTTTTTATGTAGACTGTGGAGTACAGAACTAATTTTGTTCCCCCTAAAAATCTCATAATATTTTTTGCACAGTGCCACAATCCTCCCTCAAAACCACCTCATTCTGACAACAAAAATAAAACACGATTATTGCATATCATCAAAGAACCTATCTGAACCTCTTCAAGGTTGTATTCAATGGTACCTATAACAACTCCCCTGATTTAAGATTTCTAGTGTTGGTTATTGACTCTGCGAGACGTTTTTATTAGGAGTTGTGTATCTATGTGTCTGATTTATTGCCTTTCCTGTTTCTTGTCTTTTTTTTTTCCCTTAATGTCGAATGAGCAGTAGTCAGATGGCCTTGCAAAAATTATACCTGTTTTTCTCTCATTTCAAAATGTGAGCAATCAATTCTGTAAAAAAATTCTTTTAAGTTTTTGGCCTTAATGACTAATCACTAGGCTTCCTAGAGAAAATGAGCACGAAAATCCTTTAAATAAATTAGTGTTATCAATTCTTTTGATAGAAGGGGTTTCCAGATCAACTGTATACTGTGAGTTTTATGTCAAGGAAGCGTAACAAATGCCTAGCCCAGCTCCTCAGTCTTTATTATGATGCTAGAAGTTTTGTCAACAGAAAGACAATAGTTTTATTATACTTATACATGATAAGCAATAATGTTGGGGCTCCCAAGTTACACATAAAGCTGTATAGCTATAGATATATAGTACATGCCCATATTCTTCCTACATTTCAGACCTTATTGTGGCAAGCTGAACCAAATGCATATTAGATGACCCTTAACACTAAACACTAATTTCTTATAAATTAAGAAGGGTAAAAATGCACACCGAGAAAAACACTGTCACAAATAGGGGGTGAAATGAAAAAGAGGATGCTAAAAACCGCTTTATTAAATAACCTCATAGTTTTCAAACTAGACAGTTTTGATTAGAAGAGTACCCAGATTACGACAGGAGTGAAGGAAAGCAATACATACTAAATGGAGAAAGGTACAATTGGCAATAACAAATAAATTAATTAATAATAATAAAACACTGACAGATAACCTGAGAAACCGATGAAGAAACCTAGTGAGGCATACAGAAACCAAGTCTATCTAGAAGGCTGCACATTTGCTGTTGTCCTGGATGGGACCTCCCGAACACGCATTTGCCATCACAGCCACCCACCGCGAGCCAAAGCCAACGCGCATCTGGAGCGGTCGGGACGTGAGCGGGGGCCACGGCGCCCCTCGAGCCACGCTTCGCGAGGCCGCTCCCGCACACTCTTCCGGCGTGCCCGGCCCCGCGCGGCCCTCGCCGCTGGCCATTCCCGCCGCTGCCCGCTCTCGCCGCTGCCCGTTCTCGCCGCTGCCCGTTCTCGCGTCTCCTCCGCGCCCCCCGCCCGCCGCTCCCGGCGGTCCCCGCGTTGCTCCCGGCAGCCCGCGCGGCCCCGCGCGACAGGATGATCCACGAGCTGCTGCTGGCGCTGAGCGGGTACCCGGGGGCGGCCTTCACCTGGAGCAAGCGCGGGGGTCTCCAGGTGTGCTGTGGCCCCGGCCAAAGCCCACCCCAGCCCCCGCCCGCCTGGTCCCCGTCCCCGCCCTGCGCGGCCCGTCCGTCCGTCATCGCTGTTTCCTATTACAGGTGTCTCAGGAGATGCCGTTTCTGCACCCCAGCGAGACCAGCGTCCTGAACCGGCTCTGCCGCCTCGGCACCGACTACATCCGCTTCGCCGAATTCGTGGAGCAGTACACGGGACACGTACAGCAGCAGGTGGGGCCGCCGGGCCGTGGTATTTCCCGGGAGGAGCGCGGCAGGTGCCAGTAAGGTCAAGGTGCCCAGGACACAGGAGTGGCCCGCGGCCGGTGGCTCATACCCGCGCTCTCACTGAGCAGAGCTCCAGAATGCTCTCTGCAATGCATGTAAGGGAGGGTATAGAGCAATGAAGGATGAATCCAGTGTAAAATCTTATTCTTGGGGAAGTCTTGTAATAATTTCTGACCACAGCAGACTGGCCAGGGTTTGTGAATTGAGCGGGATGCTCATGACTATCTCCTCATAATTTGCAAAGAAAATGCAGTGAAAAGAAGCAGTGGTACCAGTGGCTCCCAGCACTTTCATAGGTCTACAAAAGAGCTAAATATAAGTCTGCTCAAGTAACTCTCATTGTGACAAGGTTGTATTTGTTTATCTGATCACGTTATGGTGAGCTAGGGTGCATTTCAACATGTTCAGGGCACTGACTACTGCTGTGACACTGCACAGATATTATGTTACTCTTCAGGCTTGCACGAGGATGCTGATGCAGATTTTATTGTTTGGTTTCAGGATCACCATCCATCTCAGCAAAACCAGAGTGGATTGCATGGCATTTATTTGAGAGCCTTCTGCACAGGTCTTGATTCAGTGCTGCAGCCTTATCGACAGGCACTACTTGACCTAGAACAAGAGGTAAAGAAGAGAGATACAGAACAAGAGGCTGTAGTGCTGCTGACAGATTGTGGAAACTTGTCACTTCTGCAATTAACATCCTAGTAGTAGTTTCTAAGATGAAACAAGGTATTTTCCTTTCCATGTTAGGGACGCCTTCCAAATTATTCCTGTGAGATGCCATTGTAAATTACTTTTCAGCCCAATAAGTGTTGTCTTCTCTTCCTTCAGTTCAGTAAGGGCTCCATCTTTGTCAGAGCCCAGCACTGTCTCAGACTATTGTGGCTTCTGTTTTCAGTTTTAGAGGTTTTGATTAATCTCTGCTAGACTAGTAGCTGTCATATCTTGAGTAGTGTCATCATCCAGTGGTTGTGATAATTAATCTTCATTAATTGCTTTATCTTTATAGTTTCTGGCTGACCCACATCTCTCCATCTCACATGTTAATTACTCCTTGGACCAGGTATGTCATGTTATTAAAGAGGTAGCGTTCTTTGCTTGTTCTTATCCCTCATCGAGTCTACTAAGAAAGTGGGTGGGATAAACAAGGCTTACTTGATCATGTCATGCCATTTCTATCTAATGATTCTACATCTCTAGTCCCTTAATCATGCTCAGGGGACCACCTGCACTTCAACACAAAGCTAAGGTTCTTCACCTTGACCCTCACATGTTCCTCTCTGACTGTGTTTAGCCTGAACTACTGCTGGAACATGGTAACTTCGTGCATCTTGGTCCAGTGGAGGGAAGACATAGTTCCTAGAGATTTGCATGTCATGTGTCTAATTTTTGAGGGAAGACAGATAATAGTTTTATTAAGTTATTGTGTTCAGTTGCTGTCCACAGTTACTCAAGTATAGTTTTTTCTCTCTTCCTTACATAACAACCTAAATCAATATTTCACTTTTTGTTCTGCAGTTTCAGTTACTTTTCCCCTCTGTGATGGTCATGGTAGAACAGATCAAGACTCAGAAGGTACAGTAAAATTGCAGCTAGTTTCTCTGAACAGGTTTTCTCTTTAATTGATATAAGTAATTTTTTCCTCCATCCCTGATTTCTAATACTAGAAAATAATGTAGTTTCAGTAATGCATGCCCTATTACTAGTTCTACTGCAAGTATTGAGACTATTTTACAAATTAATTTACACTGTATTTGACTTTTTCTCTTATCCCGTAGTCTTTTATGTCTTGAATTTTATAGGACAGGATGCTGGTGATTGGAATTTTTCTCTTCTGAGCCTGTTTTCTCTGACTGTTGCCTGAAATAAAAAAGGCACAGGGTAATGTTTTAAGAATGCAGAGATGCTTATATTTTGTTAAGGGAAAGTATTGAGAGATGCTTGAGTGTAGAGCCATACATAGAAGGCCTTTTTCATCACTACACGGAGCATGTTACACCTGTCTTTCTCTAAGACTTTGTTCAGTTTGTGAAGGCATTTCTTTGTTAGCTGAAAGAGTAATGTTTAAATGTATAAAAAGGTCAGTACAGATCCAAATAACAGGCCTAGTCTAACCTTTTCTTTCTGCAGATTCATGGATGCCAGATATTGGAGACAGTCCACAAACATAGCTGTGGGGGGTTGCCTCCTGTTCGCTGTGCTCTTGAAAAGTATGTAGATACAGTAAAACTATTACTTCATTCTTCTGGAGTTAGTGTCAAAGTGTCTCTTGTTGAAACAGTACATGCAAAACAACCTTGCATTGTATAAAAGTAGGAGTACCGTGCAGAGGAAAACCATCCCCATTACTTATCTAAAGCAGGCTTGTGGTGGGAATTAAGGCTTTCTCCATAATTTGGGTTAAGGTCTCAGAAAACTTCAGACCCCAGTTTTTCTTCTTCTTTTGAAGTCTTTTGAAGAATTGTTTTGCATATGGTAGACTTGTTACTGATCTTTGATCCTTCAAAATTATAAATGTGACTGTGCGAGTGTTGTTATGTTTGTATATCCTTGTGGAGAAAGTCAAACTATTTAAAATGCCATTTGAATAGAAACAGCAGCCATTGCAGACTTATACGTCTGGTATACTAGCAGATTTCCATGGAGAAGCTACATGTTCAGAGGATATGTTAGCTTAGTTTTGCACCTTCTAGTTTTGTTCACCTTTCTCTGTTTAAAAAAAGATATAAAATACCACATTGGCCATTTAGTACTTGCCATACTGCCTGTCTGACCAACTGGGCTTTCTGGAATGACATACAATGAGGTTTTGATTATTGTGTGCAAAGGCCTGACTGACTGTTTCACTTGACCTCAGGATTCTGGCTGTGTGTCATGGAGTCATGTATAAGCAGCTCTCTGCTTGGATGCTGCATGGATTGCTACTGGACCAACATGAAGAGTTCTTTATCAAACAGGGCCCCTCTTCTGGAAATGTCCCTAGCCAACCTGAAGAAGATGATGATGACTTAGGAATTGGGGGACTTACAGGAAAACAGCTACGAGAACTGCAGGACCTGGTAAGATCTACAAGTCATAACTTGGCATCTTTGGTCCTTAGGTTTAAGAAGAACCTTACACTTCTTAAAGAAGTGTATTATATTCTGCTTCAGTGCAAGCTGTGCTAGACTAGACATACACTGAAACCTGCTAGGATGATAAATCGAAATATTACTGTAACAGGTTGCTGCTAGGCATAAGGGACAGAGACCTGTTGTTTGGCACAGTTGGATAACACCATAGCAGAAAGCCCTATGGATGGAATCTGTGTAGATGCTGATGTCAAGTAATGGGAACTGCTGCATGCCCACTCCTCTTGACTGACTGGTTTCTCATTCCTTACGGTCAGCACTGTGATCTGTTTAACATAGGCATTGGTGGTAGTGTGAGCAATTGCAAGGAACGAGGTGTGGGGAGCTTGGCTGTTGACTTGATTTGCACACTTTCTATGGGCACCTCGGTCAGGCGCCTTTCTTGCACAACCATTAGTTGTGCAAATGTTACCTAACAGGTTAATGCTACTGACATTAATGGTAGAAAATGTGTTAATGTGAGAGTCAAGGGACTGCTAAGCAAGGGAGCAACCTGACAGCACACTGGTGAAATCTGGTAACTCTTCCTCTAGATGCTATACCATGAGTGCCCTTTTGCAAGGCAGCTTTCTCAATGGAGTAGTCTTCAACACTGAGCATCTGAACAGTGTCTGAAGAGTGTGGAGCAAGTTCAACTCTAAATTCACCCTCTAGTTTATAGTGAGAAAATATTTCATGGGCACTTATGAAGTTAGTGTGGTGCATGCAGGCTGGCTATGACCACACAGAAACTCAGTGTTGCATACTAATTAAGTGCCCTGTGCCCATAGTCTCTGCTGAAAACAAACTACACCCAGAGAAAAACAGGGGAAAACTTTACAAGGCAGTTAGAGAAATCTGTTATTTCACTGTATTGGATAAAGAAAGTGAAAATTGTTGAGTCTTCTAGGTTCGTGGTGGAAATTGTAGACTAAACAACTTCTTCCTTCAGTATTATTAACTAACAGTGTTGGGAATTTTTCAGTCAAAGAGTAAAATAAGAACTCTTGAGATTCGGTGGAATAGACCGATAAAATACTTGGGTATTGCCTCATCTAAAAGAATCGCTAGAATCTTAAGAAAAGAATTGCCAACCTGTTACCATCAGTATACAAATTTGTACTGAACTCTTGTATTGAAATGAAGAATTTTGTAGATGGCAAACATTCTCAAAAGTTTGGGTGATTTTTTCTCTATTATGGACTGCTGAAACTAATTCTCCAGTAACAAGAAAGCCAGGTGAAATTAACAGTATTGCATTCCTGAAGGAAGATCTTACCTCCATAGTTGGATTTCCTTATTAACATTCAGAAAAAAAATTTAATAACTTACTGTATTGTTCTAAAACAGCTTTCACAGGAACTGAGAAAATTGCCTTATCTTTGCTACCAAAGATAACAAAGATATCTTTGCTACCAAAGATATCTTTGGATCTTTATCCTATTTGCTCACTAGTGCAGGTGTTTATATTTGGCCTGTATCACAACAGTTCTAACAGTGCTAAAACATAAGAATGGGTGTAGGGGAGGATCATTTTTGGTAATGCTAGTTAACATTGTTATGGCAGCAAAGGACTGATGTAATGCATTTGCAGTAACACTCCTTTTGCTTATGTAACGTAATCCTTTAATACAGCCAATTTGTTGCTGTTCCACAAAGGTTTAGCTTCTTTTTCCCCTTCTGCTTCACTCTGATGAAAGCAGTATCTCTAGGGAGATCTGTTAGCATACCAAAAGCATAAGGAAGTTTACTGGCTTACTCAAATTATACAGATCAGTTCTGCTACCTTTCTTCTTACTTTCAATGCTCTTAAATGCCCCCTCACACACACACACACACACACACACACCCCTTTATACACCTTTTCTGTCTGGTTTTCTGATACTGTTTTGCACTTGATTTCTTTTCCCTGGTGTTTCTGACAGCGCTTGATTGAGGAGGAGAACATGTTAGCTCCATCTCTAAAGCAGTTTTCTTTGAGAGTAGAAATGCTGCCTTCATACATTCCTGTACGGGTTGCTGAGAAAATCCTCTTTGTGGGAGAATCTGTTCAGATGTTTGAGAATCAGAATGTTAACCTGACCAGAAAAGGTAAGGAACATCTTTCTTGCAACCTTTGCTCATTTATGAGTGACTGGCAGATATTTTCCAAAATGCCACATTAACAAATTCCTCAACAGTCACTTCCTATTGGCTGTTATTCTTCGGACTATATAGATAGTTGTGCCAGGATAGAGTAGTAGTCCCAGTGTTCTGCTTCTGATTGATTCCAAGGAAGAGGTGCAAGAACAGGATGAGTAAATAATACTTTCCAATTACAGTCTCCAGGTTTCCAGCAGCAAGTCACCATGTGATTTGCTCTGGATAAAGCGATTGCAAAGGCCTTGTTTACTTTTCAGTTTGCATCACTCTCCCTAAAGGCTGCAGATGGACGCAAAGGCACATCTTGCTCTGAGTGTGTATATTGTAGAATGGTGTCACGGGATTAACTTGCATCCACAAACATGAGTGATTCACTTGCAAGGTGGTCCCAAAGCTGCTATGAAAGACAAATTATATGGAGCCTTAAAGACAGCAAGGGAGAGAATGGTTCTAGCTGATGGTTCACTTTGAGAGCTTGAAAAGTTTACATTGAGGGTGGTTTGGGAAATACATTCCTACACCTATGGGGGAGGATTGCTGTGGTGGCTCTACCTTGAGCATGTCTATGCAAAAGTACTTAAATTACTTGAGCGACATTACAGAGAACAGAGGACCCATTCAGTTGGACTGTTTTCTTGCAGTAGCAGAAGCAAGGGGAAAAGAAATTGGTCTCCTAGCTCAGTTGGTTACAAAAAACAAAGTCCTCAAGTTCAAGCAGTAGGATAGATTTGAAAGGGGCAAGGGTACACGGAGACTCAAACCAACTGGTTAATGTGTCTGTAAAGTTTGTGGGTTCAAAGATCTAGCTCAGTCCTAGAAAAAGGGCTTTTAGTGACAACTGTTTATGTAGAAAATATTTGGGGGTTTTACTGATACCACAGCACTGCCATGGCAAGTGTCTATACTGCAACTGTACATGCAATAGTAATCTTATACCTTGGTACTTGTACTTTGAAGCCTTCTCTTCATGTTCCTTGCCAGACCTGAGACAGTGCTGCCTGGACAGCCCTTCTCTTCCTCTGCACTGGAACAGGTCTGAATGTCTCCAAATGGCATCCGGTTTTAGTCTCTGAAACTCTTCTCATTGCTGCACAGGCTCCATTCTAAAAAACCAGGAGGACACTTTTGCAGCAGAGCTACATCGACTCAAGCAGCAACCACTTTTTAGTTTGGTGGACTTTGAATCAGTGGTTGACTGGATACGGAGCACTGTTGCTGAGGTGAGCATCCTAGGAAGTGTAATTACTATGCAGGCTGAGAAGCTCTTAAGTTTTGTGAAGGACTTGGAAGAAGAGAGCTCGTCAGTGCCAGTGATTGAACAAACGTGAATGTGCAGCTGTTCAAACTGGTCTCAGAACTTCATGTAAACCCAACTTCTAATGACAAAAGGACATTAACAAATACTGTGCTCTTTCATGAGGGAAAGAAGGGAATTTTTGAAATTTTTTTTAAATTTCACTTGAAATTACTTCAGAACTTTTCATATGCTTTCAGCATAGTAGATGGCATCTTGCTGAGCACATGCTTTGGCAATTTTTAATTTCTTTTTCACTTGGGGCAGGAGGAGAAGCTAAGAAAATGGGGAGGTTAGAGAAGCGAGAACAAAGCTGGGGTAGAACAGATTCCACAGGAATTTGCACTTTTTTGTCACAGGTTTTCAGGTTTCTTAGGCACAGTTTTTTGCCGGTATATATAAAGAATTTTAACTGGTAGCATGGGCTGCTACACAGGACTCTCACTGTGTTGTCTTATACTTTATACAGCATTTTATATACGTGGTCTTTTTGTATGCATTGCAAGTGTTTTAAGACAGCAGCTACTCTTCTCTCTGAATGGTGAGATAATTCTGACAGGAGGTTTTTGTTGTTTCCTTTGATTTTTGTTTCGTTTCCTTTGATTTTTGTTTCTTCACTAGCATCTTTGGAAACTGATGGTGGAGGAATCAGATCTACTAGGACAACTGAAGGTAATGCAACTGCTAGTTTGTTTTTGCTAAAGCAGCTCTTTCTTGCCTTCTTTCTTTCTGTTAAATACCTTATTGCCATACACTCTGGGCTTTCTTCATTTAGGTAAAGCTGTTTTAATTTTCCAGTCTCAAGAATGAGCATAGACTGATAGAACTTGGTCAGAGACAGAGTTAAAGGGGTATGTGTACTTTTCATCTTGAAGCAAAGGCAGTGTAGAGTTTTTTGGTCAATGAATGAAATCCAGAGCTCGCCAGCTGTGTTTAGAAACAGTAGTTGTCCAAATAATAAAAATGGATGCTATCAGCTAGGATGCTTAAAATTTCTGCTCATTTTTTGGTATGTTAGGTACAAAAAATTTATCTCCACAGATTATAAAAGACTTTTACCTTTTGGGAAGAGGTGAGCTGTTTCAGGCCTTCATTGACACTGCACAGCACATGTTAAAGACACCACCTACAGCTGTAACTGAACATGGTGAGTGTTGCTTATTTGTTTACCAAACTGGCCTCATTGTGGTATAGCAGGAAAGTGGTAAGCCATGTCCAGTACAGAGGAGTTCTATCTTAAGTCTCTAGATGATGTCATTAGTTTTGAAACTACAGCACTTGTGAATTAGAATGTCTCTCGGAGAGTGAGTGAAAACAATCTCTCAGAAACCATCTGATGGCAGGTATTTGAAACTGGAATTAAAAGAGTGTCAATAGTGCATCAGTGTTGTCTTTTAGGACCAAGAGTAAATAAATGGGTGCAAAATTAGCACTGGCTGCATAATCTTGTGCTGATACGTGTTCTCTTGTTGGCAGATGTCAACATTGCATTTCAGCAGTCTGCTCATAAGGTGCTGTTAGATGATGACAACCTTCTTCCTCTTCTTCACTTAACCATTGAGTATCATGGAAAGGAACATAAAGGTATTTACTTGAATTTTTAGAAGTAAATTAAGAGGGGAGATGGTGACCTTGTTTTCAGATCAATTACTTATCCTTCTCTCAAGTTAAAGAAACTCTAATTTTGTTCCCTTTACTGCCCTATGTGATGGCCTAGACTACTTAGGCTCTTTTTAATTCTGTTCTTTTCCTTTCTTGCCATGGTTGCACTAACTGAGAAGATAACGTAATTCAGCACCTTGCTTGTTTTTAGATACTTCTCAGACTCGTGAAGGGCCTTCCCGGGAATTATCTCCACGTGAAGCCCCCACATCTGGATGGGCAGCTCTGGGCCTTTCTTACAAAGTTCAATGGCCGCTGCACATTCTTTTTACTCCTGCTGTTCTCGAGAAGTAAGTACTAAGTATTGTCTTTCTATATTCATCTGTATGTTTCCTGATGTGAGGTGTTCACTAGTGTGTTGGGGGTCTTTTTCCTCTCTATGGAGAGAAAGGTAGAGCTATTGCTCCCTGAACCTTAAAATGGCTCATTCCACTTACTCATATTGAAAGTACTTGTAATGACAGTAAGACCTGCAAGATGCTGACAGATCTGCACTGATTTACAAACAGTGCTACTTTAACAGTGTTTTCATTGACAGCTCCCTTCCTTACTCTGAAACTAACTTCGTAATTTTTAAGTCAGTAATCAATAGAAGCAGAAATCTTACTCTGCAAGATGTGCCGTGGGTCGCATAGGCCATGACCTGATTGGCCGTAACTACTGGCAGTCACCTCCTGTTTCTTTTTCCAGTCTTGCATTGTCGCATTCTCCAGTAACTGGAGCAGAGGAAGATTTTAGTCTTAAACAACTTTGTATTTTTTGATTGTAGGTACAATGTTGTGTTCAAATACCTACTGAGTGTTCGACGAGTCCAGGCTGAGCTACAGCACTGCTGGGCTCTCCAGATGCAACGCAAACACCTGAGATCTAACAGAACAGATGCTATCAAGTGGCGTCTGAGGGATCACATGGCTTTCCTTGTGGACAATCTTCAGTATTATCTGCAGGTCAGTTTTACAGAGAAAGATAAACTGTAACAGTTAATCAGAAACTGGCAGAAATGCACAGAGGGAGCACTGAAAACCCATCTCAGGTTTCTGATTCCTTGTACCTTAAGGAAATCAGGATTTCCTTTGCCAGTCTAGAGCTTCCTCCAAGTTCCAAGACTACTGCTACAATTACGAAGTTTTTGGACTTGTCAATCAGTGAAATGGTGGAGTTCTTTAATAGCTCTCTAATGCTACTGAATGTTTGTGAGAAACCACTCATCTCTGAAGGACCATCATTAAGATCCCATCCTGGTTCCTTCTCTGGCCTCTTTAGGTGAACTCTACTTTGAGTTAAGTTTTGGGCTTTTTTGTTTGGTTGGTTTGGTTTTTAAAGAATTGAGAGGGGGCCTGGATTTCTAAGTTCTCCACAGTAATCTGACGGAGCTTTTGTACTGCAGCCTTTGCCCTAAGATTCCAAATAGTATCTCCCAGTATAAAATTCAGAAATTACTATAATCAAATACCTTTGCTTACATGCTACCTATATACCTTTTCATAGTTAAAGAAAATGACCATTTCCCTTTTTTAGATGTTACTTAGGCATGAAAAATTGTTGCGTACCTCACAGTATGTACTGCTCTTGTATATAATGCCCCATTCATCAGCCAGAGAGAAGGGGATCCTCAGCCTCTAACGTAAGAGTAGCAATAAGGAAAGTAAGTTTCTTATTCAAAACTTCTGGCTGGTCTGAAGCACTCCCAGTTCCTCAGATCACTAATGAGGATATTCATGTATCCATCAGGTTGATGTACTGGAGTCTCAGTTCTCACAGCTTCTGCAGCAGATAAACGCCACTAGAGATTTTGAGAGTATACGATTGGCTCACGATCATTTCCTAAGTAATTTGTTGGCTCAGTCTTTCATCCTCCTAAAACCTGTAAGTAGATCTTGTTTTCACCTTTTTCTACCAATTCTCCAAGTGCCCTAAGAAACACACCTTTTTGAACAGATACAACAAATCACATCTTTTAAAACAGATCAGTGATAATCTCCTGCAGACCGCAGACTGCAATTCTAGGAGTAAGGCAGGTATAAACTATAACTGACAACTAAATTAAGATCATCTAATTTACAGTTGGTGAGTGTGAATGCTGTATTCCTAGCAATTCTAAGTCCAGCTTATTTCAGTGTTCGGTTAACCTTAATAACTTGTATTTTATCACTATGTTTTTATCACAGGCTACTTTATTAAAGAAAAACTAATGAGCATAGTGCTGGGAACTGTATTCCTGAGGGACTCATACTGATATGCATTAGACATCTCTCTTCCACTTAAGAGAAAAAAAAAAGTTGAGATGTTCCTGGGTGGACTTAAGGTCTTCTTAATTTTGTTAATTAAAAAGAAAAAAGTTAGAAGTACTTTTATAAACAGCCTCACAAAAACATTTGCAAATGTTAGTTTCAATGAAACACAATGTCTCTATGCTCATCTATGAAGTTATTGTAGAATAAAGTTGTCAGAATAGTAATTACCCAGTCAGATCAACTGATACAAAAGAAATTCACAGTTCAGTGAACAGTGAAACCAAAGCCTTGAATCATAGCTCATGTTGGTCTTTATCCTGCCTTCTTAATCCCAAAGGTGCAGTGCCTGCTGGTTGTATAGAGAAGCCAGTGCGCAACTCCTGTGCCTATCTGGATGGTTCATGCTAATTGCTGTTTTCCCAGAAATGTCTGCAAAAGGTTGTGGGTGGGGCAGAGGGGAGATGCAGCATAACATTTAAATCCTTTTTCCATAGGAAACCTTTAAAAAAATGCTGCATCAATATCTGCCTTTCTGACTAAAAAATACAGTATATCAGCAATGTCTTTGTTATGAATGCTACAATTTTCAGGTACCTGCTTTCTCTCTGTGTTCAAACTCTGTTTCAACTACTAATTTGTCCTTTTTATCCATGTAGGTTTTCCACTGCTTAAATGAAATTCTGGATCTTTGTCATAGCTTCTGTTCTCTGGTCAGTCAGAATCTGGGCCCATTAGATGAACGGGGAGCTGCACAACTCAGTATTCTGGTGAAGGTGAATCTATGTTTCTGTGGATCTGTTCTCCTCCCATGCAAACATTTGCCTAAGCAGTTATCTTGGCTTTAAGAGCAGTAGAACATGAGTGAGTGTAAGCCACTTACTTCTATATAAGTGCTTGTAATTGCTTTAACTAATCAACTCTTCTTGAGTTGGAAATTCTGTGTGCACAGAGATGGAAAGGGGGCAGATACTGGAATAGAAAGGAGGCAGAGGTTGGTACCTCTACCCCTTCTTTTGGATAACTAACATCTAGGAGTTCTTGAGGCTCACAGCTTACCTTACCCTGAATCACAAGCATCACATCTCTTGCAGTGATTTTCTTCAAGCTGTTAAAGGACTGGGTAGGCAGAAACAGAGATGAGATGCTTGCTTTCCTTCTCTTCTGAGAAGGCCCAGAACTGACATCTTCAAATTTGTAGGGATTCAGTCGTCAGTCATCACTTCTCTTCAAGATTCTCTCTAGTGTTCGCAATCATCAGATAAACTCTGATTTAGCTCAACTGCTGCTACGCTTGGATTACAACAAATACTACACCCAGGCTGGAGGAACCTTGGGCAGGTAGGAATATCTTGAGGGTTGCTTGTAGCATTATCCTGAGGTACTTGAAGTACAAAGCCATTTTTTATTGATAGCTTCTAATTATTTTGGCTGACACTAAGCATTGATAAATACTACTACAGAAAAGTAACAAATCAGAATACGTTAATTTTTGGGATTCATATGCTTTCTCCCCATTGAATTTCTTTTGGCAGAAAGTTGAACAAGGTTCTAGCTCATATTGGCCAGAAAATGCTGGTGTAAAGGGAGTTACTTTCAACATGTAGTTAATAGTGTACCTTTCTCTTGCAGTTTTGGCGTTTAAGCACTAAAGGCCTTTCCTTCAGGCTGTGACTAGTGATGCATCAAGCACTGGAGACTGGTGCTCTTGGACAGCTGGAGAGTTTGCATTCAAATGAATTTTTCTTTGTAGCTGGCTTTTGCCTGGTGAACTACTGTTTCAGAGGGAATTGGCAGGAATTGCCACATACATGAGGCTGCCCAGCGATTACAGAAAGCCATTCCATTTCTTCTGAACTCATAAAAATATGCTTTCTGCAGCCCTGCATATACTTACAAGTGCTTCCAGGGAGGCAATATGAACCTCTTCAGAAAGTGAAAAAAACACAGTTATGATGTCTGGACTCCTCAGCTGGACTACAATGTCTTTACTCTTCAGCTGGACTATGTTCCATTTAAAGCTTGAGTATGGAGGACGCAATTCTGTTCTTGGCTACAAATAAGTTTTGGCTGTATTCATAAGTTCCACTTGTGTAGTAAGCTAATTTACAGTATACAATGTCTGCTAATCAAATACCACCAGGTAAATGAAACAGCAGTAGCAATTTTCAATTGAGATGAAGGAGGAGGGAAGAAGAAGACTTTTTAAATCTCTTCTCATGCAGTGCACTAGTCTAGTATATGTGTATAGGTCATGGAGACACTACTGCTATCACATGCTTTCTCTGTACGATTTAATACAGTTTATGTGCTAAAATTACATTTGCCAAGACAGGAGCTTTGCCCTATTCGAGTAGAAAGCGCCCTCTGCCGGCAGCAAAATGGTAAGGAGATGCTTACCTGGGATGTTCACTTGTGCTGTTCTCATCCCAGACTATTTAGAATGCTACTAGTGACTACCCTACTGATCCCAAATAAAAATATCTTGTCATGCAATTATATGGAGTATTGTCAATGTCTGAACCCCAGTGCAAAGGGAATAGCATGGCATGGCCTTGTCTGTCATTGAAGAGCAGCATCTGGCAGGAATTTCTTGCCTGTGACTAAGATTTCCTAGCCTTGCTATAACGAACAGACCATCTTGATGCAAGTCCATTTGAATGACTGGCAATTGAAAACCCTCCAGTCCATCACTGGGGTGGTTGTATCAGGCTTCTCAATTTGAACACAAATGCTGCCACGATACCAGCCTTCCCCTCAAAGAGTTGGTATTTGCTGCAGCTCACACTGAAGCTGCAGCTCACACTGAAGCAACATGTCCTTGGGTGAAAAAAATCCTCACTGTTCTCTCAGGAGGACACAGTAGCAACAGCCAGCAAGTATAAGATCTGGCACCTTCCATGCATTTACAGCTCTTTATGGTAGGACTGTGCCTGATGCAAAGTTTTAAGAAAGCTAGACAAAGTGTTGAAGCTTGGACATGAGATTTACAGACCAACACAGTCAAATGTCTGAGCCGTGAAATGATAGAGGAAAAAATACACATTGAGAAAACCTTACACTTTTGAAGCAAGGGACTAAAGATTGTATGAGGATGGAAGGAGGCCTTCAGCCTATCGCACTGTTTGAGTGAAGAGGTTTTTTTTGCCTTTATGCCAGCTGACCACTAAGATGTGAATGCAGAAGCTCAAAAGCAGATGATTTATCCCATTACTATTTAAAGATACACAGCACACTTATGTACTCTTTGTACCTCAGTCTCCCAGCAGGTTAGTTGTCCAGGGTTCTTGTATCTATCTCTAGTTAGGTAGAGCCCGTCTCCCCTAAGACACGTTAATACTTACACAGTCATGACAGGGAAAAAAAAAAAAGAGGTAGCCAAAACAAAATAATACTTGTTCAAGAAATTCTTAGCACTCACTTCAGCAGCACCTTAATGAAATTAATGGAAAATAATAACAGCAAACTGGAGGAATACACAACATGGTATTCTTTCAACAAGCAGAAATGCCACAGCCCTGAGCTTCTGCCAATGGAAAACACACCTTCCTCTGTAATTGACTTTGTGCTGAGCTCAGGCTTTACTCAAAGCAGAATATTAGTGCTATTTAGCTCAGAGAAATCTAAGGATTTCTTTTTTCTCTGCACTCCTTTCCTGAAGGCATTGCCCTGGAATAAGTTTAGATAAATGAGTAGTACCAGCAGATACCACAAGGATCAAACATTTATTTAATCATAAAAGTCTAGCAGATAAAACTATATACAATAATCCATGCATACTGCCAAATTCACAAACATTTAAAACCTGTTTAAAACACAGTCTGCATGACACTTGGACAGCAGGGCAGAGTTTCATTCAGTGAGGGACATAATCATGTTTGTATTTTGGATGCTGCTTGTAGCCTACTCTCTCCCCAGCAATAAGGCTCTGGATCACCCACTCTTGAGAGACAACAGGCAGCCGTAAAGCTTCTGCACACTTCAAGACACCAGCTGGGCAGGAAAAATCAGTCACCACCACATCATAAACACCCAAAGCAACATCTGCACAGGAGGAAAGACAGGCATCTGTCAGGTGAAGAAAGAGGATTCTGCTCTGCAGCAGAACATCATAGAAGCATGGAATGCTAAATTACTTGGTTTGAGAGGGACCTTAAAGCTCATCTCATTCCACCCTCTGCCAAGAATGGGGACACCTTCCACTGGACCAGGTTGCTTCAAGCCCCATCCAACCTGGCAGATCAGTGTGTTTTGCCACTATTAATCACTCTTACATCTTCTCATTCCTAGGCAGTGAATTCTCATTGTAAAAGTTAAGACACACCTAGAGCAGCCCTGACCTTGCAAGAAAATATTCCTTTTAGTCCAGATAAAATTAGGAGAAAACCAGTAGCCAACAGTATAGGCATGACCCTGATTCCTGACCTCAGGCTGTGAGTGCTAGGACCTTCATCGCATATGGTGAAGGAGAGACAGCCAAGTTCAGAAGGACAAGGGAAGCACAATTTGAGAGACCAATTTCCCCCTTTCAACATAGGCTGGAAGCTGATAGCTTGTGTTCTGAATTGCTGCAGCATGTCTGCAAGACAGTCTCCTAGATGTAATCTGTATACAGATGACATTCAAGTTGTGAGTGTCTGCCCTTTGCCTTCCTTTCTGCTTACAGACAACCTTGTAAATCATCCCACATGGTTTTAAACCATACTAAAGACCACAGTGGCATAGGATTCCCTGAGACACTGGCCAGTGAGTACCTTTGTTGTGAGCATGTGAGTGATGCTGTTTAACAGATGCTGCTCCCCCTGTCATGAGAATTTCAGACCACAGATCCAGGAAGTTCTCTTGCTGGTCTGACACTAGGAGAACCTTCAGGTTATGGAATGGGTTTTCTCGTGGGTGCCTGTAGAGTAAGGAGAAATGCAGACTGGTAAGAATACTCAGTAGTCTAATCATCTGATTTGCTCCCATACATGTTTTTTGAATATATTGTATACAATGACCCTCTTACCACCCTTCCTGAAGTACGTGGAGTGACTATCCTTTTTTTATAGAGACTAACACAGAGCTAGACAGTCCTGGTGGGGTGTGTGTGCAGCAGCCTATATCCAAAGTTAAGCTGAACTCTTCCCTAATCCTCAACCACTTTTTTTTGTGCACATCCAAATTGCTTCCACTTTGACAGGGCTGAGCAGGAAGGCATCAGTCTCCTGCTCAAAACCTACAGCTATCTAAAAATTTGTGTCTGCCCCTCAGTTTGCTGAAAGAGTCTGACCACCTCTGTCATCTCAGAACAAACTTAATGGATTAGACTCCATAGAAAATGTAGAAGCTAGCTTCAAAATATATCAAGGTAAAGGAAATTAACATAGTATTGTTCTCCTTTATCTATTTCTGAGCAATTAGAGAAATTAGCCAAGGGTGTGGGAAGCCTTGTCTGAATTGTCTTCCTCATGAGAAAACTGATGCCTTCCTTACTTCCAAGGAGACTCTGTTTTTTGTGTATACAGCACCCAAATGTACCTTGGGATTAGAAGTCATTGTAAATCCAAGGAAAGAGATGGAAGTGCTGTTCCTGTAAGGAAGGGAAAGTACAGGGAGCAGTACTCTGGTCATCGTCAGTGTCTGTAGCTACTCAAGAGCCTCCCAAGTGTAACAGGTCTCTCCAAGATCATGGTTATTTGGCACTCACCATTCTATCAATTTTTGCTCCTGGAGGCTATATCCAGCTGGCAAAAGGTAATTCCGATAATTTTGAATCTGGTTAGCATGACAGCTATCATGGACCCAGATATGAGACACACAAGGGATCCCTCTGGCAAGGCACAGCAAGTATTTCTGAGTTCGACAATGCCGGTCCGCAATTAAAAGACACTGGTATGCTGCATTACACTTTAGGGGAGAAAAGAAAGCATGTAAACAGGAGACAATGCTTGCAAAAAAACCCCTGAAATTCTGCTGCCGCTAAACAGTCTAAAGAAGAAAATTACTGAAACCTTGATTTTCACAGCCATATTATGTGAAAGGTAAATTAGATAAAGGTAGTACTGATTTCAGAATCTGTTTAATAATATCCTATTCCAAGCTCTGCAGTTCATAGGCAAAAATTCTGCCTAGTAGTTCTGTATCATAGCTCTCTTCCAGTTCTGACAAAAGAGATGATTTACCTTTTAGTCTGATACTCAGTAAGTCACTAGACAAGATTGCTTCCTCAAGCAAGATGTTCAAAAAACAATTTACCCTCTTTATTGAAAAAAAATTAAGTGAAAGCCACACTAAATTACAATAGTTGTCCAAGTAGATCTGGTAAGTGAAGAGCTCTACCTCTAAGTGTTCCAAGGCACACATCTGTGGTGGGACCACATCTGGAGTACTTAATTCACTCCCAGGTTCTGCAGTATACCAGAAATACCAGACATGCTGGAGCAGGTCCAGCCAAGGACCACTAAGAGGCCTGGGCATTGGAGCACCTGACATACTGGAAGAGGCTGAGAGAGCTGAGCTTGTTAAAGATCAAAAAGGGAAGGGCTTGGGTGGTCTTTCTGATGCATATTCATGACTGATATGAGGGTGTACAAAAGATGCAGCCAGACTTTTCTCAGTGTTATCCACTTAAAGGAGAAGAAGCAACAGTTACAAACTGAAATAGAATTCCTATTTTTTTCCTAATTAGATCAAGCTGCTCAGAGAGGCTTTGGTATTTCCATCCTTGACAATACTCAAAACACAACTGAACAAGGACCTAAGCAATCTGCTCTATCCTACTTTCAGAAGAACAGCTGGACAAGATAATCTATATAAATTCATTCTAATCTCAACTATTCTGTGACTGTTGTTCTAGATGAGTAAGTGAATCCTTACCTGGGTTTCATTGAAGTCTTCCAGGATATAGCCAGCTCCTGCTCGCAGCTGTTGTGCTATGTAATGTTTATCATACGGAGTAATCTCTAAAAAATCTACAGCAGAAAAATCAATTTTTGACTATAATCTATCTGCTTATATTCCTACAGCTCAGTCTCCAAAGCCCTCATCCATTCTAGTAAGGGATCCCAGCCATTCTCCCAGGAATATCTAGAGAAAATCATTGAAAGAGTCAAAAAAAAAAAAAAAAAAAAAAAGGGGGCAGCAGAAAGGGCAGCACACTACTAGCCAGGTGAACACCTTGTCACTTCTTTGACTGCATGAAACATGACATCAGCAAAGGCTAAGTGGAGCAATCCATACATGCTTTCAAGTTCTGTGCTTGCCAGCACTATCCCTTATCTCTCAAAACCCTCCTTCTTACATTATACTATTCTGACGCTGCTGATCTCACTAAGTTTCACATCTTTCTTAGCTTGCTGAACAGGCCTATGATCATCATTGATGTTTATCACGTCTTAGGCGGCGAGTTGGCTATGTCAGAGACTGAGTCTTAGGTCCTTTCTGCACAGGACTAAAGAGCAAAAGGGTAAACAAGTATTCACACAAATGTCTGATCAGACAGTATCCAGCATTTTTCCTAAAGACACAGCATTTCACTTGAAAATGCAATGGGTAAGATTTGCCTCACCTTCTTCCTCCTCGCTGCTCCCAGTGGCACCATCTGATGGCTTCTGGCGATTGACCAATTTGTCACTTGGTGTTGCCATCGTGAGAAGAAAGGCATAGCCCAAAAAGAGGGTCTTATTGTGGGGCAAGGGTCCACGGTCGCCCTCCAGTACTGGGGGATCTGCAGCATCTACACCTTCACAGATGCTTACAAACTCTCCTCCTCTCACAGCCCCTGTAGAGAGACAGAAGCACCATGAGTTTTCAAAGGTATGTCTCACCTGGGCAATCTGTTCACCTCATATTTTACTGCAGGAGACACAGAGAGGCAGGAATGAGCTACAATTACACTAGGCTAGGTAGGGATCTTTTATTCTTCTGGTTGCAAAGAATCTTCAAATCAAAACATGAAGGACTAATGGGACAAGTTTGCAAGTCTTATCAACATCCTGAAACAGCACTGACTGCTATGAGAGGTCCCTCTAACAGCTTTCAGATCTGACTAAAGAGACAAGAGAGAGACAAATCACAACCATAAAGTCAAAACATTTCTAAAAGTCAGAACTGAAAAGAAGGCAAGTAAATACTCAAGACTATGCTAAAAATATCTCTGGCTGCTGAATGCATCCAGGGAGAATCTGTCTCAAACCATGCAGAACAAAAAAAAAAAAAAGCAATCTCATCTACTTTTTAGTTACGGAAAGTGGAAAGACAATTACAGAAAAAGCAGTGAGGAAAAAAACTAGATTAATTCAAGTTCTCACCAGGCTTTATCATTGCTGACTTGCGGCCCCGTTTAGCTGGGGATCGTTCATCTTCAGAAGTCATAAGTTTCCTTTTCCCAGACAGTGAGACTGGTGGGACACGTGGACTCTCCTGCCCTTTACGAGTGGGAGTTATGCTGCTGCTGGAAGCGCTGGGAGAACCAAGGTTACTGCGTCGCTTCCTCTTCCCCTCCACCAGATTATCTGCAATATAGCATGTAGGGATTAGTCATGGGCTGTCACCAAACTCCACAAGCTTTCACCCTACTTATTTGTACAGAAGTGGCTGAACTCAATAGTACCTAGAAGATATATGCCACCACCCTCTGACAGAGAAGAGCAAGAAAAAACTGCTATAATTCTTCTCAAGCCCTGTACCCTGCTTGTCTATTTTCCTCCCTGTACTGCTGGGACTTTGTATCAAAGCAGCCATCCACCAAGTGTATGTAAGTATGGAAAGCATCACTGTCCTTGAAGCAGACCACTTTCCATAAGCCAGTCAATACCACTAAGTCTCTGATGCCGAACAATAAAGGGATCTCAAAGATCTCACTATAAAGTACAAAAAGCATCACTGAATACCCAGAAACATGTAAACACTGGCAATTCAGATCAGGTACTAGAGTTACCTTAAAGGCACAAGACACAGAACAGCAGTCAGCAGCTCAACAGCACCTTTCCTTACCAAGACTGATGTCAGCTGCTTTGGTCAGGGGGGTGACAGGTTCATAAGGACCTAGCCCAAACTGCTCTCGCAGCTTATTTGCTTGATCCATAGACAGGATAACAGCCATTCGTTTGTACCACTTCCTCTGGCCTTCCTTTTCAATGCAGTAGTACAGCTCTCCAGACTCCTTCCGGTGTCCCTTCACCACACCTGACAAGACAGCAACTAACAGCTGTTAGCCAACCATACCCAGGCTTCTCATCCTCCTGGAACAAGCACCCATTTCCCACTACATTCAGAAACTCAGAAAAACAAGGATGAGGCTCAAATACTGCTCTTACCTGCACTGAAGTACTCATCCTCAGACAGTGCGGTCACCTCTGTCTCCAGTGGGATAGGATCACAGAGCAAAATATCTTTTCCTAGCACATCACACTCATATTCATCATCAAAGAGCAGCTTGTACTTTCCAGCTCCAACATCTTGGGTAATTGTTCCCGAATAAAAGTACCCATTTGAGGCCCACTTTGCTATAACCCTGAGGCCGACAAAGCTGCTCCCAGTGGATGAGTCTGCACAGTCCGAAGGACCAGTCGCCACTTGAAATGGGATTTCTGGAGAGTCACTTCGACGTAAGGCACAGCAGCCAGAAGTGTCAGATTTCTCTCCTCCATCTGGCAGGGGAACTGAACGAGTAAATGATTTCTCCTCAGGTGATGCTGTAGTTGAGAGATCCTCCATACCTGACAGTCCAGCTAAATCTCTGCAGAAAAAAGCAGTCCCAGATAGGAGAGGGAAAAAAAAAAAAAAAAGACAAAAATCATTCCCAGAAGGATCTGAAAAAACAATTACTAAGTATGAAATACTTGGGTGAGGTGCTTGCAGCTGCTACATGATATCACCAGAAACTAACTTCTGAAATACTCAGTATTGCTTTTCCTCTAGGACATTAAGACAGAAGTTCCCCATTCTCTTTCTTGCAATAAATTAAAGTTACAGTGTCCTTTTTCCAGGTACCTCGTTCCTGTTGTTCGAGATGGTGGGCGTCCTCTTCTTCCTCGTCCACGAGGTGTCACAGGTGCTCTGCCAGCCTGATGAGTGCCAGGCATGCAGTCCTCCTCTTCCTCACACGGCAATGCTCCTGTCTGGCTAACTCTGAGTGGTGATGCAGGCTGCCCAGCTCCTTTCCTAGGGCTAGAGAATTTAGGAGTTAACTCCTTTGAGAAGAGAAGCCAGCTTACTAGGATCCTCCCATCTTCTTTATCATCTCTTTGCTGCTAAACTGCAAAGCAATGCCTCACAAAGAAACAAGCTACTCCTTCAGGAAGAACAGATGCAGTATTTCTATTCATCAAGCCAGATCTTTTTCAGAAAACCTTGGATTTAGGTCTACCTTGCTTCACACTCACAAGCCAGATGCTTGTTTCTGCAAAACATCTCTTCCTCTTTTCCCAAAACTCTGCACTTACCTCAATTTTCCTAAGATGCCTCTGCCAATGGGTAAAGCAAATTCTCCGGTTTCTGTCCCACACACTTTCCCTTTGGCAGCTCCAGTTCCTCGCCCTGAGCTGCTGCTGCTGTGGGTGACAGAGTGACCACTGCTTCCTCCACTGGATGTATGGTGGAGACTTGAGGCCTTAGATGAGAAGGAGCTGACATCACCAAGGTCCCCTGAGGTCAGTGACGAGCCTCCTGCAGTTCTAGAGGAGGACATGTCAGTCTCACATTCCTGGCACTCCACAACGGGCTCCTCAGTTTCCTTAAAAGAAATGAAAAGAGGATTGTCTGAGATGATGCAAGAGCTAGAGTGCGAAGTGCAGACAAGCTGAGACCACATTCCTGAAGCTGATGACAGCCACACAGACTTCAGTCTGGGCTAATCCATGGTAGACAGTGCATCTCTCACTACAGGCCTGCAGCTACTCAAGAAGTCACATTAAGAACTCAGTCAGCAGTGTTGAGGAATACATTCAGTGCAGGTAGCACAGGGCTGCAAGTGTGAGCTACATGTTGAGCTCTGGGGGGCGAGAGCCACAGGCAAAAGGCCATGGGTCCTGGACACTTGGAGGCACAGTAGGAACAGAAGACCCGCAGACTTCTCCAGCTTAGACTGTAAGGGTATAAAAGCCCAGAGTGCCCTTTGTTCGAGGTCTCTCCTTGGAGGCACCATCTCAAGCTGCTATTTTGTTATTTAGTTATTTCAACAAGATTAAATTAAGGATCCAGATGTCTGAGACTCTGCCATGGGAAACCTGGGGTCCAGCTGGTGAGGAAACCTGATCTGACTGTGTGAGTGTGGGGTGTGTACAGACTCAAGCAGGGCACCCATCAGCTCACTGGAGCTGTCCACTGTGAAGGGGCCTCAGTCCCAGCTCAGGTGATGCAGTTATGACTGCCAGAGCAGCTCCTGGATGGTTGGACAGGGAAGTTTCCTTAGCAATAGGGCTGAGCTTGGCTTCGTATCCAACTCGTCTGGCTTTGAATAATTCCCACCCTTCTAGAGTATGAGACTGCAACAAATACATGAGACACTAGGAACGTTTGGTTGCTTATAATCCAAGATCAGTTCCAGACAGCTTGTCATACTAAAGTTTTATGGATATAACAAGTGTTGGTAGATAAAGCAGAAATGGTTATATGATTGTGATTACACAAACTACGTAAGCATATTTCAGGACACTTAATTCTCCATTTTTATGTTACAATAAGGAATTTTGTGTGTACTATCAGTTGTAAAAGTATTGAATTAGTTTATCCTTTCGTGTCATTACTCACTGTGACTACACAGCACAAGACTCTCAGGTTATTTACCTTTATAGAACAGCAGTAACATTTTATTGCTAGCAGACTGATGTGATTACTCTGCCCATCAAATCAGCATTTCTCAGCTATCTTTCATGATTCCCTAAAGACTTTCCAATTAATGAATGTACATACTACAACACAAGTGTACTAATAAAAGGCTGGTTTGTTCCTCAGTTTTAAGTTGATTTTTTAAGACCTCTTACAAAATCTAGTACACAGGACTCAAAAGACTGTGGTTAAAAATTACACTGAACTGTGAAACAGGCTAAACTATCTTACATAGTTCAATTTTACAGGCAGAAGTGATTTTTGTTTACTAATATAATTTCTGCTCATTCTGAAATATTGCTATTCTGCCAAAACTCCAAGACTTTTTATATAATTGGATGCCCATAGTTAAGTTGTTTGTTGAGTTCTTTGGGATTTGAATGTGTCGTCAGAACACATGACATGAAATATACCAGCATCAAAACCACAGCTTTTGCCATTCACTAAATGGCCTGCAAGTTTGCTTATGAAGAAAGCCGTGTCATCACAGCACACCGATTTGTTCATTTAACTTGTTTTCTGCAGTCATAACACATTCTCACTTTAACTACTTCTATTTTTCAGCCAACATCTCTTTCCATTTAACCATGAAAACAGGAACTTACCTCAACTACCTTTCGTTCCACCTCTGCACCATTGATGTAGTAAACATCTGTTATAACACGCGTAACAACAGTGCGCACCTCTCGAATGGTTCGCGTGTGGCGATGCTGAACTCGGCCTTTGGGTGGGTGAAGAAGGTTAAATTCCTCCTCTCCCTGTAATAAACAGGATACAGTAATAAACAAAATAGAGCACAACAAAAAGCAAACTATTTCTGAGTTGGGCTACCCCGCAGTACAGTTTCCTCATACCACGTTAAAGTACATGAGTAGGGAACCTTTAACCATCTTGTTACAAATTAATGCAACAACACAAGAGACCCTAAACAAAGGAGAACTGAACACTTTGCTGACAAGGAAGGGAAATCACAACAGTCCAAGGAGGAAACAGGAAACTTGTTTAGTGTGGCTTCCAATACTCTTTGATTGAGTAGACTCTCAGACATACCACATCAATCTTGCAGTGTCTTTTTATGGCCTTGTTAATCTCCTATTTCCCACAGGACACATTAGTCTTAAATCAGGTTTAGTAAAAAATAATTTTTCTAGTCTTTCTGTTGATAAAAAAACCCAACCCCAAAAAAAACAATCAACCAACCAATCAAAACTTGTCACATTTTTCTAGAAAATATATCTATGGAGACATTTACTTCCCAAATTTACGGCTGCCCAGTGAGTATTGCTACCTTAGCAGTTGATTCAGGACAGCTTGTGACATTAACCTTTTAAAGTGGTCCTTTGCCTTTTTTCAACAGAGAATCAACTGTTAATAAATTTACTGGCCGAAGGGATCCTTTACTATCCTAAAGCAGTTAAATATGGGCAGCCCTCATCCCACCTGACTACGCAAAGAGTCCGTGTCATCTCCAGAGGTGTTGACAAGCTTTTCCCCACTCTCATCGGTTTGAATGTTCACATCTTGTTGCCCAGATCTTTGCCCAGACATACTGGTTCCCATTTCCACCTGTCTACAAATTTCTTCTGATGTTTGTGTTGCTGTTGTAACAGTTGTTGGGGTAAAAAGACAGTCTTCTGTAGTTTGGATCCCTTTATTCTTGATGTTTTCCCACCTCTCTTGACTTTGATCAGTTTGAACAGCCTTACTTTGTTTTCTCTGCATTCTTCTCCTGTCTTCTGCCTGAGTGCTTACAACATCAGTCTCCATAGACTCTCCATCCTCTGCACCAGAAGATTGTTGATGACAGTCCTGATGCATCCTCAGAGGACTTAGGCTCTGTCCACCACTGCTGACTGCCTTCTCTTGCTGGTACTGCCAATCACTGGGATTTGTATGTAATTCAGCATCTTCTTGTGTGCCAGGAAAACTGAACAGATCGCCCCTGCAAATCAGTTACACACCAATCAAAACTATTGATTAAGAAAACAAGACAACAAATATGCTGCCACTCAAGTGAAAGCAGTATTAAAAAACCCCCACCTTGGCTGTCACTCAATTGCTTTTTACAATTGCACAGAACTCAAAGAGTTCAAATAATAAAAAAACCTTTCAGCACTTCTCAAGTGATACACAGGGTAGTAAAACATATGGCGAACACTGCACAGAACTAAGTGCTTTTTGAAATACAAGATTTCTTGCTACACTCTACACATTAGGCACCAACTATGCAACTTTGCAGAAGCACGTCATCTTGAAGTTACTTTGGGCTGCTCCAGCACTTTATTGGTTTGAAACTGATAATCACGTGTAGCAAGAAGACCCAGCAGCATCAACACAATTCCTGTCTAATGTTTTCATTACAATTTGTCTGCTCTGCCAAAAGTACTGCCTCTGCCAGGTACTATATGGGACACTATACTTGCCCAACTAGAAGTATGTATTTGGCTTCCGTTTGGTACTTGAGGATTTTGAGGAGTGACTGTCTTCCCTCCTGCTGTGCCTCACCCAGCGCTGAACTCCCTATTCATTATGGTCTTTAATGTAACTGTTGAAACTCAGGTTACTGTTTCTACATAGACTAAGGTCTCATCATCCCATCAAAAGATAGAATGGAAAACACTGAAGAAGCAGATTTCTACTTCTAGTTCTCCAGGAAGCTCCTCACCGTAACATATGCAGCTGTATAGTGCTTTGGAAGGGGGACAATAGCAGCAGCAACAACAAATAAACAAAGCTGGCCAGAAGATCTTAGAAGAGGAGACAGAAAAGATATTTAAACAGCCTTAAATATGATCTCAATTTTCTCAAACCCAAGACTTCATTGAAGCATATCAGTCTTCTGGAATCACATGGCTGCTCAATTGAAAGGTAAGCCTGATAACCATGTGAGACACAAACATACAAATTTAGTATACTTACCCCATTGTCCCCAACCTTCTAAGTCACCCAAATAAAATGGCTTAGTGCAATTTCTTTGATGTAGAAAACGCACATATGGATATAAATCCAACCAGGACTGGCAGGCAAAGACTGTGAGGAGTTACCTAAACGGAGAAGTGGAAAGACCATGACCTCTGGCCTCATCCTCTCGACGAACTTCACAGACACGACTAAACACAGATGATGCTTTCTGGGAGCTAGCAGTGCAGATTTAAAACAAACAAACAAAAATGCATCAGGAAGTGAGAAAAACCCTAAAACTGCAAAACAAAAATTCTCTAGCTCCTTGTGAGAACAACAAAGAGTTTTGAGTTTGTTGACCTACACAGCCACAGAATGAGCGAGATGATCTGTCTCAAAGATCAAGAAAGATGCTGCAATTGTACAAGCATTTCTGTCATTTCTGCAGACACCCTAACAGCCAAGAGCAATGGAACAATTCTGGAAAACGTTGTGTGGAAAACTGCAACACCATGAGGAGTTTCAGCACCTACTGCCTCTGGTACCTACCAGGAGACACAGTTAGACCTTTTATGGCTTACTTCTCAGGAATTTCATAGCACCACAAAAATACTGGGAATGACAGTCATAAAGCAGACCCTGAGAGTTCATGTTCATCCCATACCTATAAAAGTAACCCATCCTCAACCAGTAAGAAATGACTATCACTCATCTTCAGCATTGAGGCATGATTACCATCTAGCAAGCAATCCTGTAACAAGAGATACTGAGTTTACACCTAAGCTTTCTCACTACTTCAAATCACCATTCTTCACTCGGATGACTACAGGTCACCATCTTCCTACTGAGATTCCTGTTAGTACTTACAAACATTACTTCCTGCAAATTAAATCAAGCAATGCTAGTCATTAAATGTGATGTAAGACAGATACATACAAATCAAAAGACTAAGGGAATAACTCAGTGTTTTGGTCAACACGTTAACCTGTGATTTCTGTATATCCATGAACTAATTATGCTCCTATCAGCTTTATACCAAAAATACTGGTATAGAAGTTCTTTCAGAACTTCTCAGAGATTCTTTGCAGAAAATTGCACCATGAAAGAAAGCAGAAACCATTATATTTGAAATTTAAGAGATGGATAAGGCAGACTTGCATTCTGGACTACACAAGACACGAATTTCTGGCTTTGACTACACTCGGATGGAGGGAAAATGCTGACATTAGTAGGAACCACGGAGCCCATAATGAACAAACAAGTGGGATTCCCACTTTGCCTATGTAATTAAAACCTGCTGCAAGAGCTAGAGAGTTAACGTCACGTCTACTACTAGAATGTTCCTTGCTTCTGCATCTCCTTCTGTTTTTCTTCCCTGTGGCTGATAATGTGTAGAAAAAAGATCTACCCAGACCTTTGTATTAACTCTGCCCAGCAAGAAGCCCAGTTACCTGGCAGCAGCCTCAGCAGCAGTAGAGGATCCATCTTTCCTTTCATTGGCTGCAGGCTCTGAAACAAGAAGGAAGGGAAGGATGATTTTGGCATCATCCAAAAAGACTCTCTTGACCTTTCCCAGCTCCATAGACTCAGCCTCTCAGAAGAGAGACTGAGTAACACTGGACAAAGGGTGCCCAGGCTTCCCTGTCCAACTTCTCAGAACAGACATAAATTTCTACAAGTTTTAGACTATTAGACTGAATGCCACTATTCTGATTAAAATCTTGTCAAACTTTTTTTTTTCCAGATTATGGACAGGTCCAGAGGAAGCAACAAAGATGATGAGATGACTAGAGAATCCTTCCTACAGAGACAGGCTGAAAAAGCTGGGCTTGTTCAGCCTGGGGAATAGAAGGCTCCAGAGACACCTCATTGTGACCTTTCAGTACTTAAAATGGGCTTATTAAAAAAAAAAAAAAAAAGAAAGAGGAGACCTTTTCCTATATGCAGATAGTAATAGGACAAGGGGAAACAGTTTTAAATTAGAAGATAAGAGATTTAGATTAGATATTAGGAAGAAATTCTTCCCTGTGAGGGTGGTGATGTCCTTTCACATGCTGCCTGGGAAAGCTATAGCTGCAGCTGTGCTGCCCCAACTCTGGAAGTGTCCAAGGCCAGGCTGGCTGGGGCTTGGAGCAACCTGGCCTAGTGGAAGGTGTCCCTGCCCATGGCAGGAGGTGTTGGGACTAGATGATCTCTAAGGTCTCTTCCAACCCAAACCATTCTATGATTATACTTTCTTACATATGTGTATATATATGTTTTCCCACCCAACACAATAAAACTTCACTTCCTATCCTGTGCACCATCGCCACTATACATCACAATTTGTAGTCTGCTGGAAATACCTTTCCTCACAACAGAGGCCTCTCCTCTCACTTCATCCTTGCTTAGAGCATTGCAGAAACAGAGAAACAAATTTAAGTGACACTGCCCAAAAAGAAAAATGAGAAAAATTACAGGGACTCAGAGACTGTCTTGGGGAATGCCACAGAGAGATTTTGAGTTAGGGCTGAGATCCAGGACCCATACACTTCAGGTTTCATCCTCTTACTTTCCAAGCTGAACGGCAAGGACTCCTCGCTCCCATCATTCACAGGGGTAACAGGATTCATTCGCAGAGAAAGTTTTGCGTCCGACTCAGGAATGACACGAGACTCTCCTTTCTCACATGGTTCTGACACATCTGCTGACACCACTGCACTTTCCATACTGATATTGTTGGTCCCCATTGTGCCCTCTGCTGTAACATCACTGGTTGCTACAGTGCTGTCTGGGCAAGTATCATCCACTGAAAACAGAAAAACAAAAACAAGAAGTAGCTACTGTCATTCACATTGCTGGGGTTGAGGTCCTAGTTTTGGTTGGAAGACACTTCGTTGCATACATTATTAGTAATGCTGCAGTAGTGGAAATTTCTTTCTAGAGATCTGAAGCATGAAAATTCTGTAGCACAGGTATTATCCTTAGTTTATAACAGAATAATTTACTACTACCCAAGCAGAACAGACTTCTTTTCATCTAGCACTTGCAGGGTGCCGTTTTGTAAACCTAGCAGAGAAAGTCCTGACAAAAGATGATGAATACTGTAAGCAATCTTCTTGTAGTCTAAGCTCTTTTGCTACTCAGAAGGCTCTTTTACATTCTTTAATGGAGCTGTATGCAGGACCACAGTGAGTGCAAGGAAGACATGCTCCATACCACCCTGTACTCAGGGAGCAAACACCTTCACTAGAAACTGAGAAAACATGACAAGGAAACTGTGGGGAAGGGATAAGCCCTCCCCATAGAATGGGAACGTAGCAATGTTTTTTTTTGCCAAGGTAGGTTTGAGCTATCCTATTAGATCCTGCACCAAGAATCAAAAGCTTCCAGGCTTTCATTGCAGAACAGAGCCATTTGGGTCACAAACTCACCAATTGGTGTGCTGTGTCTCCTGGGTCCCATTTTGAGATGGCCACTAAGTGGTGGTGTTATGCTAGTTAAGGACTGAATGGCATCACCCTCCTTCGGCAAAGTAAAATGAAACGGAGTTCCTAAAAGACACAGAGCACCAGAATTAGTAATTTCAAGGGTCTACTTTAGTTCAAATATCAAAAGCACAGACTCACTGTGCTGTGGAAATAGGGAAAAGCATAACACTGGTGCTGTACAAAACCCCCCCTGAAGGGCTGCTCTGATATTCCTCACATTTTATGTGGAAAAGCTCTCTCAGTGAAAACCTAGACTGTGGTCAACTTGATGCAGCTGTTCCCAGGTGCTAGCTAAAAGGGAGACTAAATATCCTTACATGGATAGGACTTCTACAGAACGCATCCTTGCTTCAGAGATGCTCAGGATTTTCCACAGAAGAGGGAGATGAGGTCAAAAACAGAAATTAAGGCTAGGACAGAAATGAACTGGCAGAGCTACACGTTGCCTGAATTGATAACCTAAAACTTACGCAGATTGATGGCTGAAGTGGCTTATCCTATCAGGGAAACCATGCCTTGGTGGATTTACTATATGCAGATGTTGCGCAATTTAACAAATAAAATAAATCAAAAACCTAGTAAAATGCTTTTACCTTTTGCCTCATCCCATGCATTTATTTGCAAACTTTCAATGTCATAGAGAAGTAGTTTGCATAATCCTCTCACAGAAAAATGCCTAATCAGGAAATAGTTATGTATCATCTGTTTGAAAACCATCACCTCCCTGGCTATCAGAAGCTTTAAAGACATGGCTGAGCAACTGCAACATCCTGAAGACCAGCCCAATAACTTCACTGTATTTTTGCAGTTGGTAAGTAACTTTTAGCACAATGGTAGTTGCAGATTGGAAGGCAAACCACCCCTCCTCATGAACAGCTTATGGATGCCTTTCATATCATGGCCTAGAGCATGTTTCCATTTAAAAAGTGTTTTATTTTAAAAAAGCCCCTGGCAAGCCTTCACCCAAAGTTTGGGCTTACTGATTTATACTTCATAATTTGTTGATAAGAGATTAGACTCCTAAAATATTTCTTATGAAAATAATTATTATGATAACAAAGCTGCTTTAAGAGTAGAGGGATGCTCTGCAGCTCTTCATACCTTAAGGACTGAGTGATGGTAGGAGAGCAAATACACTTCTACATACTTCACCATGCTTCACGAGTCTGAAGGCAATTAGGTAGAATATCTCAAAAGCCTGAACACTCTCCTAACACCAATCAGCCCTTTAGTGTAATACAAATGCATAAAATCCAAACAAGCATTAATTTTGGAATTAATTTTCTTCAAACAATGACTTATAGTTCTCTTTCAAAAGTAAATCCAGCCAACTGTGATGTGTTTAAATGGCATTTAGATTTGTCTGAGAAAAAAACCAAAACATTTTGAGTCCAGTATGAGAGGCAAAATATTATCTGAAGTCAACATTTTCAGTTCTTCAAGCTGCCCGGCATTTCCACCATAAAGTACTGAGAGTCAGGAACAAGAATTACACCACAGGGGAAAACAGCAAAGTTGTGTTCTGCATATAACACAGTAAGATGTAGTGCTGCTCTTAAGAAAGACTGCTCAACTTGCATCCAGTAGCAGTGCTCCCTGAAAACACTGAGGATTGTATACAGCTGTCTTTGACATAATTCAAAATACACACCTGTGAACTACTAACCTAAATTCACTTACCACTGGAAGGACTGCAGGATTTAGAAGTTGCATTCTCCTGTGCCTGCATTTGCTCTTCTTGCACCAGATTCCTTATCGTAACAGTATCCTCCATATTCTTTGGCACCTGATTCTCATGCTGAACCACTAGTGTTTCAACTCCTCTCTCTTGAAGTGATAGCTGATTGCTTATTATCATTACCTGTCCCAGTTCTGAACAATCTGGATGTTTTCTGGAACACAATGCCACTTCTGATTGGACATCACTCTTTAATTTGGGAAGCGTATCATGCTGCTCCAGTAACTCCCCTACAGAAGGCTTAGCTAAAACTTCATTGAGCTTTGCCATGTTAATAGATAGTTTACCCATGTTCTTTGACTCCCCAACGTCAAAAGTACAACCTTTCGAAGCTTCTTTTCCCTGACATACTGGTCCAACCTTTTCTAGTTCCTGGGCTACATTTTCGCTCTTTTTACAAGAATCATTCACTTCTGTATCTTCATGACATTGTCCTTCCCTTTCAAGAATAAACCTATGAGAAAGTGTTATATTAACAAGAGACCTATCTTTCTTTATTTGCTTCTCTTTTACTTGCAGTTTTTCTTCTTGTTCTTCACACTGGATCTCAGGAACTGCCTCAGGTTTGGAAGTCTCTTGAGCAGATGACAAAATCTCAGGCAGACCACACTGATCTGCAGCAGCCTGACTGCCAGAAACACACTCGATCTCCTGATGAACTGTAGGGGCTAATGGCCCGTCTCCTGCAGCATCTCCACTAACGAAGTGTCCTACAGGCACTCCTGCAGTCTCTACATCCTCCTTTTTTGCTTTTTCACAGTTTTCAGAGGGTGCTTGATCACCTGCATTCACTTTCAGTTTCATTTTATCATTCTCCACAGAACAGAGTCTTGAGCCTGAGGCCTTGCAGAAATCAGAAATCCTCTCAACTTGTGTGGTCTCACTGCCTTGGCCTGTGTTCAGAGAGCCTGAACTGGTGTCGGTATCTGTGGGCTGGCTACACGCACTTGCAGAAAGCATCAGTTTACAGGACTCAGGAGGCTGTGACACAGAGTCATCTGTAGACATCTTTGACAAAGCATCTGTGGATCCAGAGAGATCTCCTGGTAAGCATAAAGGGGTTAAAGCTTTTTCTTCTCCTTCATGCTTCCTCTCTGGACTCTGAGTTGGAACAAAGATATCCTAAAATAAAGAAAGTGGGACATGGAGTATTAGGGCATCCCAAGTAGGACTGTTTGTTTATTATTCCTTAAAAATTACACTGGATTATGGATCAGAGCAAAACTACAGATTAAAAAATAACCAATGAAAATAAAAACAAACATACATCCGAAACCTTCTTCCCACAAATTTATATGAGCCATGATTGACCTGTTTTTGCTGAGAAAAATTATCACCACACTTACCATTCATTACTATTACTATTTAGTACATCTCTGGCAAAGTCAGACAGAATCCTTGGTATCTTTCACTACCAAATCATGAAATACAGGGCAAATATTGCAAATTAGTGGCTATTTTTACTCAAACAACCAAGGTTTTTGGAAAGATTCTCTGTGATATCTATTATATTAACAAAAATGCTGCTTTCAGCTGAGGAGAAGCACTGCTTCAACTAGTGAAGTTTCTAGCAAGTTCACAGCATTCATAATATTAAGGTATAAACCCATAAACTGTCTGTTAAATCCTTTTGAACAGTTATAATTTCCAGAATCAAAATGCACAAAGGAAGCAACAGATAGCAAGAATAAGCAACTTGAAAAATGCAGGAAATAAATTCTAGCCTTGTAGGAGAATAAAAATTATTATGGAACAGCTTCCCTTTCTCCATGAAAAATGATGTTAAGGTTTTGCCCAATAAAAAATTAATTTATGATGCAGTTTGAGATGCAGGATGCCCAGTTTAGCGTAAGAAGGCAGTACAGTCTAAGACAATAGCTTCTATGTTCTGTAACTCACTATGTCCTCTTAAGCGGTTCTGTATTTTCTCTGCAGGAAAAACTGCCCCACAGTATAACTAATATACAACTGTGACTGGTGGGAACAGGGAGGTTCATGACAACCAGCTTAGTAGGGAAGCTCAACACAAAAGAACAGAGATTGACTCAAACACATCTTTTGCGTCAGCCATGTTAAAAAAACTCAGAAAAGCTATGTACATGAACCCTTACATGAGAGAACTCTGGTTGTGATGGTATAGGTAAAGATCCAGGAAAGAAGGCTGGGGCACTCTGGGACACTGGAGTTGAAGCCTGTGACTGAACAAGAGGTCTGGGAGGGATACAAGGGAGGGCCATCTCCACCAGCATATCTCCCCTCTGCTTTTCCATCAGTTCTCTTCCTTCTGCAGGGACAGATATATCCATCTGTTCATCTGGTTTGAAAAAGCAGAAAAGATATTAGCACTAAATTCTTGTGTTATATCTAAGTTTCCAACATGCTATTAAAAGACTTGTCTTCAGTGGTGTATTCAACTTTGTAAAATCTTGTCTCCAGCGGCATTCTTTTTGTAGGAAAAAAAAGATCAACAAAAACATCCATATTCTTACTTTCAAAGGCGGAAGCAAGTGTTTTGTCACAAATTCATATGACTATTTTGCTACAGGTCTAGAACTTCTACAATTAGAAAAAAGTGTCTGAAATTTACAAAAAAAACCATTTTTCTGAGGTATTTCTTTTCCTTTTGATATCTTTCTCAAAATGCAACTAAATTCAAACACCAGCTAACAAAATATCTGTTCTAACACATATTTCACGTTCTGTGACAGGAATCTCTCAGAAAGGAATATTTGATTTTGTATTATACTAAAAGCCTGCAGGGATGGATACCTTATCCCTGATGGTAAATGTGTGCTTACAGAAACTATTTAACAACCAATGTAACATATAGAATAATTTCTCTTTAGGCATCACAATTTAGGATACACACTTGTAGCACATGAAAGGTTTTCCAAATATTGTGGAAGTTGTCTATATTAAGATAAAATAACTAATATGATGTAATTCTTATCTGTCCTTCCTACTGCCCTAACAGTATTGACTTAATACAGGTTTCTGCCTGTAGCAAGAACATCTTGTTCCTAAAGAAGGAAGATAACTGCCAGCAGAAATCTGTATGCCATGCAAAGCATTTCCCATCTTTCAAATGAAGAGGCACTAGTCAACAGTACTAATTTTATTATGATAGCTATGCAGGAAATATCAATAGCAAATAGGGAATATAGAGAATCATAAACAACAGAGTCCCTTCATTTACCCCTTCACTTTTCTTAGTCCTACTTTACTCCTTAAACATAATTTTAACAGATTTTGAAAAGGCTGCAAGCTCTGTGTAAACCAGGGCACAGAAAAATGACCACAGACAGTATGCAGAAAAATCTTACCTTGTGTTTGCCCCTGTTCAGTAGGACTGCTGGGGACAAGGGCATTGGGTCCAAAGGAAACAGTAGGGGGATTAACTAGGCCTGAAGAGGCACTGCAGACCAAAAGGAAACATGGAAATGAAACTCACTAAAAAAATGCATTAAATTCTCCTCCTATCAAGCTCCAGCTTGCCACAATATGACTTTTGTCATGATAGGCAAATGTCAGGTGTTCACCACTAAGAGACTAGCGACAGTCAGGCATCACAAGGCCACCATTAGTTCATTTCATTGCAAAATAAGGCAATGCTCCTCTCATAGTACAAAATTAAAACACTGATTGCTTAAAATCAAGCACAAGTCCTCGAATAATGGAGAGAGTGGGGGAATGCACTACTGCAATGAAGTTCTTGAAAGAGTTTTGGGATTTTTTTGCTTACATGGAATGACCCTCCTGTACAAGGAATGCCTGTCCAGAGAGCTGCAGGACTTGCAGACTGCGGGCAGGGGTGCACGCCAGAGAACTTCCCTCTTCCACCCTGGTTATCGGACAGCCACTCACTGCAGTGGCTTTGAACAAAAGGAAAAAAGATAGAAACATGGTCAAAAACCACAGTGATCAGAAAATTCTGAGGAATTAAACTCATGCTATTGCAGAACCCCTTCTCAGACAGGCAACAACAAGCCGATTTTCAGAGCTGGTGAAGGACTGCACGTGACAGCTCAGTATGTGAAATGTGAGCAGAAAATAGTTCAGATCAAAAAGAAAAATTTGAACAGATTTTAGACTGTACAAGTCTTCCTACCTGGGAATTTAAAAAAAAAATCCCCAATGGCTCCAATATTGGCACACCTCATCCAGCACTAGAATGCAAATATAGGCAAGGTTCTTGTAAGAAGACATCTTGCACTGACCCCTGACTTAGTGTGAGGAGAAGGTTGTTATTGAATCTTCTGGATACAGAAGGCTCGTTCACAGGATCAGACCAGAACAGACACCACTGGGCAGAACTACATTAATTATCCGCACTGGTGTGTCATTACAAAGGCAGAGCATCATTAGTTGCAGAAGAGTTTAAAAGTTGGGTTTTGGTTTTGCTCTTCAATGGGCACAGAAAGAAAGGAAATTCAATGTATTTAACAATCCAGTAACCATTCTAACAGGAAGTAACATTTAGACATTGTTCCATACTATTGTGAATGAGGCTGTGGCCTTTCATTTCCAAAGTGTTCTCAATTTTAGCAGAAATTACATTAAGAATACTCACAGTGCTCTACACCCTAAAACACTACAGGTCTATAAAGATCAAGTAGGTATGATGTTTATAACTATCTCTGGGATGGACATTTTGGTTCTGCTTGTCTACTGTTACCTGTTGCATGATTCTCGGGAAACATCTCTTCCTGAGTTGACAAGACATCTGATTCCTCATGACCAGAACCAAGGGATTCCTCAGTATGACTGGCATCACTGGCAGGCGTTTTCTTTCTGGTATGCTCTTCTGGTTCCTGCAGAGTTCTGGAAATGCAAGACACAGTCTTTGACCTGAGAAAATTCAAAGTATGAAGTAACACCACAACATTGTAAAGAAAATCTATCAGTAACAGATAGAAAGCATTCACTCATGAATAAATTCTGGGAATGACACAAGAAAAAAAAGGAGAGAAGAAGAAGACCAACTTCTCCTGACAAACTAACATTTTCATCCTTGATAAGTTATACTTTCAGAATTGTTTTTTACTTTTTCTACCAATTTAAGTGATGTTTAAATGGAATGCAGATTGTTCTACTGACTTCTATTCAATGCAGATTCTAGGAATTTAATTTCACCTCTTTAATGTTATTTTGTGGCAGAATATGATAATACAAGATGAGCTGAATATTATATAAATTTTATGCCAGATAGAAGAAATACTATTCAACAAACTGAAGTTTCACACTTAAAAACAGTTAAAACAAAGCTTACAATAGCAATTACTCAAAAGCACCCTAGAATACCCATCACTTAGCCTGCAGATTTCTCCTAAAGCTAAAGCCCATGCTACAGTGATTAAGTTATTTGAAGGTCACTTCTGTGACTTAAAATGAATTATCGCTTCCAGTACATTCCAGTATACTACTTCAGGAAAATTACTGCCATATTTTATTACACAGTGAACTTGCCCTTAAAAACAAACCTATCTATATCTTTGTGTTTAGGAGTTTGACATCACAACTTTTCTCACCAAGGAATGCTGAGAGCACTCCTTAGTCAGCACTGCTGCGAAAAGGTCTCAGCAGTATGTCATCTTTCCTTTTATCTTTCTCTTTTGCCTTGAACCCTCTCCCACATCTAAAAATCTAGTAAAAAAAAGACACAAATCAGCTTCCAGAACGCCCATGAAAGACCTACAGAGAAGACAGGCTGTTGTACCTTTCAGACTTCTCTGCCTGGCTTTCCGAAGCAGTGTGTGCTTCTGTGCTGGAATCAGTTTCTGTGCTGTCCCCACAAAGTTCTAGGAAGAGAGAGATAAAAGAAAAATACCTGGATTAATATACACATAAGAAAATGTAGGTTTATAATTTACACAAATACCAAGGCAAGCCTTACATGAAAAAAAATTAATTTTGAACTACCTATTATAGCAAGAAGGAAAAAAAAACCAGGATGATGTTTTTACCAGGGAGGAGATTCAGTATCAGACTGTCTAAATATTTTGCAAACAAATTAGGAAAGAGAAGTGAAAGAATCAATGATAGCACTTGGACAGGTACAAGAAAACAAATTAATTAGCCCTAAGGAAAGAGAGGGCAAAATTCTTTGTAACTACCAGTGAGCTGTGAATTCATTTTTGAAAACTACTACTACCGTATTTCCTGTCAAAAATCATAACATCTATAATTTCAAGAAACCAGATAGAATCTACACAGCAGCAAGAAGACACCTACAATCATTTTCACTTACGATATTTAGGCTCGTTCTTCACAAGTCTGGAAGAAAGGACAGCAGGTCCAGAGTGAAGCTGATGCCTAGCATCTCCCTCATTGGGCACAAAGTCACTCTCAAAGTCCTGGCTCTGCGACAGCTCTAGAACTCCGAACTGGAGCTGTGACATGCCTGTATCTAACACCAGACATCCATTACAAACATATATACAAAAAAAAATTTAAGAGCCATCTATCACTTGTACAAGGGCAAAAGATAAAGCCTCTAACATGCAAAGTATTTAGGTTACTGCTGAAACTCTGAATAAACTAAGTGATCTGATCTCAGCTACACAAATTAAAATACAGTAACGGAACAGGGACAGTGGCCATTAACTCAGAAATCTGTATTAATCAGCAACAGCTTATGTAATGCCATTAGGAACTGCAGCAGACTTTCATTCCATGAAGAGAAAATAACCTTGATAATACACAGCCTGTGTCTGAAAATCCTCTGATGACAACAACCATTATGCCAGTTCATAATAAGGCTCCATTTCCTAACAATAACAATGAATCCCTGCTTCTTCTAAACCCCCTTCAGTCTTGAAGATCCATTCTAACAATAATAAATCAACCATTTTAATTTTTTTTTCAAACACCAAAGCATGCAATTAACTTCCAGAAAAGGATGCCGGTTTCTGACCTATTACTAGGGGCACAATTACCCCGGTGAGACAAGTTGAGTCAGCTCAACTGAAAAACTGCGCACACAGTCCATCTGATTCAAAACCCAAAAAGCCGACCTGACATGGGGAAGTTACCTTCTACACACAGCGAAGAAGCACAGTGGTCCACATCACCTTCACTTCGCTCCCCAGCGTTTCCAAGGGCACTGCAACAGAGAGACTCGCTAAGGTCGCGCAGGGGTTCCTGCAGGCCGCCTTCACGCGGCTCCTCTTCGGGGGGAACAGGCAGGGACCAGGCGCTCCAAGCCCTCCGCACCGCACGTCCTGGCCGGGCCGAGCACGGCCCCTCAGCGCCGAGCCCGCCTTCTCGGCCGCTCCTCAGCACGAGAGAGATTTCAGCAGGCCGGAGAGGCGGTAGCTGAGAGCCTCTGGATGGCGGCTCCCGCGGCCCGGCCCACCCCACGTACCTGCTCTCCCCGTCGGGCGGTGGAGGCTCCTCCGCTGCGCAGCCCCGCGGTCCGGAGGCGCTCGGGCGGGCCGGGCTTTCCATGGGCTCTGCAAGCACAGCGCCGTCAGCGCGACTGCGCTACCTGGACCCGCCGTGATCCCGCGCCCCGCCCTTACCTGCGAGTCGCTCCCGCGGCGCCCGGCTGCCGGCGGGACCGCAGACGATGTCCTGCAAGACAGAGGCGGGGGCCGCGTCAGAGCCAGGCCGGGCCAGGCAGGGCCGGGCGGTGATGCCTCCACNCATCTTGCCGCGCGCCGATTGGCGCGTGCCACCCGTCCGCCCGCGCTCTTCCCGGGGACACGCGGGGGGGGCGGGCACCGGGACTGGGAGTGGGACGGGACCGGTGAACGGCCCGGGCGGGACCGAGAGCGGGACGGGACCGAGAGCGGGGCGGGACCGGGAGCGGGACGGGACCGAGAGCGGCGCGGGACGGGACCGAGAGCGGCGCGGGACGGGACCGAGAGCGGGACGGGCGGGAACGGCGGCGGGCCCGGCGCTGCGCCGCTCGCTCCGACTCTCCGCGAGAGCTCAGCAGAGACAAAGAGCCTCGCGTCTGCCGTCCGCGGAGCTCGCTCGAGGGCGAATGCAGCGACCTGGCGCACCTGGCGGGCCCGGCGGCGGCGGAGGGCCGGGCCGGGCAGTGTCGGCATGGTGCCCTCCTTTTTATCAGAGGTACAAAACGGCCCCGTGCTCGGGCTCCGGCACCGACCGAGCACCGCGTACCCCGGACAGCCACCATCGGGTGTGTCCTTTCTTGGGTATCACAAGAGAGTGAAATCCGATTAATTTCCCTGTGTTTATATGACTAAATGGTTATCGAAGAAGCCTTGTGCGTAATTGCGACAGTATTGTTGTCTTTCCAGCATTCACCTTCTTGCCTAAAAATTACTGAGTTTGAATAGCCTAGTTTAAATCTACTTTTGCAAGTTCTCTTTTTTATTTCTGTACCTCTCTGAATTTTATAGATGCGAATTCTGTATATTTTATTTTAAAATCTGTTGTAGAACCAAAACCACTGAATCAGAAAAAATGGTACCTGGCCTGGAAGCAACTCTATGCAACGTTATAGATAAAAGGTTGTGCATAGTGAAACACTGTAAATATGGGTATGTTAAAAAATTTGTGTGGTTTGCACATGCATGTTAAGAACATTAAACAGACTACAAATATTTGCAATTACTGCACAGGAGGGATGCTTTAGTAGCTGGTTGTTCAAATCCCAGAAGATGCTCCTTTCACATTTATACTAAGCTGTGTTGTTGAAATGTTTTCTTAGAATTGTTAACAGTTACCTTACAAAATTCACAGTGGATAATGAAGACTAGAAATGGCAAGCATGCCAGTTACTTTCTCAAAATTCCTTTCAAATTCTTGAAAACTTTGATAACAAATCCTCAGACAAATTAGGCTTGTATCCGGAAGACAAAGAGAGGAGTTAACAGCTGACACAGATCTCTAAAGACAAGGTGCATAACATCGATCTGATACCATATGTTGGAGCAACAGGACATAAGTGGCAGAGTAACAACTTTACTATAGTAAGACTTTTAACAGTATCTATATGGGCTTCTCATAAGCAAACTAGGGAAGCATAGCAGTGATAAAGTTTCAATAAGATAAGTAAAAAACTTGTTTGGTATTCATCCTCAGAAAGTAATAATCCTCGGTTCAAAACAAGTACATTTAAGTGAGGGTGCAAACGTCAGTGTGCTGTTCCTAGTCCACTTTTCTTTAATCACTTTGGTCACAAAATAAGTACACTTATTAATCCACAAGCAATCTGAAATGGAGAGGGACTGGAAGTAGTAGAATGAAGTTTTTTTAAAGTGGTCTGAAAAATTACAAAGTACAATGCAGGTAAGAACAATATTATATAAAATTAAATAACTGCCTAAATATCTGACTGCACAAATTCAGGAGGGGGCTGCTGAGCTGTATGGTATTTCTGCAAAATAAAGCAATGGGGGCCATAGTGCCTCACAGACTGAGTCAGTGTCATTCTGCTGCCACAGAAAAGGAGCAAACAGTAAGCTTTATACTTGTGTGTGGTATGCATACCTTAGATGCATGAAGTAATTCTTGTAAGTCTACATTGGCATGGCCTAAACTAAGCTCTGCATTTAGTGAGAAAATGGCAAAGGATTTGGTTATCATAATATTCTCCAGATAGAAAAAAAATTGATGGCAAATAATTTGTTTCTCAGTAATATTCAGAGTTTAGAGGACAACTGAATTTGCTTTCATGAACTGCAAGTAGGTGTAGATTAAAGATGAAACAGAAATAATCAAAAATATTTGAAAAGTAAGCCTAAAGATATTTGAGAATAAAGAATAAAAGAATAAAATAAAAGAATAAAAATAAAAGAATAAAGAAAATACCCTAAAAATTACGCCATTTTTAAGTTTCGGGGGCTATTTTAAGTAGAAACAAATAGGTATAGGTTATCTTGGTCTGAAATAGGAAATTGGACTAGATTACTTCCAGAATCTCCTTCCAGTCTTTTTTTTTTTTTTGCAATTCAGTACTTTTACATGAACCAGAATAGGACAACATTGAAAGCTGAGTCCAGGTGGTCAAATTTGTAAATGACAAATCTGTGTGTGTTTTAAAGCTGACTGCCTGTTTTTTATGTTAAAGTTGTAATCTCACTTTTTCCAGCTTTATGATGCTATGAAAAGAAACACACTGCTTTCTTTATAATATACATGTCTTCATTTAAGTATTTTTCCTCAGCTGGCAGATCGCCTTTTTTTCTGAGTTTAATCATAAATTACGAACAGGGCATGGCTACCTTTGTCTAAGAAAGAATAAAAGGGTAGAATGAATCCTTGAATCCTTTTGCTTCAAACAAAACATATCCAACACTAGACTTCCAATGAATGAAGGTATGGTGACTGGAGGATTTTTCCTAATTTCTTGTATCTTCCAGAATTTGCAATAGAGAGCTGACGCTGTAGTTGATTTTCACCCAAACACTCCTTTCCAATGCAGACCACTAACTATGGGAACCAAGAAGCAGGACTGCTGTTCCTGATTCTCATTTCTTGCACTCTGAATCTGGTTCTCTGTGTCCCAATGCAGCCCCAAGCCCCATCTTCAAAACTGGACAGTATTGCTAGAAAGTGGACCGAATTCCAGATCCTGATTTCAAATGGGAATTAGTTACAACAAACGAAGATACTGAACAAGATAGCTAAGCTTACTAAAAGAGTAAGGATGCTACTTGTCCTTGGAAAACCAGGGTTATGTTTTGTGCTGCGTATTACAATTATTGTGATGCAGACGCATTTAAAAGCTACCCAGCCAATTTCCGTCTGCACTGTTCTCCGCGCCATGGCTGTGGGAACGAATCGTTCTCGGCATTCACCGCTCTCGGGGGCCCTGAGTGCAGAGCCCGGCCTGCTTCCGACGGCCGAGTCACCCCGAGCCGCTG
>VWZP01005281.1:138045-235513 GCA_013396995.1 Dicaeum eximium | reverse complement strand
GGGAGCTGAAGCGCCCGCCGGCCTCGCACTGGCTCCCGGGCTGCGGCGGTCACGGCGCGGAGCTCCTCTGAGCGTCCCGTCCCGTCCCGTCGCGGCGCGGCCCCGCTCTCCCTGCGCCATTCCGCGAGGAAAACGGCGGCAGCCACCCACGGCCCCTCCCTTTAGCTGCTCCGGGCCCACGGGCAAGACGGAGGCTGCTCCGCGGACACCGGGAGGGCGCCGCCGGCGGCACCGGCCCGCCCCCGGCACCGGCGCCGCCCCGGCACCGCCCCGCTCGGCACCGCCCCTGCCCCTCAGGGAACGGCTCTTCCCGATAACGCGAGGCATGTGCATCTGTCCACGAGTGACCACACCAAAGTGTTCACCGTATGAATGCCACGACGAGAGAGCTTTCATATTCGATCACGCCGGACGGGGCTGAGATTGCCAGACCAAATTAACTTCTCAAGCGTTTGCTTTCCTTACTTGCACATCACTTTCTCTGAACACTAGCAACCTACGCAATCGCACAAAATGCACCACTAAATGCGGCAATTACGGTATTTCATTGCAAGCCGGGATCGTGTAGTTTGTCTGCACCTTTTTCTGGAGAAATGTTGAAATCACTGCTTGACTTTACTGAGCGGGAGAAGTTGTGAAAGACATATGCACAATTATGGTGGAAAGTGTGGCATTATAATTTCTTTGCATTGCTCAGTAAGGTTGCTGGCAGCCTACACAGTTTAGTCTGCAAAAAAATCTTTATAATGTTTGTTTTTTTAGACTTGTACTTTGCCTGACCATTTCAGCTCTATTATTTTGACTGATTTTAGTTATGTGGAAAGATGAAACAAAGAGGTATGGATTCTGGCCAGTTTGTATTTAATATTTATTGATTAAAAATCACCTCAGCTTCAAAGGTCTGCCATAAAAGTATGAATTAGTATCTTTCAAAGTCTGATAAACATGTCTTCTAATTCCAAAGCTCTGCGTTGCTTGACACAATGAATATACCTGATAATTTCATCGGCCCTTATATCCTGGCCTTGATCAGAGCTTTGCTCCAAACTGCACAGGAGATAGTATCTTGCCACACTTTCTGTAAGACAAAAATGGGTGGAATAGGAGTACTACTCTGATAAATTACCCAGAAGCAAAAATGTGGTTTGGTCAAACCGAAAGGCTTAGCCCTCTGTTTCTCTGTCTTAGAGTACATTCTGGAAGTGTCAGTATAAACAACCATAAGATCGCATCTGTACATAAAAGCATTATCAGTGCTGGGTTCTTCTGCTCCTTGTAGGGATGGCTGTGTTCACCACAGGAGAGATCAAGGCCTGAACAAAATCCCTTTAGGCAGTCACCTAATTTTTCTCTGCTTCTTAGACATGTCACAGCCAAAATGATACCATATTTCACCACTATAAAAGGTGTTATCCTCACTTGGGTACTGTCACAGGTCTCTGATTCCCTGAAGTATTTCTATTCACTTGGAAATTTTTAGCTGGGAAGGACAGGAAGTAATCATTCCAGGCTAAAGGACTGAGGAATTGAAATAGTGTAGATTGTTCTTCTCACTACATAATTAAAATCCTTTTTATGCTATTTTAATCCTACTTTCTAAATCTCTTTTTATAAAGGTCATTTACCTGTGACTTGTTGTCCTTCAGTATGAGGTAATCCTTCAGTCTGCTTTTACCACTCTCCTTCTGTGGTGTTTGTCAGGACCTCTAAAATCTGCATTCAGCACAGTCAGCTTTTGATTTTCACGGGGGTGCCAGCTACTGCTGCAGTGCATGAAAGCAGAAGCTTACACCATAATTGCTATATGGGTCTATTATATGGTTCTGGAGTGTGAATTTACAGGGAAAAGGAGGAAGTTAGTAAACTGGAAATACCTAATTTCACTGTCTCATGCAGTGCACACACACTTAGGACTCAAGCCTTTTCTACGGCAATTCTGCCATGACCACAGACATCTCTGATTCACATTAGAAAACAACAGAAATACCATCATTCTATGAATCGATGGTACAGTAGAAGAATGCAAATGAATCACATCACCAGAATTAGTGTTTTAATTGTAAAGTCTTCCCCAGGCCTTCTAGTCTCTGTGTTTGTATATTCTTTTTAAGCTTTCACTCCAATTTGCATGTCTCCTGTTTCATTTCTCCTTGGCAGAAAGCCAGCTGGAAGAGCATCTCTGCACTGCAGTGAAAAGCTGCAGCTCTGGAAAGCTACCAGGTCAAAAACAAGCAGCAAGTACTAAGACTGAATCACCTGAAAACAGAAGGTATTTCTATCAGCTGGTATGAAAATATATGTATATTTTTCACGTTCATGTATTGTTGTCATTGTTCTCCCTCCATGATCTACAATCCTACTTTCATGATAGAATTTAATGTGCACTGGCATTTATTTTCAGGTTTACTGTTTTATTCACTGATTTACCTGTTCAGTGCAATCCTCTAAAACTACATTATTGCTGCTGTGCAGGTTACAACACACAGAAATTAATTAAATCCTTTTGATATACTAATTCTCCCTGTTTACAAGATTTAGTTCATAAAGTTCATTGTCAATGGTGTAACCATAGTTTAATGTGAAAAAGACCTATTGCATCATCTCCTAATTTATCTGTGGAGAGCTAGACCACCTTTTGATTTAAGACCTTAATTTGAGAAATCTCCATAAGCTAGTGACATCAGCTGTAGCCTGCAGAGATAATTATTTTGTATTTTTCTCCCTTTCTGTGGTTGTTTTTTTTTCCCCCTATCTTTTGTCCTGTGACACTACAGAGTCACATACGCTTGACAAAATGCCAACATTTTTATTAAGTTTCAACTGCAGTCTTGGTGGGTACAAAAGAAATAAAGAGGGCAGGATGCTGACTTATCTGCCCATCAAGTTTCTAAACTTTAGCTCACCTGTGGAAATCCTGCGCATTGCAGGGGCAGAACCTGACCCTGCTTTAGGAAGGGCTGCACATTATTGTTGACTTGAGTCATTTAATAATAGCTGGGTTGCTTTTCTACCCAACTGCATTGGCACAGGGTGGTCCTTCCTTTTCTGTCAGAAAATACATGGATTTTTCTACCCGCAACTACTCTTTGGTGGTGCTCCCTTGTTCAGCCCGTAGAAGTCTCATACTTTGGGGCTGTTCAGCTTCTGCACATAGAATCATAGGATCGCCAAGGTTGCAAGAGACCTTCAAGATCATCCAGTCCAACCATCCACCCAGTACTACCACTGTAACCCCTAAACCACATCACCCAGAAACAGATCCAGACACCTCTTGAACACTGCCAGGGTGGTGACTCCACCACTTCCCTGGGCAACCTGTTCCAATGCCTGGCCACTCTGACAGTGGAAACAAGTTTTCTAATATCTAATCCAGATCTCTTCTGTCTCAGCATAAGGCCATCTGAATTGAACAGCTTTTGAGCTGAGGCCGGCCAGAACTGTGAGCAACAAGGACTTGTGCCCAAAGTTAGGGCCCCTCTGGCTGCCCCAGACAGTAAAAACTCCTGCATACACCACGGCCTGCCATGGACATCAGCTCACATCACCTTTGCGCTGGCAGCTAGCAAAGCTCAGATTGTTCTTGTGGCTCATCGGCCTGGCATCCAGGAAATCCCATAACTTATCCCTGGAGACCATTATACTTGCTTTTAACCGAACAGAAGGNCCGGTCGCCATGGACACGGCGGCGCCGCCGGGCGGCGGGCGGCACGCGCTGCTGGCCGTGATCGGGGAGATCGGGACGGAGCCGGAGCGGAGCGCGCTGCGCGGGGCCCTGGAGCGCGGTGAGGAGCGGGGCAAGCGGCGGGTCCGGGCGCGGCGCACGCGATCCCTGCCCCTGCGAGCCGCGGAGCTGCGCGCCTGCCGCGCCGTCCCTGCCGCGGCCCGGGACGAGGCGGAGCTGCCGGTGCCCTCCCCGCCTGCGGCACCGGCGTCTCGCCGCAGGGCTTCATCCGACTCTTCCCGGAGAGACGGCGGCAGGGGCCCGCGGGCGGTGGCTGCGGGAGGGCTCGGGGCGCTCTCGGGACCGCGGGGCGGAGGCCGGGGCTGAAGCCGGGGGGCCCGGTAGGGGCCCGGTAGGGGCCCGGGCGGAGGGCGAGGCCGGGCGGGGCTCGGATCCTCGGCGCAGTGCGGGGCCGGTCTCTGCGGCGTCAGAGGGCATCCGTTGTCTTTTCTCCCCGATCAGCGCTTTATGTGCATTACTGGCACGTAGCTAACGCAGTTTTTGAACGTCTTAAAGCTTAAGGACATTTAATGGTTCTCTTTCCCCTCAGTCTTTATTTTCTTAGTGATTTGGTAGATTACATCTTATTTCCATCTTACCCAAAAATTTTGTCTTGTTGGAGGAATTGTCTCGCTGGACTGTTCCCTGCGGTCCCAGGTTGTGCTATGGCCTCTCCCTGTCCATGGAGCAGCCGCGGGGACCAGAGAGAGAGGAAAAGCCACACAGTGAACTGCTTCAGGAATGACACAGTGCAGCAGAGGCCTGCCATAATATTTTTCTCCTCTGTTATCCATATTTTAGTAACACCCAGAGGCCTTGGCAATGAATTAGTCTTTGTATATTAGATGCAGTGTTGTTTAGAAGTAATGGGGAGGGAGGTGGTGAGATGATAGTTCTTCCCTTGTGGCATTTTCTGATGGTTTCTGACAAAAAGGCAAAGAAGAGCTGACCAGCTACATTAGGACCTTAAAGGAATTCTTGTTCTGAGAAGCAGTTAGTATACCTTTGAGAAATAAAGTAACAACCTTCCAACTCACCTTCACTCCTCCCTCAGCTCCCCATTTCCAAGGCATATTGGTTTGAAATATGCCAGAGATAAGTCGTAACTATTGACCAAACTCTGTTATTCAGAGATAATTCTGTGACTGTTTTCTTCCCAAGCATCAGCAGTACTGAAGAACAGATGGACAGTGCAATTTAAGAAAGGGGAGGGTGTAAAAATGTCAAATATTGTCCAATTCTTCACTTCAGCATCTTTTCCAGCGATCTCTGTTGGCAGGCCACTTTGTTCATGTGGAGTGTTCATTCCCTTTGTGAAGGGATGGCTTTAGTCAGGAGTGGTAGATCTGATTATGACCATCTGGCCTCTGAAAGACCTTCTCTGAAGGGGCCACTCCTGCTTCCTGCACAGCAGGATTATCATCTTCACTTGGCACTTCACTAAACTGTTGTGCCAACCTACCTCCTTATCCATTGTCTGCATCTTTGAAATGGTGACAGATCACACCATAAAATAAAGGATTTCACTCTGATTCTGCAGTCATATGCCAGTAACCCGAGAATTCCCACTGCAGAGGAAAAACATGCTGTTTGCAGCATAATTGCAACGTAAATTGTAACTGCTACAGTAAAAATAAGTTCTACAGTTGGCCTTCTCTGACTAGAAACCTGCTGATATTCTGCCAGATATAAACACTTCTTTCATGTGCATGAGAGGGAGCCATTTCAATGGTATTAGTAAGTTACTAGCAGTAGAAGTGAATCACTCAGGCAGCTGGAAACCTGGATTTCTGTCTCTCCTCTTACACAGAATAGGACCTCCAGTAAGTTAGGGTTTTCCCCACTACGTAATGGGAGAATGACCTCTTCTTAAAATGGACCAGTATTTGCAAATTGAAAGATATGAAAAATGAGAATAGTTAAAATGACAGCAATCTTGAGACCTGTCAATAGTCAGCATATTATGGTGTTGTGGACAGCTGCACTCTTGATTCAGGGAGTTCAAGAAATGTGGAAATTATGATTCCCACTTAAACATTAGCTGCTATAGAGGGCTCATGTGAAGGTAGAACAGGCTGCTGAGCAGTAAATATACAAAGGATGAAAAAGCTAGGGTTTGGTTTGTGTCTGTTCTGTTGGCTGTGGCACCCTGTCTGCACAAAAAAAAAAAAAAAAAAAAAAAAACCAAAACAAAAAATACAACAACAAACCAAGCAAAGAACAAAATCAACAACAACAAAAAAGCCCCAAACAAACAAAAAACAATCAAAGTTTTTTTTTTCCAGCCAATAAATCTCTTGCCCTGACTGATACAAAAAGTACGTTTTTTCAGACTTCTTTCTATACCTTGGTTCAGGAGAATGCAATAGCGGCTACAGGCCATTATAGGAACCTGCTCATTTCCAGGTTTAGAGTTTTGTAGGTTGTCTAATTAATATTAGTCTGTTAATAGACTGTCTCATAATAATGTCTAAAATATACTGTCTAATAAATACTAGTTTTATTTTTCTGTTACTGTGTTACTTTTGTCCATTTTGAAACAATATCTGGAAGACTAGGTCAGGTATTGGGGAGCAATGCCAAATCTTTTAACCTCAGCAGGAAATAAAACATTCACAAGGGCATAAAGAATGAGGTGGAACACTGATGAGTCACATGGTCCCTCACCTAGGCTTTGCATTTGCAAAGAGCTTGAATATTTAGCCTATTGTGGTATAGCCTGCACTCTCATGGTGGAGGATTCTAAACAGCAAGGACAATGTTCCGGCTCATGTGCCAGGGGGTGATAAATTGGAATTGTGGCAAATTTGGAGAGATCACCAGTAAATTCAGCCTACCTGTAGGGAAGAAAATGTTGAATAAACTGTTGCAAGTATGAGAACAAGTGAGATAATTCCACTCTTCCCTTTCTTGCTCTGAAAGAGCATCTATTCTTTCTGCATCCTAGAGGATGTGGCAGTACCTCAAATAGCACTTATTGCTGCAGTAGGACACGATGACCATGACACAGCAGCTAGTCAGCAGGATTTGCCCTGCAGAGTGCCACCTTGTTCCTGTCCAGGTCAGAATGCTCATAAGTACCGCATTAGGGTTCTCTTACACTGGACATTTCATTAAACAATTATGCTCTCTTGGAGTATACCACAGGAAAACTTTTTGTCCATCTTTGTGCTCCATGTCTTTTTGTTATGTCTTTTGTTTGTTTGTATCCCATGTCCAAATTGAAAGGTGCTGTGCTGGTAAATTGTTTGGTTTTCTCATTTTTTTTTCTTTTCTTTTTTTCCCTTAGAAGTTCAGATGATTTACTGAGGGGTGTTTATACATTCTGAAGTACAAACTGTCAGCAAATAAGCATAAATAAGCTTTGTTACTTTACTGTGTCAGCTGTCACCAGAAAAAGAAACTAAGCACAAAAGTTTTTTTAGCTGCTGTAGATTCTACAGGCCTTGAAACTACTGACCTATGTGATGCAATGATTACTGTGTCTTGGTATGTGTAGAAAGATGGAGCATGTATCCTTGAGGAGCCTCTCTTACCAGTGGCCAGCAAAAGCTGTTGCACAACATGGAGAACTAGAACTGCAGTAAATGGGAATGATATCACCATGGAAAATTAACATGGTCACCTTGAAAGAAAGTAGATAATAGAGGCAATAAAACTTTGTATTTTATGCAAGAGAGATGGTAAAAGAACTCTCTATGAGGACTCCATCAATAAATACTGGAGCTGAAATTCTTGTTTCAGTTAACCTTAGAGTCTGTGGCATTGGCCTTCAACATCTGAACATCAGCAGGCATCAGCACCAGATGCTGGAGTAGGGACACATAGTGATCTCCTGCTTTTGCTCATTCTGGCACAGTGTAGAGTCACACCATCTAGGAAAGGCTGCTCCCTACTGGGATGTGAAAATCTGTGGTCTGTAGTGTTTGGTGTCCTACAGAATGTACAGCTGCTCACATTGAAGTCTGAAGGTGACTTCCCCCATATGGCTTGGTACCACTTTCTCTAGGAGCAGAAGCACCTTCCTGCTGTGGTATGAAGGCAACTGGCTGGCAAAGATTATAAAGATTAAAGAACAGACTCAAATGGTTTCAGTAGGATCAGTGTCTTTGAAGGAGTGATTAGGCGGAGCAAGTTGCAGGGGTGGGGGGCTTCTGTGACTTGGAGGATGCATAGCCTATAAGAGCAAACAAGCTGATGTCTCTGAGCTTTTCAGTAGCATAACCACACAGTAGCCCATCTCTACCAGTGACCAGTGCTGGGGACTGCAGATGTAAAACTAACATAATGTATTTGTTTGGTTAAGCGCTAGTGTAATTCATTTGGCCTCAACTCTTGTTGGTTTCCCTTGCATGAAGTCCAAGTTGAATGGAGACTTGCTCACTGCATGTCCTTCATGGAACACTTAATTTCTTCAGGAAGAAATACTTTAGAAGGTAAGTATCTTATGGTCCTCTGCTTCTGAAGACTTTCTCCATCCTAAGTATGCTCATCTCGTAGAGCATCCCTGGTCCTTGTGTGTCCTGCTCACTTCTCTTTTTCCACTTCTGTTTCTGGAGTAGGTGTAATGACAATGACAGCTTACTTTTTTCTTTTTTTCTTTTTTTCTTTTTTTTTTCTTTTTTTCTTTTTTTCTTTTTTTTTTCTTTTTACAGGAATTCGTTCCTGGAACATTAATACTCTGTACTGTGATCTGAATCATCAACTGCGGCTCTTTGTAACCCGACATCTGGCTCAGTTTTCTTCTGAAGTCAAAGGTCAGCTTTTTGGTTTATATCCATTAACTTTTAACTCTTGTTTTGGGTCTGGAAAAAAAGCCCAAACAAACAACAAAGAATAAAACTGATTGTGATTCAATTAGTGACTTGTTTGTCCAGGATTCTGCAGAGCTGAATGCAAAAGAAAAACAATCTTAACAGTAAGTTGGAGGCAATGAATTTACCTTAAAATTACAGACCTTACTACTGAGAATAGAATTGAATAGAAATATGTGCTGCTTTAAAGCCTATTAAACTAGTTAGAAGTTAGAATTCATCTATCTATCTATCTATCTATCTATCTATCTATCTATCTATCTATCTATCTATCTATCTTCTGTATCTTATTCAGGTGGTATTGTTGTGCTTGATAGCGAATCAGGACTCTTTGACTCTAATATTAGAAAGCTTAATATGATTTATTAAGATGACTCCATTGTTTAGAAGGATTGGGCTATTACGTGTCTAGGTAAAGAGTTTAGATGCTTACTTCATGTTCAGTACAAGAATGCTAGAAATGCTTACAATTCAGTGATAATAATTCTCTACATCATTGGCTAAGAAAGAGAAAACTCACATCTTTCATATCAGGAGACAAAGCAGTTAAGACCACCTGTGTCCTTGAAAAACACAGCTCAAAGATATGTTTATAAAATTCTGTGCTGAGAAAATGAACTTCCCCCTAAGAAAAAAACTTCTGCAGACTTACACCCAAAAAACTCATAAAATGTCCAGACAACAAGGTGCAGCCTGTGTTTCTTATTGGTACGTGTGGCTGCAGTAGTCTCAAGCATTGCTCTTTCCAGCTGATTCCAGACACAAACATCCTTAGATTTTTCTCCCAGATAACTAGTGAAGAGTATCTCTGTGGGACTTGCAAACACCACCAGGCTCTACCAGTGAGATATACTGGTGTGTTCTGTAGGAATACATCTTCTCTAAGGCTGCTGTATGTTAGGGTGGGTAGTGGTACTAGTTCAAGCCAAAGCACACCAAAACACACAGCACACCAAAACAATAATGGATGCATGGGCAGGAATGTAAGATAAGTACATAAAATACTTCTTCCTTGTACTATCTTGGCTCATATATCTTTCCAGCTCATGGAGAGGTATGTTTTCTATCTGTTTAGTAACAGCACTTTTCAACTTCCACAAAGTTTTTCAGTTTTTCTATGTAAGCAGAGGAAGCAAGGAATAGAACAGTTCATTGACCTGTCATAGGGAGAAACCTGCAACCATATCTTCTTTTCTTGGATTCCTATTCCTGTCTCGTCTCATTTTGATATATCTTCCTATATTGGACAATCCTGTCCAATCTGGTTGTGTTATAGGTCTGGCATATTTGCCTTCTAATGATTTCTCCAGATTGCAGAGGCCAGACTTACCTGATGGTTTTTTATAGGGAAACTATCCCAGACCTTTCGTTTTATATTTTATATTAATGCCTTCCAGATCTACCTCTTTGGGATGCTGGGAGCAGAAGTATGTAGTGTCCAAAATGGGGTAGAGCTATGCATTTACACAGTGGCACAACATTTTTGTTTCTTCCTCTCCTGATTTCTGACATATCTATTGCTTTCTGACTGCTGCTGAGCAGTGAGCTGACTCATGAATAGAACTGAGGTTATCATAACCTCGAGATACCCCAGTGGTAATAGTTAGCTCTGGTTAGCAATAGTTAGTGTAATTTTATATGTGATTTATACTGATAAATAAAGGGGCAAATGAAACTCAGCATTGTGAAGTTTCCCTGGCAGTTCATCTGCGGCCATACTTGGTACAATTCATAAGCTTTGCCACCAGTCTGCTTTCCTCCTTTTCAGGTTGTCTATGAATACACAGAGAGCAGCATGAGTCATGGTGTAGGCTTATATGACATGACTTATAAAATAATGATTGCACTATATCAATACAGCCTTTGAGATTTTGACAAGGTTATTTGGTTTTTATTAAGAAGGAAGGTCATATTTTCTGTAAAGCCATGCTGATTGACATTAATTTAGTATTCTGTTTGAATCTTCACTGCTGATGGGTTTTCCAGTCTCCTAGGACTTAAATGCCAGAGTAGTGGAGCTCATATTGGAAGCTGAGAGCTTCTCAGTCAATCTTAGATCTTGTACAAGAAATTATCTTTTGCATAGGCTTGGTCTGAGTGCTGCAATCTCCCACCCTTGTTACTGTTAAAATTTCATTGTCTCTAAAATATATTTTAATTTTTTTCAACTACAGAACAGAAATATTTACTGAATGTTTCTGGCTCTATTTGACCTGCAGAGCTTAGTTTTAAAATGAGATAGCATTAAAACATCTGCTAAAGTTGATAAAAGCAGCATTTTTATATATGGTCTCACATGGTTTTGCTTTTGTGGTAAGAGACCCCCTCTGGACATTACACATCCTCAGAGTTCTCTTTTCTTTTAAGAAGCTAAACGGAATTTTCCCCTCAATATTCAGCCGAGGAGCTAACAGAACCAGAGCAGGTGTGAAAAATTGATTCTTTCATAGAATGATGCCACCTATGAGTAGATGGGAAGGTGGGCTGCATTTCATGCATCTGATGCCAGTATACTGATGCTGCTTTGGCAGGCCAGGGAGTTGTCAGTCTTCATCTCTGTTTGCCTGTTGTATTTCAAATTGTTCCTTTGTTCCTGCCATGTGTTTTGAGGTTCTCACTGTGACACCCAAAAGACTATGGTGTGAAAATAAGAAACCAAAGCCCCAGTGAGCTGTTTTGAACTTCACCTCAGCATAGGCTCAGCAAACACCAGTTTCTTACTTTTATGCTGTTCTGATCAAACATTCTTACTGACTGAAAGGATCCTAAAATTCATGTAAGTTTTAAATTGACCCTCTGCAACTCACATTTTTGTACATACTTGTTGTACATTTGAAATTGCTGAGGCTTTGATGTATCATACAGGACATACTCATGGACAGCATAATTCCTATAAAAGAACCAATTTTTCTGCTGTCCTTCTGTTAAGCTTCTCTGCTGAACTCTGAGGGGGAGGTTCTGTTGAGCTTTTAGAAAACAACTAAGATCAAAGGAAACGCCTTCCTAGTTCAGATCAGTGATCTATCAAGCCAAACTGATTGCCCTTTCCCCCTCATAGGTCCCTCCCTATCTATGTTGGGGGTTTTTTCAAATAAGAATTCTTCAAAATTACTTCAGAAGTACTGAGTGAACCAGTTAAGGGGGAAAAAAAACAGAGGGGTGGGGGGGGGGAAGGAAGAGGATGTCCTTCTATTGAATGCCAGCAGAAAACCAGCAAAGGCTGTTGAAGACAGCATTTTCTCCATCTTATAATATTATCAACTCTCAGCCATTGGATAACCATTTATGGATGACCTGTATGATGCAGAACAGTTTTTTAAACTTTGATAGCTCTTTCATGCTGTCCATCACAGTAGTTGCACACAGAATACTGGGCGTGGGAGGGAAGGAGGGTTGCTGGTATTTGTGGGTTTGGTTTTATATTTTTGACATTTCTGTAGTTTGACGAAGGCAGCATTCTCTTGATGGCCATGTGCATTGTAAGCACGGCAGCTGCAGCAACAGAGTAGAGACCTCCTAAATAAGAGAAGTTCTAATATATGCTGCTTTTGAAGTTTTCATGTTGTTCTATGTTTAGCAGAGCTATTGGAACTAGAGACACTTAGTACAAGTTAATACAAGTGTTTTTTTGGGTTTTCTTGTTTGGTGGTGTTTTTTGGTTTTTTGTTTGTTTTTGTTTGTTTGTTTGTTTTTGAGAATGTTGCTGGAATTCTGGTATCAGTTACATCCAGATTTTGGAAGGAAAGCCTTATAAATAAGTTGTATATCGTTATTTCACTCTGTTTCTGTCCACTGTTCTCTATTGTGCCTGGAAGCAGTGGCTTAGAGTAGGCTTTTCTACTCCTAGTCAACTGGACCTTGCTAAGATAAATATGATGACCAAAGGGGAAGCAGGATTAAGTAGGAAAATAATCTTTAACATGTGAGTTTCAGTAGCTGTGTATAATTTTCTGACAGATTTCTTGGTCTGTTTCCCTCTACTCTGTTGTGAATGCAGCTCCATTTCCTTTGCTTTTAAAGAATTGCTGGTATTGGTGTGGGCTCAAGGAGTGAGTCTCTGACCAGCTGCTCTCAATTCCTGTTTACCCAAGTGTTGCACTCAGGTGAGTGGTTTTGGGTGCTCCAGTGCTGGTGTCCTTTGGAGGCTGAGGACCAGGGCTGAGCCTTTACTGTATGTGACCTCAGGCCTTGGCCATCAGGTTCTGCTGCACTTCCCAAGGTGGCTTTGTGCATGGAAGGCCACTCACAGCTGGCAGATGTGCCCCATCTCACTGTTCCAGTGCAGGAATGAGTGGCATTGGTGTGCCAGATGCCAGAGAAACAGGCCACGCCATCGGCACTAGGTGCTCATATACCTTGGTGGCTGTGGCAGGCCCTTGGCCAAGGAGGACAAGGCTGCTGCTCTGCTTCAGGCAATGGGTCCAAACTGAAGTGCTGGAGTGATCTCATCCAGAATCTGAGCTGCTGTTTTGGAAAATAACTTCTTCCACTAGGTCCAGATTTTGAAAAGTAAAAAAACAGCGTGGATGGAACATGTTAATCCTATTTTGCACCGAGATTAATTATTGTCACGTGCTATTGTAATTTTAAGGCCGTAATTCCTACCTTCTTAGAAAACAGATGTCCCTCAGTCTGACTGGCTCAGCAAGGATTTTGCCTTGCTCTGTTAACTGTGGCATTGCTGGAACATACACCTCTTTCCTCCCTCTGTAAGAACTTAAGCTGCAGACTTGAGATTCATTTTCCTGTTCTGGTCTGATGTTGTTACTTTCTTGGGTAACCTGAGATGACATGCTTTCTGATTGATATTAAGAAATCATAATAGTCTCTCTGCTAGAAATCAGGAATTCTGAAGTGGAGTTAAAGGGGATCATTAATGGCTTGAGTCTGGAGGAATCTTTCTTTTGAAGTACCAACTTGTTTTCATTCTGTTCTGTGTAGTAGAATGCCTTGCCAGTTGATTTGGAAACTTTGGGGGATTGTGTAGACAGGCAATCAACTTTTCTTGATTTCTTGCCAGGACATGTGTTACTGCAGAGGATCCACACCAGATCTCTAATACGCCTGTAATTTTCTTTTACTTTTTGCTTTATCCTTCTGGTCTGTATGAAGCAGTAGTGGAACAAATGGGTCAGTTCCTGAGTTTGAGCTTTGGAATACTAAGAACACTGTGAAGAAAATGAAGTCACTGCCTGAAGATAGTTTCTTTTTTTTTTTAAACCAAATGAATGTTTTAGCTATTACTTGTGGGGTTTTGAGGGGAGGTGCTAGGATTTTTTGTGTTATGTAGACTTTTTAAGGTAAGGTGGTTTCTTATTTGAATGTATGACTGGTTTGTTATAAACCACAGGTAACTATCATAGAAACATAGAATATCCTGAGTTGGAACAGATCTACAAAGATCATCCAGTCCAATCCCTGGCCCTGCACAGGGCATCCCAAAATCTCACTATGTGCCTGAGATTGTTGTCTAAACACTCCTTAAGCTCTGGCAGCGCTGGGACTGTGACCAGTGCCCTGGGGAGCCTGCTCCAGTGCCTGATCACCTTCTGGGAGAAGAACCTTTTCCTAGTACCCAGCCTAAACCTCCCCTGGCACAGCTCCAGACTATAACTCAGGTCCTGTCACAGACAGCAGAGTTCTGTGCTGCCCTTTGTTGGGAAGGATGATGAAGGAAGGCCTTGCAGAGATGGTTTATTGGTGAAAGATTTTAAGAATGTAAAACCTGCAGAAGAGATAGAGCTAAAAGCAAGATTTGAGCTATAGAATGCGAAGCAGGGAGACGGTGATTAAGTTATCTGAAGACCAGGCCCCTGATGATTGAACAATACTGCTCCTCAGACAAAGGGATAAGGGGTTGGGCCCTGCCAGGTGATAGGGGAAAAAAGGTGGGTTTGCCAGGTTTTTAGTATGGTAATATAATAGTTCTCATAGGCTGCATGTAAATTCTGTAGGTTTTGTACCCTGTACTGGTTGGTTGATGCTAACCAGAGTATTCAGCATAGAAGGGAATAAATGGGATTGTAACAGGAAGTTCACTCTCTTAGGACCACGCTTCAGCCGGAGCAGGTCAGGCTGGCTGTCCCCACGAGCAATAAACCACGTGTCCAAAGAGCATCCCTGTCTCCGGAAATCTCTCATCGAACCCCAGATAGACCCCAGCCTTTTCTAATAGCCCTTCATGAGGAAGGTCTGACCTCAGGATGGCTTCTCACCTAGACCCTTCACCGTGTCTGCAGCTCTCCTTTGGATGCTTTCTAATAGCTCCAGATCTTTCTTGTGTTGTGACACCCTAAGCTGCTCCCAGGACTCAAGGTGAGGCCACACCAGTGCAGAGCAGAGCAGGGCAATCACGCCCCTCACCCAGCCAGAATGCTGGGCCTGATGCTCCCTAGGACATCTNATAGACCCCAGCCTTTTCTAATAGCCCTTCATGAGGAAGGTCTGACCTCAGGATGGCTTCTCACCTAGACCCTTCACCGTGTCTGCAGCTCTCCTTTGGATGCTTTCTAATAGCTCCAGATCTTTCTTGTGTTGTGACACCCTAAGCTGCTCCCAGGACTCAAGGTGAGGCCACACCAGTGCAGAGCAGAGCAGGGCAATCACGCCCCTCACCCAGCCAGAATGCTGGGCCTGATGCTCCCTAGGACATCTTTGGCCATCCTGGCTGCCAGGGCATTGCTGATGTTTTCAGCTTGCCATGAACCAGGACCCGTAGATCCCTTCCTGCAACGCTGCTCGCCAGCCTCTCATTCCCCAGTCTGTCCATACATCCAGGGTCACCCCATTCCAGGTTTAGAATCCAACACCTGTACTCAAGCTTCATATAGTTGGTGATTCCCCAACTCTCTGAATTGTCAAGACCTCTCTGCAAGACTTGTCTGCCTTCAAGGGAGTCAACAGCTACACTTAATTTAGTATAACTGGCAAACTTACTCAGTATCCCTCTGAGTCATGTGTCCAAGTTTTTTATGAAGAGAACTGGGCCTAAACAGTAGAACACTACAGGCACACGTGTTCATTAAGGAGAAATAGCACAGTCAAGAATTCCTGCTGGCATGGTGGTAAAAAGGGAGAATGACCTGTCTGGCACGGGTGTTCTGTGTGGGGCTTCTCTGCTGCAGAGGTGGTGGGACACAGCTGTGGTGGAAAGCCCAGCTCCTGCAGGTCACTGCTGTGATCCACCTGCTCTTTCTCCTGTCATTGCTTAGGTCTGGTGTGTGTGGGAGCTGCTGGCAAAGCTGTCAGTAACGTGCTAGTGGGGAATTCCTGATGCAGGCATACTTATTTGAGAGTAAGTCTTCAGAAACCAGACTGTTTTGATATAATTATTCAACTAGAATTAAACTAATATAGTTATTTTCTGCTCAGAATTAGTCCTTATACAAAACACAGCAAAAAAAATAATGTTTGGAAAGGTTTTTTCTGTGTTTTCTGCATTTTATCTCCACAGATAATTGACTTTCCAATTTTGCGAGTTTCTTAGCTCAAAACTCCTAGAGTTGAAATCACCCCAGTTGTGAATTCACTGGCTGCATTTCTAAAGTTAGAACTTGCCTTGCTAAATTGTTACTCTTGCTTCTGAAACCAGATGCTGTGGTTAAATGTTGCTGGCAGTTGATGGAATTCAAAATGTTGAAGTGTATATGGAGGCAAAGAATAACTGGGTTTATCCTGGAACAATCTTTCTTATCCTTCGAGGACAGAGGAGAGAGTGCATTGCACTGAGCCAGTCCTGCTGTGCTGTCTGTCATATAGAATATTTGATGGGTCAAAATCTGTTTGAATGGACATTGAGGGAAGATTAACCCTTGAATTCGATAGAAAAGGAAAATAATTATGAGATCTTTGGGAAAGGGTTGGACACAAGGTAAAACAAGCATATTTTGTTTTGTTTTCTTTAGTACCTTGTGTCTTGGTAGGTGAGACTGGTTTTTCCTTTGTTACCTTTTAAAAATTACCTTTTCTTTGTTACCTTTTAAAAAAGAAATACTGAGCCTGGGCTGTGCTTAAGGTAACAGCTTGGGAATAACTCAATGGTTTTGATTTCTCAGACCTTTTTTAAATGGCTTTGATGGTATACATTCTGAATTGATTTTAAACAGTGGGGGTTGATCCTCATCTGTAGAACTTTTTAGGATGATACTTAAATTTCTGATGGTTAAAAAAAAAAAGGAAAAAATATCTCTGAACAACACAATAGGACAAGGACACATATTTCTCTCAGATGACCTGATCTCAGTTTTATTCGTGTTTTTGTAAACTAAGGCTTATTCTGGATTTTGTCTGCCTTCACTTTGACATTAGCTAATGTGGATATTGACTGTTTACACTGTTTATGTGCCTTCAGGTAAGTGAATGGTTTGAATTTTACTTAATCCTACTTCTTTACCTCTGCAATGTTAGTGAGGACTAATGATTCTGTAGAAAAATCTGCAATAGACAGACTTCTATAAAGAAAATTCTCCTGGGATCACTGTTCTAAAGATGGTATTTGCTTGCATTGTTATTCCTATTTCATGGGGGTGAATAATTCAAAGTGATTATTGATTTCACTTCCTCCCCTCACCACACCTCCACCCCCTATTTGTTTTCTCTCTCTGGTTTCATCTGAGCTGGATCTTTGCAGGAAAGCATGCACTGCAGTGCTGATCTTATCATACGGGAGAGCATAAACCCGGGAGGGAATAGTGCCTGAAAATGGATGTCCTGTTTGATCCCTGCCTGAAGAATATTTGCATATTTTTCAGATTTTTCCTTTTTCTTGACTAAGCAGATTACAAGCAGAAAGTGTCTAGAAACCCTGACATTCTAAACATGCCCACAATTTACTAGCACTGGTTTGGAGGGACTAATGTTTTATCTCTTTAAATTTAAAATATGCCTGAAAGAGCAATTTCTGTTCTGTAATCATAGCATATGGTTACTTCTGTGATATCTTTGCATGTAGTAGCAACTAGATCCTGTCACTGTTAGTTTTTCCTAGAATTTTTAGCTTGTCTTCAAACCTAGATTCATTGTGAGACAAGCCTCCAAATAATGCCTGTTAAATCTGCCTGAACCTGACAGGTAAGGGGTTCTACAGCCTCACAAAATGTGTCAGAGCTGTTTTGTATTGCTTACATAAAAAGGTCTGCATGTCAACATCTTGGTTGCCAATTCTAAATGTTACACAAAAAAATGAAGCCCCTCTGGTGATTTTATGAGCCTGTGGTATGGGTTAGTAAAAAATATACCTCTTTTTAAGCAAGTCATCTCCAGTCAATGTCACAGCCATGTAAACATGGAATTATATACAGAGTGTTGTCAGCCTTGCCAACTCTATGTTGTCTTGGCAATTTTACTTGTGCCACTGCCAGTTCTAAATTCTACTCTATCCTCTCTGCAGCCTTCCTTTTGGTTTCTCTGCAGGCTTAGCTCCTGCCTGCCATTTGCAACATCTCCATTGTTGCCACTGATGCCTGTTGCCTCTCTCTTAAGATCTTGCTGTGATTTTTTGTCAGAGCTCTCCTACCAGCTCCTTGTCTGTAGAGCATCGTGGTATTTGCTGCCCAAGTAACAGGCAGGGCACCTGCTGTTATTGGTGCCTCTGGACTGGCGCTGCTCTCCGTAAGGGTGTGAGCAGCCTTTGCACCCCCGTTCAGGCTTTGAGGACAGAGTTAAAAGAGCAGGTTCCCAGGAATCCATTTTTGGGGCAGCTGGTACTTTTCCAACAGGTTACTGTCTGGTTCAGGGCAAGAATGGGATCTGAGGCAGTTAAACATGTCTGGAAGGAAAAAGTACCCTCTGCACAAAGAGGAATCTTGCACCAGAATTTGGCTCATGTGGCTTCTCTGATATTGCCTTGGTTGCATTTCTTTCTTACATTCAGTGACAGACCTGGCTTGTCCCTTCTCCTTTGCTCTGTGTCTGAGGAGAAATGTGGGAAGCTTTTCTGTGTCTAGGGGTGCCTGAGAAGTACAGCCAGCTCCAGTGCTGGCAGAAGGTATCATAGATGTATGCTGCTTCTTGGAAATGCTCTGGGAGAAGTCTATCCTTGAGCTCAGTGGAATTAGGAAAACACTAGGGTTTTATCCCAGTGTCACTAAGAAATCACTGGGATTTGATCCTTGTCCCCCTCCCTCTCTGACAGCCTTCTGGGTGCTAAGGAGCCGTGCTGCACTCATACTGCTGCTCTCACTGTGCTCTGGTATTCACCTCAGTCCCTCTTCTCATGTTCTTCTGGTCTTTTAGTACTGCTCGTATTTGCTCCAGTTTTACAGCCTTGATTTATAAATCTCTTCATCCTTTCCACTGAGAGTTCTAGACAGGTCATCTTCCATTGTTTTCCCTAAAGGTTTGCAGTTGTTGAGTTAAATTAGGATCACCATTTTTAAAACCTTATTTTCTGGGGCAAGAAGGACCAGAATGTTGCCACTGAAAACTCACAGGGTTCATGAATTTGTTTAAAGTAGAAATTGGAAAAGAGGTTGGTAGCAGGTGCTGACAGTCTCTCTGGGCCTGCATTAGGGATGCTATTACCGCAAAAGTAAAACCTTACTTGAAGAAGAAAATGATACAAAACTAAATGGAATGGATGACTTGGGTTCTCCACCTTTAAACTTGTAAAATTCCACATTAGGGCGGCTAATTCTCAATGGCTCCGATAATAACCACTTCTTGGGCCCTGAAGCATCAGAAAGATGAAAACATCACTCTCAAATTAAGGAAGAGAAGCCTAAATATGCAACTGTATTGTTATATATAACAACAATAATAATAATCTATAACTGTACCTGCAAAGCTACCTGAAAGAATAAAATACTTTAGGGATCAAAGGTTACTTTAAATAGAACTATACCAACAACCAAAGGGTTGTCACTACATTTCATAAATGGTTATTTAAAAATAAGGAAACTTGACAAAAGTGGGAAACACCTCTTTGGTCAGAATTTAAGCTAGCATAACAGATTAAAAAGATAGAAATACCTGTAAATAAGAAAGGAGATAGGAAGACTCATTAAACAGTTGCAGAGAAAGATGCAGTATTCAGCAAAAATGAGTGTCCTTTAAATACATCCTAGTAAAGCCTGTAGAAAATAGTAAAATTTGCTGTACCTAGACAGAAATGAAGATAGCCAAGAGGATTTTAGACGTGATTTGCCAAAGACTTAAACAAGTAATCAATTCATTAGGAACTGGAAGACCCTTGAAGATCAGTGAGTGCTTTCCTTACCAGTTCCCTTTTGCTTTGATGACTATTTTTTAGGCTTATTGCTAAATGTTGTTTTCTTTCAAAGCTAAAAAGAGATTATCTGCAGGTGCTACCTGATTATATGAAGGCAGGAGGGCTGCCTCAAAGAACGCACATGCAGGAGGCTTCTTAGGCCACAAATAACGGGTGCATGGTAAAGGCAGCAGCTGCTTTAAGAACCTCTTCATTTTGAGAAGTGTTTTGCTGGTCAAACAGTACACATATGCTGAGAACTGTGGTTTGTGAAAACCACCATACTGCCTAAATTACTTTTGCTTTGTAAAAAAACACTTGCAAAGTATAAAAATATGCATTCCAGTTTGCTGGGGTGTGAACACATAACTAAGAGCAGAAAGTGAGAGGGAAACTAGAGACAGTAGATGCACCTAGCTTCAGACATAAATTTCATAGAGATAGTTGTTTCTGATGTAAATTCTCAACAGCAACTGGAAGATGCAAAATTATTGTGACTCATAAAGAAGTATTTTAACGCAAAAGAGAAAAGAGCATTACATATTGTTGAAACAATATTGTTTACTTATTTTATAAGGTCATGGATGGAAGATAACAAATTGGTCTGTTTATATATTAAAAAGGTTTTAATGCACTTAAGGGTATCCAGCTAGTTCTTTAAGCTGTATTTGGATGAGTGTTAATAGGAAGAGATTTTGAAACAATTAGTAATATCAGGAAATGTCCTGATTAGACAGTAAAATCTAATTTTGCTGCTTGAAATAGAATATATCAATATTTTTTTAAAAATCAATACAGAAGGAGATCATGCTGCTCCAAGTATCTTGCTAGGGGCTAAATTTGATCACTGTTGTAGTGTGTGTAGAAAAGAAAAAGGCTTGTGGAGTTGTGTGTCACTGTATGAAATGGTCTGGGGTAGATGCCGTTTCTGGGTGTGCAATGGGAGCTGCCATTCTGGAGTGCTCTGAAAAATCTGCTGATGGCAGTGCAATTTCCAGCATGGGTCAGTTCTAGATCCAGACTATGTAACCCCCTCCCTTCCCTCCTGCACCATGGGCACTACTCTCTGAAGTGACAGACATGTCTCAGTGTCATGTGTTTATTAGAAAAGACCCAAAGAACTGCTCAATGATGAAATTGTCCCTGGGCTACCCGCCTGGGCAGTTCTTACACTGAAGTGGATGATGTTAACTCGAATATTAAGAAGCCTAGTTTATATGAAGCAGTAATAGCAAATGCTATCCTCCTGCTTTGACTTCAGCACTGCGACATAGCAGCACCTTTAAGGTAATATCCTTTGATCACCTTGTGCATCTTTAAGCTGAAAAAGGGGACTGCACATTTGGTTTGCAGTCATCTGCATCCCCACTTGTTTACTTGGCTCTTTACTTCTGACTCCTTATTCACTTTGACAATGCAAAACTCTTCAACTTGTGTTGAACTGGTTATAGTGGGATGACAAGTACGATGGGTAGTGATAATGACTCCTCTGTTTCAAAGAATGTCCGTTGTAGTGCACAGGGGACCCATAGCATGGAGCTATTTTCTTCACAATTTGTCCTTTGAGAATATTTTAACCTTTGGTCTTTTTTAAATAGGATGCTATGTTATCTGTCCAAAAATATAGAAATTTAAGATGTTTGATCCAGTGAGTTTTTGATTTTTCCTGAGGTTTATAGATATTTGCCACTGAATGGCATCATCTGAAAGCTACAGAAAGGAAGGTTCTGGTTTGGGTTTTTTTTAACCTTTAAAACTTAAAATTTTGTGATATTTTTATTTCTGAGCATTCCATTGTGTTTGACAGTCCTTCTAAAATCACTGAGAGGGAGACCTGCAGTGGAGCTGGCAGGACATCTCCAGCTTTCACAGTTAATTCTGGAATCTAGAAGTAAGCCAGCATCACGTGTAAGGCAACCAGGGCAGTTAGAGTGGTTTCAGTTTTTGCTGGGGGGGTTGTGTGGGGTGTGAAGTCACTATTGCCAACTAGCACACCATGGAGTAATCTGTATATTCCAGTGCTGGACTGGGATGCCTGAGCTCAGCAAAGCAGAAACAAGGAAGCACAATTATTTGCAAGTGCCTTTGAGCTGATACTGATTATTAAACAAGTTGCAAGGTTCTCAGAATACAATGTAAACATTTATCTGAAAACAGGTCTTCAGAGGTCGAGTGTCTGCTATTCTTGCCTCACTCATTCGCGTTCATTGTCTGTCCAGTGTGGTCCAAGCTCACTGCTGACCTGTGTCTGTGCATGAGCAGCCAGGTGCTGGTGTGTGGTGTCAGGCACATCTGTCCCCGACTGGGTAGCTGGGGTGGTTCATGTCGCTTGTCTTTAAGTGGAGGAGCAGCTCTGCAGCTGGAGTCCGACGTGAGGTTCCAGTTTGAGACGCTCAAGCCGAAGGCGCCCAAGGCGGGATGGGGAGCACCCCTCCGGGAGCCCGTGAGGAGCGGCCTGAGAGTGATGGGAGAAGGGGTCCGCCAGCACCAGAACCCGTGTTGGTTGGGGTTTGACCTGTGTCAGGTATTTCGGAGCGCGGGGCGCGGTTCGACCCGTGCCGGGTGTTTCGCAGCGCGGGACAGGATCTCGGTCCTCGCCCTAGCCCGGAGATGGAGAGCCAGAGCCGCAGCGGGCCGGCCGCGGGGCACCGGAGCAGGAAAGGCGGCCCGTGGGGATGCCGGGGCCGGCGCTCCGTGGCCCGCACAGGGTTAAGCCGCCCTGCGCACGGGCGGGGCCGCGGCGGCTCCTCCCCGCCTCCGTGACACGGCAGCCGCTCGCCGCAGCCCGGGCCGTGCCGGCGCATCCTCCGCGCCCGGGGCAGCCGATCGGCGTCGCTTCCCGGCCACGATGGTAGGTGCATCTTCCTTCCCCGCCGGCCTGGGGCGAGCAGCGGAAGGTGCCGGGGCGGTCGGGAGTGAGGAGCCCCGGTATCGTGGAGGTTGCGGGATGGAGGCGGTGGCGCTTTGTTCGCGCTCGGATGCTGCTCGTTGCTTTGGAAGACGTTGGTCGGCCGGGGAGGACGGGCCCTTCTGGGGAGGTAACGGGGGATATCGGTGACGGCAAGCGGACCTGTCCGGGTTCTGCGCTCTGTGCGCGGTCCCGGTGAGCTGCTGGGGCTGCGCAGCCCTGGCAGAGGCTCAGGTGAGGAAACGCACCTGCGCGGAGCGGTCACAGCGGGTGCGGGTTTATTTCCTTGGAATTTGGGGGGTTGGTTGGGATTAAGATCAAGAGGGAAGGTGACTGAGGATTGAGCTTGGGGTTTCTGTGATCTGGGGACCTTGCCCCTCCTCAGCTGTTTGTGCTCGAGTAAAGGAACAAAACCCAAATTCCCCAGCTGCTCAGCTGTTTGCTGCACTTGTGTCCTTAGCTCAAACACAGAGAAGGATGTATGAAGATGGGTTTAGAGAAGAATCTGGAGAAAGTATTCTGCCTGTCAGGAACATAAGGAGTCCTGCAGCATTATGTTTTATCCCAGTATAGTCGTCCCTGAAGATAGTGTGCTACTGGAGAAGGGAGGAGGTGGTACAAGGCATCTCACAGATGCTGCCTTGGGGCAAGGCTTGCCCAAAGACAGTATTAGTGTCTGTATCACCGTTCAGCTGATGCTAGAATGAGGCTAATGCCAGGCAGGAGGGGGAAGGGTTGTTAAGGTGGACTGTCAGGCTATTGATTTGATGGAAGAGATTCAAGGCCTGTTTTCTTTTGCAATTTCTCTGTCCTTTGGTGCTGCACATCCACATATGAGTAGTCTTGAAGTAGCTGAAGTCTGACTTCAAGCTTTGCAATACTATATTCTTCCAGTATAGGAATCCAAAAAGCATCCAAATGCATCCAGTGAGCGGGGGAGGAAAAAGAGAAGGTCCCTGTAAAATGTGAGTGATGCAGCCTTTCTGTGGCAGCAGAGAGAGAAGATGTGGCCAATCCTGGAGCTGATTTTCATCCTAGTAGGTTATAAGCAGGGACTCTGTGCTTAAGAAATGAGAATAACAAAATGCTTTCTTTTTCCTAGCAGTAGTCCTTTGTCATACCTCACCTTGCTGGACTGCCCTTGTAACACAGAGGGATAAGGGGCCAGCTGTCTCTTTATCATTAGCTCTCCTGCATTACCAGTGGTACTGTGACACCTCTGCAGTCACAGACACATGGGGTTCTATTTTAACAGGGTATCTCTGGCATTTGTTAGTGTCACCACCAGCAAGCTTCTTGTTAAAAGTGTTAAATTATCTGTATGCTAGAGCTGAAATGTGGTGAAGTATTTCAAAATACGGCGTTTTATCTCCAGGGTTCAGAACTAGAGGAGCAAGAGCATGTTTTGGCACTTTGCACAGACCTGAGTATGTGACCATGAATATCTGTCAGACACTGTTGTTTTGGCTAAGAGGGAAAGAGAGAAGAAGCAAAACCTCATTGACCAGGGAGGGAGCAATGAAAAGAAGTCAGTAGTGGTGCCAACAAAAGCTTTCTTAATATAGAAGAGAGGGGGCTGAGAGTGATCAGACTGGGACTGTGAGTGATGTAGGGAGGGGAGAAAGGAGGGAGCTGTAATCAGTGTGTCATTGATCGCACAGTGAGCTTGGAGGGGAGGAGCATGGCTGCTGCACACTCACACGCGCAGAAACACACGCATGCACACACACACTGCGGCAAATTCTGCAGCTGGTGCCTGCTGGCTTGTGACTGCAGAAAAAACAAGCTCTGGTTTAAACTCTCTGATCTCAGAGACGAGGCTGTTTCTATTCCAAGTCACTCTGGTTCTGCTGTGAAAAGCCCTGCAGGCTGGGCACCGTTCCAAAATGACAGGGATTCCTCTTTCTTCTGATGGGGTAGGGGCCCTTTTGCTGTGTAAGGTCAGTACCCTCTCAGTCTCCTTGATGGCCCCATACTGGTTGGCTGCATTCAGCCTCTGTGCCTGTCCTTACAATTTCTCCAACAAGTAGTTATTAAGTTGGAACACATTTTTTCCTCCCCTCCTTTCCGTTCGTGTGATCTGGCAAGGCCAGGCTGTGAGAGGAGATCTTCCGCCCTACTCCCATTTTGCAGATAGAGAGATGTGTAGCTTTGCAGTAGTTTCTTTCCTGACAAAACAATCCACCTCCTGTCATGTCTTTTTGCCACTCTTCCTCGTTGTCTATCGTGCTGGCATACCTGAGTCAATCCTCAGCAGATGTAGTAAATGGATGACAGACCGGATCACAGGAGCATGGTGGGCAGTTGCCAGCCCTTTGGTGAAAGCAGGGAAGCACCATGTGTGTGAGCAAGAGTTGCAACGTGTCTCCAAGGGGGCATGGCTGGACACCAGGGGAAGGGCAGAAGAGTGGTTCCACAGCATGAGTTTCTGTGGGATGTGGCTTGTGCTCTTTGTACATGTTCAGACACAGACCTTCCTAGGTAACTCCTGGGATGCATCTTGCAAAGGAAGAAGAAACTCAGAAGCAGATAAAGATGCAGTAATACAGCCTTGTGATAGGCATCTGAGTACAGAGATCTTAGTGGGTGCTGCTTCTAGCAGAGCCCTGGGTGCCTGCTACAAGCATTATCACAGACTTTCTGCTGCTCCTTGATGGGCAGAAGAGAGAGACCTCCAGTCCTTGAGAGGAGATGCTATGGGAGCCCAAAGGAGTTCAGATAGTCTGGTTAGCACACAGAGACCTGACAGTAGTAGCTAGTTTAAAACACAGGGAGTGTCTTCCAGCCTGTTAGTTAGGCAAAAGTACCTGGGAAAGAAAGGCAGGTGATAGAGACTCTCCATCAGCCCAGAAACTGTGTATGGGAGGAAAGAGAGCAAGCTGTGTGTAAATGAATGCCTAAAAATTATTCTGGGGAGAATTTACTGAGATGGAATAAGATTTATTTTCCTTTCCCCTAAAAAATCATGAACTTTCTGAACTCCAACACCAGCCCAGTTGGTGGAGCAGGCAAGTGATCCGAGTCAGTGCCTTCAAGGGAGCAGTGCACATCTGTTTGTCCTGCACTCCCTGCTCACACACCAGCTGTCAGCACGTGGCTGTCTCTAAGCACACTGCCACTTGCACAGTTGGTAGTTTTGGCTCACAAGTGGAGCTGAGAGTATGGCAGTGGACAGCAGGGAATGTAGAGGAAGCTGGGATTGTGATGGTGGAACAGAGCGGAGTGGACACACAAAAAGCAGTCTTCATTAGTTCATGCTTTGTTGTAGCTAAGTTCTGTGGCTTGTTTTTATCTTTGCTTCACACTAAATGGAGATAAATTTCCACATTACTTTAGATCAGTTTTTCTCCTCTCACAGCTTCCTCTCCAGGATCTCAAAAGTTAGTACTGATGGCACAATTAGTTATGTATCCAGCTCTTCAGGAAATTTCTGTCCTGATGCTTTATTCACAAATGAACGTGAGCACTAATCTCCTTGGCCAGTGGGTTCTTAGTTCTCTTGAGACAGCCCTTGAAGTCTTGCTCGACTGACCTCTCAAATGTGTAGAGTAGTACTGGGTTGGCTTGTTTTTTGGTTTTATTTTTTAGCAGGGAATACAATTTTGATTAATTTCTGCTTTTCTGAAAAGCAGCGTTTTCCCAACATCAGTATTCGGAAAGAAATTAGTTAGCCCTTTCTTTGCTTTTGAAAGTAAAGGCTCGAATATTTCCTCCAAGGAGTTGAAGGCTGAGAATCACCAGCTGAAGGAGACTTGCAAATCACAGAGGGGTAGGATTCAATATGCATGTCTTTTATCAATACAAAGCTACTGAATAATATTTGTCTCTCTTTGCACATGTTGCTGTCATTCATGCACCTTCTTGTGAAACACTGAAGTCTTTGGCTAGAACCTACCTTGGGGCTGTAAAAGTTCAGTGGTGTTTTTCACAACATGCTATAGCTACAAACAAACTCTTAAAAAAAGGATGGCAGCATAACTAGCTTCCTCTATTGACTTTCAAGTTGAGAAATTAAATTCATTGCTTTTGCACTTTGCTAACCTTTTATTTCACCTAGATCTCATCTGCCCATTCTCTATTAAGTTCCTGTGTCAAATTTTAAAGTAATTTAGGAGAAAAACTAGAAGTAGACTGGTGAGAGACAGTGGCTGAGTGGACATGTCACCAGTATAGCAAGGGGAAGATGGCCAGGAATACTCTGCTAGAAACCTCCTTGGCTGCTTCCAAACCCCTCTCCCTTCAGTGCTAAATGAACAGGCCCTGTGTTTGCTGGCAGAAGGGACAGAAGGCCTTGAAGTTCTCAACTTTGAAATAAGTTTTTGTATCACATTCATTATTGCTGTATTCCACCCTGTAAATCAAATCCCAGGAACACAGACCATGCAGAGGATCTATCAAGGGTCAACTAGGTCCAAGAGTGCAAAGTCAAGATGCAACAAAGGAAGCTGTTGACAGAGGAGAGCTGCTTTTTCTCAGGGGTTGGCAGAAGAGAGTCTTGTGCTTCACCAACCACCTCAGCCACTCGAAGTTCACAGCTGGTTTAATATCTGTATCTTCATGAGGGCTGGCATTCAGTAGGTCATCCTAAAAACAAGCAAGGGAGAGAAGAAAAGCTACTTGGAATGAGGCTATTAGCAGTACAGAATAGGAATGAGGTTTAAAGAGTCCAAACAGTTGCTGTAAATCAGAGGCAGGACTGTCTTCCAGAAATTTGGCATCTCAATAGGCAAACAGGAGGAAATCTCAGAGTTATTTCCCTGTGTATGCAGCCATTGCCTCTTTTATACAATTAGGTTCTCCCTGCCTCAGGCAGTTTATTTGTCATATTGATCAGTTGAGGAAAGGAAAAAAAAAAAAAAAAGAGAAAGAAATAGAACAGATCATGAGCTGTGCCTCCAAGTCAGTCAGAGTCAACATTACCCAGATACTTCTCAACTAAGAGAAATGAAGTTTTCTTCAGTCTGTGCTATGTTCTGTTTTGTAAGAGCATGTGTTCTGGGGTGCATATTCTCATTAAGAGATAATAAGCTGTCCAACTTCATGACTTGCAGGAGTCTTCATCTCTGGAACCTGAAACAGGGTATCTGTCTCAGTGCCAATGGGAGTGGTTTTGTGGAACCTCCGTTTCAGGGACTGGCAGCAACTCCCAGCTGAAGTCCAACTGACACAGGAAGGGGAAACATTAATTTGCGTTCCAAAGGGACCAACTGTAATAAGTCAGCCAGGGGTTGGTGGAGTGAGGACACCAGATAACATGTGTTAAGGTGTGTTTAGGTTTTCTTCTGTGGATATAACTGGAGACATTTAAGAAGTCCCAGCTTTAGCTCCTCACAGCTGGAGGCCGTGTCTCTGTGCAGGGCTTCAGTCCTGGTTCATGAGAATGCCTCACACTGTTCCTCAGCAGGAGGATGCAAGGCCTGCATGAGTCAGCAAAGCTGCTGCAGGGAACAGAATACATTTTGTGGCCAATGTAGCACCTGGCTAGCTAGGTAGAAGCGCTCACCTTATCAATTATCTCAGTGGTGGGTGGTATCGCTTCCAGTTGAGAGGCAGTAACTTCCGAATATACGTGGAACTGTTTCCAAAATGAGTACCTGCATCTTCAATTAGTGGCTCTAAAATGGCTGAGCTATCAAATTGCTCCTTAGCATAAGAGTGAGACAGTATGTGCAATTAGGGAGCAATGAGATGGTTGCTATGGTTGACATGGTATAGAAATAGAGGTTGCCTGGGAGAGGGGCTGTAGATGGCATGCAAATATCACAGGGAGGAGGGAAGATGGGAAGCACAGGCAAGTGGTTAGCAGGAATATCTCCTGGGATGTGGCAAGTGCCCACAGCCTCCCACACCTTGAGGAATATTTCTTCTCCTTCTGTTGCTCTGCTGCTGGTTCACCTTTGTGGTAAATCCCCAGGAGGCAGTCAGTCATTTCACAGAGCCTGCTCTTACCTTAAAGCATGAACAGCTCTCCTGGCATGCAGTAATGGTATGGTAAGGTGAGTTATGAAATATCTCCAGCATTATACATAAAAGGAAACCTGAGAACACTTTCAGATTCCTCAACCTTCTTCATCCTGACAGATTCAGCAATGTTTCTAGAAACCAGATCTTGTTCTCCTTCACTGCTACCTGGTCCTCCCAGAGATATTCTTTCTACTGGCTAACTGCTGTGTTTTTCCTTTCTCTGTCCCTCCTAGTATGGTTCTCAATTAATTTAACTTTTTCTCTGTTCCTGTTGAGAATCTTTTTTCCCTTTGAGGAGCTGTCTTGCTGATGCTGTCTTCTTTCTGTAGCTTCTTCAACCAAATTCTCTGATTGCAGCGTTCTGCAGCTTTTAACCTTTTGCTCTGCCTCTGAGCTGTTCTGAAGTTTGTGCCTTTTCTGTCCCAAATCAGTTGCTCTCTTCTGGTGTTAGCACCTCACAGCTCCTTTTACTCTGAGAGAGTTGGATTGCAGCAGTGTTTTGTGGAAGTGTACCTATGATATACTTCCACAAGTAGTGGTTGTTCTGTTTGTCCTCCTGAAGACAGCTGTGCAGGTGTTCTGGTTGGAAGCTCGAGATAAAGCCCCCAGAGGAGCACTGTGACAGAATGCATCACTGGCTGTGCTCTGGCTGCCCTGATGCTCCTGCACATGCTGTGTGCTTCTCTGCCCTGGCCCTCCCTGACAGGGGCTCAGCACTTTGCTGCAGTTTCTTGCCTCTCAATTTTCAGATGATTTTCATATTTCTGTTAAAAATATGTTTTCCCTTTGCTGGTACACAATGAGTTTCTCTGAGAAAATCACTAAAGATTCCCTTTAAGGGGATAGATTTTTTGATTTAGCCATTGACAAATAAATATTACTCTATTTCTGCAGCGTGTTTGAAGACCTAAAAATAGAAAATGTATGAAGTAAATCTTTACAGTAGACTTTTTCAGACTGTAAGAGGCAGAGCACTTGCTGCTGGACCACAAAGCACTGTCTGAAGCCAGTTCCTCATAATTCTCAGCTGCTGAATCACACTAGCAACCTAAAACTACAGCATTTTCTCAATAATCTTACAAAAATAAGTAGCTACTGCAGCTATCACATGTCGTGTCAGGAGGGAAGGAGGCAGTGAGAGCCCTTTTGCTGTGATTCCCCAGTGATCTGGCTAAGCCCTTTGCTCTGCTCATCTCTGGAAAAGCAACAAAGAGCTGGATGTGCCCAGAATTTCTGGGACCACTGCATTGCCTCAGGCTCTGGAAGGCAGTGGTTAGGCACCAGTGTGCACAGCAGCCACCCACCTAGGACTCAGAATCTCTCTTGGCCTTTTCTGGGGGGTTTCTGCCAAGTTCTAGCTGTATTCCTCACCTGGTGTCTCTCACCCTGCCTGAGAATCTCCACTCATCTGGCACAATACTGACATTAAATGGTAAGGAGGAACAGAGTGAGGCTTGTCCTGTCATTGTGATAAACATATCCAGGTGCACCCCTGGGTTGTGAGAAATTGTGTTTGAATTCCTGAGCTGGAACCACCACATGAGGACCTGAATCCACAGTTGTTGGCTGTGTACTGGCTGCCAAAGCAGACTTTGTGGGGTTTTTTTAACTCCTGAGCCTACCTCACTAGCTGGCAGAGCTTCTAGGTCTCCTTCAGCCAGAGCTAGGTGCCATCTGCCAGCTGTACACGTTCAGGTGCCTGCTGGAGGGAGGAGCTGTGCTCTTCAGGTGCTGGCAGTGTGGTGTTGCTTCCAACAAGGGCACATTCACTCCTTTCCCTCACTGCTGGGCGACATGGGGCAGCCCTGGTCTGGCAGAGTGCAGCTGGACCCAGGACTGTGTATCTGCACAGACAGGATGAGAGGCAGGACCCTGCCCAGAGTTCAGTGCAGAACCTTTTCTCCTTTTCCTCTGGTCTCCACAATCTCTCTCCCAAGGAGCTGTGGCTTGCTGTACTTGGTACAGTCCTGGAGTGCTTGTAAATGACTGTGTTGTTTCATTCTCTGAATGGACACCATTTGGGGCTGGATCCTTTCTCTTTCATTGGCACTGAACAAACTGCAGTTGGAGACTTCAAGCCTCAGAATCAGTTGCTATCTCAGTGTTATTATGTAATTTCAGAATGAAGGAAATGGAAGTCTTTCAGCTTGCACTAGCTCATGTTAATTATGCAAATATATGCACTCTAAGAACCCTGTGCATGGTTTGACTGTCTTCAGAGGTGGACTTCGTTCAATAAACATAAGGAAGACCATGTGATACCAGGCTCAACTCTTTGCTGAAGTGTAGCAAAAGGTATTGAGCCACAGCAATAGCTACAATCTTCTTGTTAGAGTCTTTTCAACAGTGTCCACTTGAAGAGGGATGTTAATGTCAGCTAAGACAGCCAGAAGTGAGGAAGACTTGGTTTTTAATCACTGTGGCTTGTGAGTCTTGATAACATTTTCAGACTCTGAAACTTCTGTATTTTTTATCAATGTATTATTGGTGTTCACTTTACAGGTAGAGCCTGGCTAGTAAGCCTAAATAGTTTTAGAGACAAAGGAGGGAAATGGTTTGGGAAGGCCTAAGGGAGGTAATGAAGGATAAAGAATGCACCTTGGGTGGGAAAGGGCTGATTTCTATGTGGTCAGACAAGCATTCTCCATCCTCTGGATGGCAAAGTCATGGGAGCTTTGCAGCCCAGATTTGCACCCGCCATCAGACAGGTACACAGGCTGGTAAGTGAGATCCCTGCCCTGAGTTTTTTATTGGCTAAACAGTCCCACCTAACTTCTCCTCTCATCAAGATGTGCCAGTCCTTTAATCATCTTTTTGCCCTTATATTAATTCTGATTTGTTGTACCAGTCAGAGCATCATGACTGATTTCAGCACAGTCACTTGAAAGATGACCCAGTGCTCTCACCTAAGGCATCATTTCACAAAGGTAAGAAACTGGGTCCTGCTGCCCTGATACTTGGTCTCTGATTTCAGCATGGTGAGCTATAACTGTGGTTCTTACAGTCCTGATTAACAGAATAACACCTCTGAGATTTGATAGTCTGAAAGATTAAAGAAAATAACAAGCAGCATCTTGCATAGCTATCCTTGACAGCTCTTCAGACTAGCCCAGAATTTATTCTGCAGCTATAGGAGCTTTAGGTGCTTCCATTTAAAGTAGCAGAACACTGTGCTGTCAGCATGACCTCCTTTTCTGCCTCTACAGCCATCTGTCTGTTTGTAGGATCATCTCTCTCTCAAGCATCCTGTTTGTCACTTACCCCAGTGCACTGTCCTTTCTTCCAGCCTAGCCTGACCTCCACAGAAGACCCCTCTCTGCCTGACTGCTGAGCACTAAACCCACAGCATCTGCCCCTCCATTCTCTCTCCCTCTGTCTCTTTGCAGGTGCAGCCCTGAATGCTTGGTTCATACCCACTCCAGAGTCAGTGCGGCTTTGCTCTTCACTTGCTATCCTCTGCCATAACCAAAGTAATTCTACACTCAAGGGACCACATAATCAGAATGTGTTATTTGGAAGGGACCCATAGGGATCACCAAGTCAAACTCCCTGCTCCTCACAGGTCTAGCTAAAATTCAACCATATGACTAAGAGCATCATTCAAATACTCCTTGAACTCTGATGGGCTTGGTGCTGTAGCCAATTCCTCAGGGAGCCTGTTCCCAAGGCTGCCCACCCTCTTGATGAAGAACCTTTTCTAATGTCTAGTCTGAGCTCTCCTGATGCAATTTCATTCTATTTCCTCATATCCTAGTGCTGGTCACCAGAGAAAGGAGATCAGCAACTTCTCTGCTGTCCTTGACAACGCTGTGAACAGCAGTGAGGGTATCCTCAGCTCTTTCAGTATGTGAGCTATACATACTCTTCAAAAAATATTCTGACTTTTCCTCCCTTCCCACTAGTTCAGAAGTTCACCTGCACATCCTGAAAAGCCACCTCAGCATTAGTAATGGAAATCCATCCTCTGGCCCAGATTAGCTGTTGGTCACCACCTCTGGGATGTTTTGTGTAGTGCCTCCACAGTCAGGAGGAGGCACCCATGGGTGGCTGCCCTGTAGGGTGGAGCTGTATGGGTCTTCTGCAGGCCTTTGGGGTGAGGCTGCTGATACTTCTGCACAATCGTAAGTAATGTGATCTCTGTGGAGAAGCCAAATGCCCTGTCTCATTTCTGAAACCTTACTGTGGTTGTGAATGAGGTGCGTTTGTATATTAAATCTTTCCATATGTTTAAATGCTTCCATATGTTTTGCAGCAAGCACTTTGTGTGGGTAAAAGGCAAGTAATGCCATGAGTCAAAACTACTTAAAAGACAGACATCAAGTTAGCAAACAAATATATGGTCATCTTTATGCAGCATCCAAAGTACAAGGGCTTCATGATTTCCACCACTAAAATACAAAGTTTATCATACAGTAATGATGAAGAAACATGGAGGTGGCTAAATTTATAGATGACACCATTACTGAGATCCAGAAGAGTCTGTGAGAAACTTCAGCAACTAAATTGCACGGTCATGGTGTCCATTAAAGTCATTGTCAAAAAAAGCAAATTCAAGTACACTAGAGAAATTAAACCCTCTAGACTCCCTAAAAGAGCTTAATAGTTTCATGACAGGGTGAAATCTGGATGTCACTGTATACCCTAACTGAAGATCACTATTTGGTGCAAAGCTAATAACATAAAGGTTATGTTATTATGCATAAAAAATAGGGTGGGGAATAATACAGAAAATACAATAATGACACCTTGTGAATCTTCTGTGCTCTTTCTTGTATACTTCTGTTCTTGCTCATCCCAGTGGCCATAATATATGGGATAAATGACAGCAGTTCCAAGGGACTAAAGAAACTCTCCTTTGAAGGAACAAACGGTAAAGATGAGGGGCTTTCTGCCTTGGTGGGGATATGATGGATGGGAATGTTTCCTGGAAGTGCACATGGACAGGGATGATTGCAGAAATCAGAATGTGCCTGAACACACAGCGTGGGGGTTCATAAAAATGAGAAATGCAATGCTACTGAAGAGAGGATATTTATTTAATGTAGCAACTTCCGAGTATAGTTGGAGAGAACTGCACAGGGTGAGGGATCTGTGTTCAGAATGCACTTGGAGATGAGCTGTGTCCAGATACTTGTTCCAGGTAAATTGAAGACTGCAGTCTTCAGGAGCTTGAGAAGGATATTCCTTGTACTGGTCAATGGAACAGAGGGATTTTCTCATTTGCAGTGCATGCATTTCACTGTGATAGAGCTCGAATAAGGACAAATGCCTGGAAGTGACCAGAACACCATCCTTGCAGTCACCATGTCTGCAATGTCAGTCACACTGCTACACGTTTCTGGTGCATATGGTTTTTGTTAGCCAGAGAAATGCTGTGCCAGGCTGTGTGTTTAAATCCTCTGTCTGTGCAGCTGCTACTGCGGGCTGTATAAAGAAAGTGGCCAGCAAAGGACTTGTCACAGCCTGATACTTGGATTCACAGAGGCCTTGGGCAGGTGTGTTCCCCTAGCTGGGCATGGGCTGCCCCTGTCCTGGGCTGGGAAGGCCATTTCCCCCAGCTCGAGGTGAATAGGGGCTGGGGCCACGTTAGGGCACTGTGCTGCTGCTTTACTCACAGTTTGCAGTTCACCAGAAGTTCATGTGCTGTTCTGCTTTGCCTCTGAATTTAGTTAAAAAACAGTTTGGGGTATTGGTGTGCACAGGTGTGTGCAGTGAGTGCATGTTTCTGGAAATGGCCTATCTGTACAGCTCTGCTCCTGTGTCCTCCTGAGAATCAGCTGCTGCATCTGAAGAGAGGGAATCTGCCCCACAGCATGTCAGGAGCTAAGCTAGGGAGGGCTGCAGTGCTTCCCAATGTCACAGAACTGGCAAACTGTAGGCTGGAAGGGACTTCTTGGGATTGTCTAGTCCAATCACACTTGTTCAAGAAGGGTAAGCAAAAGCAGGTTTCCCAGGCCTGTATCCAGTTGTGTTTTTAGTATCTCTGGGGATGGATGCTCCACAACCTCTTTGTACAACCTATTCCAGTATTTGACCACTCTCACAGTAAAAACAGTGTTTTCTTGTGTTTAGATGAAATTGCCTGCGTCTTAATTTGTGCTTCACATCCTGTCACTGAGCACTACTGAGAGTGCCTGACTTCTTCTTCTTCTTCATTCCCTCCCATCAGGTATTTATTTATTCATATTGAAAATATCCCTCCCCCACAGTCAGCCTCACCTTGTATGAAAACAGTTTAGTCCCTTAATCATCCTCACAGCCCTTCACAAGACTCAGTCCTTCCCCATTCATCCCTCCCATCTGCCAGCAACTGCTGGCCCTGCAGCTTGAGCCTTCTCTTTCTTCCCCGCGGGGTGAAGGGCTGCCAGCAGGATGCTAACAGCCGGGCTTTGTTCACAGCCTCAGCGGGAACAGCTCAGCTGCCCGGGCTGGGATGGCAGTGAGAAGCTGTGTTTTCATGCCTGTCAGTGCTGCAGATGGGCCCATTGCTTCTGCAGCTGGCACTGTCACCAGTGCTGCCCGGCCAGCAACCACAGGCTGGCCTTGCCCCCACGGCCCCTGGGCACTTGGTGCCTGGAAAGATGCCCACGGGTGGCCATGGTGATCACACTGTGCCCAAGAGCCCTCCCTGGCACGTGGCACGAGGATAGGCTGCTGGTGTTGGTGCTGTGCACCAGGCTGTGCTCCCCAGGTGATGTGGGTAACCACTGCTAAAATGAGGTCTGGGGTGTGCAGGCATCAAGGCAGAACCTGTGTCACTTTGTCCCAGTAGTAATGTTGAAGAATGGGGGCAGATCACTTTTCTTCTGCATGCCCCAAGCAGCAGGACTGGAGGTCCTGGCATGGGGGAGCTATGTGGATGCTGCACTAAGGATCCGTGAGGAACCAGGGTGCTCCTTGTGAGCACTTCTGGGACATCAGCAACACCCTCACAATTATCATTGCCTCAAGGATTGAGTGGGGTTTTGTTTCTTTTGGCTGCACAGAATGCCCCAGAACACCTCCTGGGCCCTCCTCACCTGTGCCTCCTCCTACCCTCCCATGCTGCTCCCTATGGCTCACTTGCAGCATCCCTTCTGTGAACAGGGAGTTGCTTCCCAGTGTCTCCAGTCATATACCTATTCCACATCAAGTGCCAGAAATGCCACTAAACTCAGTGCATTTTGCACAGTGATGATTTGGTTTTAGTCTGGAGGGACGATTTTTAGCCAAACTGAAAGACAAGCTCATAAAGCAGCTGGAGATGCTGAGTACAAATAGTTCTGATGAGAGCTTAGCTCTCTTTAGGCTGAAAGCTACCTTCTGGGCTTATATGTCTGATTAATTGCTAGTAAAACATTCCAGTAAAGTGAGTTTGATTTAAAGCTGTGCTGAATATTTACCTTCCATCCTTTCCATCCTTCCACCAGATTGATAGAGCTATTTTAGAAGGACTGAAGTCTGCCTAGAAAGAGGCAATGGGAGGTTGTGGAGGGTGGAAAGAACATTGTCAGCAAGAAACGGTTGTCTGAAAGATGCAAAATAAAAACAGCTGTTCATTTTCAGTGAAGATCTATGGACCTCCAATCTATATGAGGGATTAAAACCTATGAAAGTCTTAAACCCTATAAATTATACATTCCAACAGTTAAGTTCTTAGTGCCTGGCTTTTTGAGTAGATGTAATGTCCCAAGGTAGGTATTAGCAAAGACTGTAATCAAAAAAGGGTTCCCTGCTGCCTGCAGCGACCAGAAGGTGCTGTATGTTGTCCTGCATCCCAGAGCTGTCTGATGTGGGCATACAGCAGTGGCTCTGGTCCTGGCTGTCAGTGTGGCAGACACTCACTACCCTTCTGTCTAGTAAGTTAATAGGGCCCTGGAATTATGGTAGCATTTTGCCAAATATCTCTACAATGCCCATGCCAAGGTGAGCACATCCTTTTGCACTCCCCGGATCTTGTTTGCTCTTGGGCTTCTCCTTTTTTTTCTCTAAATATAGAGAGAGAGCAGAGTCCTGTCTTGGTTCCTACTTGTGCCTCTGGCAGGAGAATAAGAATTCTTGTTGTCTAGGTACTTCCCATAGCAGCAGCTTAGGAGTGCACATTTGGATTGAAGAAAAATGTTTCATTAAAGAAAAAATCTGTTACAAATGAGTGGAGACTTGTTACCTGTGCTGCATTACTCCAGTGAAAGCTGAGTTGGCACCCACTGACTGGCTCACAGAGCCCTGTGGTGGCTAGGGTTTGGACAGTGCCAGAGGCACCTCTCTGTGGTAGTGGCTATGAGACAAAGCACTTCTGTCTGGAAGGGGATAATTTGTCTGTGCCAGTGTTTACAGACACAGCCATCTGGCACAGGCAGGCAGCTCAAAGTGCCTGGCTCTGTGGACTTCAGAATATGTTGGAGCTGAGTGTACTGATCCAGAAGGATTTCTTTCCTTGTTGAAAAGAATTTGCTCTGTTTTATGAAACTTGGGTATCAAACTGGGTCTTGAACGCAAACTGAAGCCTTGCAATCAAACCCATGCTGAAGTGGAATTTTTGAGGCTAAAACATCAGTAGCTGGATGCTGTCTCATCAGGCTTCTCTCATCCTGTCTAATCCCTTTTCTTTCCTCAGGCCAAAGAACTCTCCATCACCGGAGTGACACCCTGGATACGGTGATCCTGGTAAATCCCAATGTGGACAGCGTCGTGTCTGAGGTAAGGACCAGATGTGCCATCAGGTTCTCTCCGCATCAGCTGTCCTGCCCTTATATCCCTTCCTCCATATCCCTCCCTGATATGGAGGTCATGATCATCACACTTTGCACCTTTTGGAGAGTGCAAACCTGCTGCCAGTCTGCTGCAAGGTGTGTGAAAAGGCCAGGTGTTCTGGTCTTGCCATTAACCAGGATATACATAATAACCCTGATGTGACATGGAGCTGTGTTGGGCAGACAGTAGCTGTGTCTTCCCTCTTCAGTGAGCAACTTCCTTGTATGTAGAGAACGTAGGATTTGACTATTTGTGAATAACGTGAGTTATCGCCTGTCGGTGGGATTGGGATTGTGGGTACAGGTCACCTCTAACGGCAGCCCTCTGTCTCGTGGTAACAGGTCCGCTCACTTGTGTGTGATTCATCTGCCCACAAACTACTGATCCTCTGTGGTCAGAGCTCAGACCAGGAAGGAGACTTGGTCCTGCAGACGGGGACCTTCACTTACCAGAAGTTTGCTGAGATACTTTCAGACCCGGAGGTGAGTGTGAGCTATAATCCAGCATCCCCTCCTGCTCAGAGTGCTGATAGAGCAATGCAGCCTGCGCCCTCCTTCAGGTGGCAGATTTCAGACAGAAGGGTTTGAAATCCAACAAAAAAATTGCATACTATAAATAATTGTTTTATTGTCTTGCTTTAACTCTCTGTCTTAAATTTTCCAAGGTGCAGGCATGGGTGATTTCTTTAAGCATTCAGCTTGAAACAACCTTCCGGACTGGCTCTGCAGGGGGGCAAACACTCAAAATTTCTTAAAGCAGGTCTTAATGTAAGTGTGGGCAGCTTCCAAAAACATTAAGAATTTCAAAAGAGAGCATAGCTCTATGCATTTCTTTTCAATGGGCTTTCCAACTGTTTCATCTACCCTCAATGTTTCCCACTAGTAAAGTGCTCATGGTATCTTCAGTATTTCTGCATTAACTAGCTGCCTTTTTTTTTTTTTTTTTTTAAGTGCTGTATAGGTCTCAAACCTCTCTTTGACCTTATTTGTCTGTGCTTTTTTCATTAGGTCACCCAGATTCTCAGCAACTCTGATTCAGATACCAAGGCCTCTCTTACTGTGTCTTGCCTGGGAGAAGGAGCCTGGAACAACCTTGGGCATCCTCGATTTCAGGACATTATTAATCTGAAACTGAATCCTGATCCAGTTCTGCCAGAAATGGATGGGGTGTCTGAATTTGCAGAGTATGTCTCTGAGACAGTTGACGTGCCATCTCCATTTGATCTCCTGGAGCCACCCACCTCAGGGGGTTTTCTGAAGCTTTCTAAGCCCTGCTGCTACATATTTCCTGGGGGAAGAGGTGATTCTGCTCTCTTCGCTGTCAATGGGTTTAACATCCTTGTGGATGGTGGTTCTGAGAGAAAATCCTGTTTCTGGAAGCTGGTAAGGCATCTGGATAGGATTGACTCAATCCTGCTCACCCACATTGGTGCAGACAACCTGCCTGGCATCAATGGGTTGCTGCAGAGGAAAATTGCTGAGCAAGAGGAGGAACAATCCCAGGGTTCTACCAACTACAGTGACTGGATGAAGAACCTAATTTCTCCTGAGCTAGGAGTGGTTTTTTTTAATGTTCCTGAAAAGCTGAAGATGCCTGAAGCCTCCATGAAAGTAAAGAGGAGCATCGAAGAAGCGTGTATGACGCTGCAGTATCTCAACAGACTGGGCATTAAATCAGAGCCTCTCTACAGGGTGGTGAGCAGCACCATCGAGCCCATCACGCTCTTCCACAAAATGGGAGTGGGTAAGCTGGACATGTATATACTGAACCCTGTCAAAGACAGTAAAGAAATGCAGTTTCTAATGCAGAAATGGGCTGGCAATAGTAAAGCAAAGACTGGCATCATTCTTGCAAGTGGGAAAGAAGGTGAAATTTCTGTTCCCTATCTCACATCTATCACAGCCCTAGTGGTATGGCTACCAGCCAGCCCAACAGAGAAAATTGTAAGGGTTTTGTTTCCTGGAAATGCTCCTCAAAATAAGATACTGGAAGGTCTTGAGAAACTCAAGCACCTGGATTTTCTGAGGTACCCAGTGGCTACTCAGAAAGATATCACTTCTGGAATACCTCCACCTGTGCTGAAGCAGACGAAAATTAAACAAAGAACTGACAGTAAAGAGAGTCTTAAGTCTTCCCCCAAGCCATCTGTGACAAAGCAAGTCAAGAAGGAAGAAGCAGTTGAGGAGGGGATTAAGGAAATAAAACCAGAAGTTGTAAAGGATACTAAAACTGAGAAAAAGGTTAAAGAACACACAGAGAAAGTTCCTGAGAAACCTGTTAAACATGAAAAGATAAAGACAGAAATAAGTGATGCTCTCAAAGCTGAGAAAAGAAAATTGGCAAAAGACAAGGTTGGAAAAAAACATCTCAAAGAGAAAGTATCCAAATTAGAGGAGAAGAAAGACAAAGAAAAGAAAGAGATTAAGAAGGAGAAAAAGGACTTAAAAAAAGACGATGGAAAGAAAGACGATAAAAAAGATTCAAAGAAAGATGATAAAAAGAAAGAAAACAAACCAGAGCTCAAAAAAATTTCTAAACCAGACTTGAAACCATTTACCCCAGAAGTAAGAAAAACACTGTACAAGGCAAAACTTCCAGGCAGACTCAAAACTGAGAAGATCAAAGTAAAATCTGAAAAAGAACCTGAAAAGGTACCTGCTGACCTCAGGACATTACCAACGGAGAAGGCACCTGTACAGGTGGACCCAGGAGAGACATCCATAGTGGAACAGAGGTTAGTCCTGTCTTCACCAGAAGATCTTACAAAGGACTTTGAGGAACTGAAGCATGAGGAGAGAGGGGCCTTGCAGTTGACTCAAGAACTGTCTGATATGGAGGTTAGTGATAAGATTATGAGAGCACCTGAAGCAGAGATAAAAGATTCTGTTGATATGACTAGTCAGAGTAACCTTGAAGTGGATCTGATTTTAAAAAGAAAGACTCCTGATCAGGGAGTAACTATTGCTGATATGGAAAAAGAAACATCAGCAGAGGAAATGGCAGTCCATCAGTGGGAGCTGAGGGGAGGTCCTGCTGAAAAAATAGAGGATGGAAGAAAAACAATAAATGAAAACCATGACATGAGATACTGGGAGGAAAAAGCTGAGCAGGGTAAGGACATTCAGATGCTTCCTGACAAAGAATACCTGCCATCACATACAGACCTCTTGGCAAAGGGTGCTCGGCCACCAGTGTTCAGAGAGGCAGGAAAGGAGGAAGAGGAGAAAATCTCTTTGGACAGAAAACAGAGGGAAGCAGAAACTTGTAAAAAGTATATTGAGGGGACAGAGGCACAGGAAGAGGATGAGAAGGAAAAGAGGGAAGATGTGATAGAAAAGGCAGAACTGGAAGAAAAGGAAGAACAGCACATGAAAGCAGAGGAAAAAGTGGAGAAGAATAGAGAATTCTGTGGGCTGAATCAGGATGATAGGGAGGACAAACTGTTTACCGTTACAGAGAAGGAAAGAGAATTTAGTTTCATGGATGAGAAAACCAAGTTACTTGGAAAGGACATAACAAAAGAAGAGTCATATCTGAGCAGCCTGCCAGTCCCACCAGGAGCAACAGCAGAACATGTTTCCTATATCCAAGATGAAACTATCCCTGGCTATTCAGAAACAGAGCAGACCATTTCTGATGAAGAAATACATGACGAACAGGAAGAGAGGATCCCACACTTGAAGTATGATGTCAATGCCTGTAACATTTCTGTTCCTGACCATCCAGGCTCTTTTGAAGCAGTACATGGAATACAGGCCATGCCTCCTGCTGAGCTTTCAGCCAAGGGTTATGCTGGGCAGGAGTCTGAAATCCTGGCATATCCTACAAACATTGTGGCAGCACCTCTAGCTGAGGAGGAACACATATCTTCTGCTACCTCCATTACTGAATGTGACAAGCTTTCATCTTTTGCAACATCAGTAGCAGAGGATCAATCTGTTGCATCCATAACAGCACCACAAACAGAAGAGACTGGGAAAAGCTCTTTACTTCTGGACACAGGAAACAGTATGCCCTCCTCTCGGACTGAAGCAACCCAAGGTCTTGACTACGTTCCCTCTGCTGGCACAATTTCTCCCACGTCATCCTTGGAGGAAGACAAATGCTTTAAATCTCCACCCCCTGAAGATTTCCATGCATTAGCAGAAGGAGAGAGGAAACTAGAAACTCAGAAAAAGGACCTTCATGACGAGGCAGAAGATGAAGAAGATGAAGAAGATGGGACTCCAAATATTGAGATGCCTGAGAAACTCAGAGGGCATTACAATGCCCCCGTGTTTGCTCCTCAAGGATGCCCTGACAATGTGATAATCTGTGTTCCCACACAGGTGATGCCTTTATCCACTGAAGAAGCACCATTTTCCCAGGCTGACTCTGCAGAGGCTGAAGAACGATGCATGAGTCCCGATGACAGCACAGTCAAAATGGCCTCTCCCACTCCATCTGGCCCCACCAGTGCAGGGCACACACCCTTCCACCAGTCTCCAGTGGAGGAAAAGCTGGAAACAGTAGATTCAGATCTATTTGAAAAACAAACAGATGCTGCTGCCAAGAAACTGGAAGGCCAAACTTCTGTTGTGGTGAAGGGAGCTAAGGGTGAACCTCTCAGAGAAGAAGAGGCGTCTGTGGCTAAATCCAGACTTGAAAGAGAAGTGCCTGGACCTGTGCAGCACAAACTGGTCTTGAGCAGTGATGTTGCAGTGTGTCCTGAGGAGGAGGTACAGGAAGAACCAGTGAGGAGGGAGGAGCTGCCCTGGCTCTCTTACCACAAGCAGGACACGGTGGTGATTGGGAAGGACGAGGAGCATCCCAGCACAAAACCAGAAAAAGAGCAAGGAACTAAAACCATGGCAGAAAGTTCAATAGGATTTCCAAAACACTTGTCCTTTGAGCCATTTGCAACCACAGGAACTTCTCTAGGAAATGTGGATCTTCCACAGTTCACAAGCCAAAGCAAATCTAAAAATGACGAATCTTTGCAATTTTCACCAGATGGCCTCAAATCACCTTCTTTTACAGAAGAAAGGATTGGCAAAGAGAAATCCTCAGATATATCTAAGAGACTTACTACTGAAGAAGGAAAACTGCTGTATTTCACAGGAGACGCCTCAGAAGAAGAGAAATCTCATGTTTCCATTGAAGATATTTCCCCAATAGAGACCAAAGAAGAGACTAAAGAAGAGACTAAATCCATTTCTCTCACTGAGAGTTCCAGCAGGAAAATCTCTTCAGATGTTTTTATTAAAGGAATTTCTCCAGAAGATATCAAAGCTCTTAGTTTCACAGAAGAGGTATCTGCAAAAGAAAAAACTATGTCCACCCGCACTGACAAATTCTCTTCAGAAGCTGTGAAATCCATGTGTTTCGCAGACCAGAGCCCAGCAACATACGAAAAATCACTGGAAATTTCTGCCAAAGAACTGAAAGAAGCATCAAAACCTTTTCCTTGCCCAGAAAGTAGTTCAGTTAAAGGCATGTCACCCAGAGATTCTTCAACTGAAGAAATGTCTCCAGATGACAGCAGTTTATTTTCTGCATCAGAAAAGGGCCTGTTGAGGGGAAGAAATGCAGGCTTGGATTCTCAGGAAGTATCTCCAGATGCAAAGGGCTTACATTTTACAGAATCTAGCCCAAGTGAAGATAAAACATCTTCACACATTTCTACTGAAGGCATAAAATCTTGCAGGTTCAAGGAAGCTCCAGAAATAAAATCTCCAGAAATGGAAAAGTTTTGCATGAAGGATTTAAGTTATGAGAAGAAAGTGTGGTTTCCAGAAGAGGTAGAAGAGGTCTCTGCTCAGGGAAGGTGGCAGAGATATGACAAAGAGAGGGAGAGTACATTCTTGGATGAGGTACCAGAATTTAAAACAAAATCCCTTCCCAAACTGGGAAAGGAGGCGAATCTGTCTCCTGCAGTGCCTGGCAGCCATACCTGGCAAGGAGCAGAAAGGGAAGCATGGGGTTCTGCCTTTGGGTGTCTTCAGGAAGGGAGAGACAGTGGGAGAGGAGGGCAGTTACCCCATGAGGAGGATGAGGAGCTTCACCATGCTGAAGACAAGCCCATGCTGCTGGAAGCAGAAACTGAATGTTTAAAGATGGAGTCATTTGATTACAAAGAAGATGCACAGAAGGGTGCCAAGCCTACGTCAGAAACAAAGAAAGTGGATGTGATTCCTGCTGACATCACTGTCCCAGAAAGAACACAAAGGGAAGGTTCTCCTCTATCTCCTCAGTATGTCCCTAGTGAGGAAAATCAGGCCAAAGCTTTAACTGGAAACAAAAAAAGGCAAGAATTGTTGTTGACCTCTAAACAAGATTATTCCTGCTTAGATGATGAGGAGAAAGCTGTCCTAGATATTTATGCAAAGTCACTAGACCAAGTTCTGACGTCTCCCCTGTCTGCAGTGAGAAAGGAGATTGAGGCACCACCAGAAGCAGAGAGGCCCTGCAAGGTAGATCAGTGCAAGCCACCTTTGTGGGAGGATGTCCCATCAAAGACAGCTGAAAAGAAATCAGACATCAGTGATTTGTATCAGGAAATAGATCACAAATACAAGTCAGATAGCAGGCAAGAGGATGGCTGCAAATCCACTGAGGGTCTGTCTGACTCTACAGGAAGAAAAGAGCAGACAGCAGCAGCATCTACTCCGTTGCAATCGGTGAGAGCAGCAGAATTTACTGCAGAGTGCACAGAAGGGAGAGCTGAGCTGGCAGGGCAGAGCGGACGCTCCCCGCCGGCACAAGGCCCCTGCCAAGGCGCTGATGCCGTGGGCTGTGCTGCCACCCGAGAGGTGCATCCTCCAGACACCTATTCCAGGGGTTCCCCTGAGCCTTATTCCTATGAGGAGGGGGTCTGCACACAGAGAGACGATGACAGTTCCACAAGACAAGAGCCAGAAGAAAGAGAACCAACTCCCTACCCCGATGAAAGAAGTTTCAAGTATGCTGACATCTATGAGAAGATAATTGTGTCTGGAGTGGGACCCTCCCCCTTCACAGCCATGGGTGCACACAGCTCAGGTCACACTGACAAGATGCCAGTGGCAGCACTGAACTCTCAAAAAGGTCAAAATTTTCATGTATCTGCAAAGGAAGAAGAGTCCTGCCTTTATACCTCTGCTGAGAAGGAATTGTCATCTCCAGCATCCCCTAAGGATAAAGCAGATTCAGTCTTTGACTATAGAGACATCCATGAAAGATATTTGCCCTTGTCTGAAACAGGGAAGCCTAGGACATCAGAAGGACAGGAAAAACTGAACGTGTCTTCTACTTTGCCAGGAGAACTGGACTCTGCACTGCACCCATCATCTTCAAGTGCAGCATTTGCCTCTCCCACCGTCACAACTGACACCTTTTATCAAGGAAAATCATCCACCTATATTGATGCTGGTTGTCCAGATGAGAATATAATTTTGTCTAGCCAGGAGCACGTATCTTTGTCCCTGAAATCTGAAATCCCAAATCCCAAAGATACATACTATGAGAAAGCAGGTCGAGGGGAAGAAAGTGCAAGTGACTCAGAGCTAGAAAAGGGTGCTAAGGAGAAGTCTGAAAAGGAGTCTAAACTGCACAGCCCCACAGAAGCTGCAGGCACCATCTATTCACGCATCTCAGCCACCAGCAAGTTCCCTGTCTCAGGCCCCTTTCTGCAGAGCAAATGTCAGGAGCCCCTTTCACCCAGCCCCACTGCCTCTTCTCCCTCTGGTCCAAACTGGCAAGAGAAATATGAAAGTAGGGCGACTGCATCAGCTGCTGTTATGGAGACATATGTTGCTGGTTACAGTGATGTGCCAGACATGTACAGAGATGAGCAAACTTCAGAAATGTGCCATGATTCTTCACAAAAGAGAGAGGTTGCTGAAAAATCCACAAAGGAATCCCATTTCTGGGTAACAGATTATCCAAGTGCAGCAGTGGCCTCCGAGTGTCAAGAGCAAGCCATATACCTGAAATCTGATTCCAGCAAACAAACAGAAGTAAACGAGCAGGGCCCGAGCGTAGAGAGCAGAGAGCTGGGTAGCTCTCCTGGATTTGAAACAGCCAGCACATTCAGACACAAGCAAACCTCAGCAAGCCATTTAGGGGACATTTCTCTTTCATTAGTGTCTCCTTGTGCTTTGCTCTCAGACCAGGGAAACAAAAATGAGTACTTGGAGGTTTCTGAGAAAATCAGCAGCCTTGACTCATCTTTTCCTAAATTCTCACCGCTCAGTCCATATGAAGAAGACAAGGTGTTCTCCAAAGGTGTGGAGAAAGAGTCTGTGACCCAGCAGCAGCTGAAAGATGACTCTTCCAGCCTGTCAGAGGAACCTTCATCTGAAGCCACCACTCCTGTGATACTGACTACAGCAGAAGGTTTCTATTCCCATATGCTTTCCACATACACTGGTGCAGGAGTGGAATCAGGTACCAGGAGTGCTTGGGATGTGTCTCCACTGGTGCCAGATAATGCTGTGAAAATATATACAGCTGAAACCAAAGACTTTGTCTTTGCTGAAGAACGTGGGTCTCCATTTCCCTGTGGCGTTGGTGACCACACCTTGCCATGCAGAAAAGAGTGCCAGGACTCAGAGCCCACACCATTCTCTGCAGAGCAAGAGCAGCAGCACTGTGGTAGCAGCCCAGAGCAGAAGGCACCATTTGCAGAACAGCCATTGCCACTGACATCTCTCCCTGATGTGTTGACATCATCTTCTCATCATCAGCATGAAGATAAAACCACAGCCAATGGTCCAACAGAGGTGAGCACCAGCCTGCCAGCTTTCCAAAGCACATACCATGCAGCAGAGGCAAAAGATGAAAAAACATGTCCTGATTCTGACAGCAGTTTTTCTCAGTGTGCAGGCAAAGAGGAAACAGAGAGGCAAAGCCGTCCTTCTTCTCTGATGTCCCCTGAAAACAGTTTCCAGCCATTTTTCCCAGATGTGCAGAGGAGTGAAAAAACAGAGGACTGTGGAGATGCTTCCCATGACATGGAGACCCATTTAGGAGGCAGTTCTGATCGTGGACAGAAATTTTCCTCATGTGAATACAAGCAGAGAAAGGGAGAACTTTCTCCCTCATTCATCAACCCGAGCCCCCATGAGCTCTCTGAGGACAGTGACCTCTCAGAGGAGGAGGGTCACCCTTCAGTGCAGGGGAGACCACCACACACTGTGAGCAGTCCCATGCAAAGTGCCACAGTGGAGGAAACCCCTCCAACATCAGTGAGTGATTCTGGAACCTCCCAGTCTGACTCTGATGTCCCTCCTGAGACTGAAGAATGTCCATCCATCACAGCAGATGCCAACATGGACTCGGATGAAGATGCTGATTTCCTCCCAGTGGACAAAGCTGTGGCGAATGCTCATCATGCCAGTTCTAGGTCCAGCCATGATCCTCAGCCTGTTCCAATGGTAGATCCCCATCCCCACCCTCCTCACCCTGATGTCTGCATGGTAGACCCTGATATGTTGTTAAATGAGCAAAGCAGAACTGATAAAGTTTCCAAGAAAGACATAAAAGAAAAGAACAAAGGTGTGAGGAAGCCTTTGAGCAAACCCAAATCTTCCTCACCTGCCCGGAAATTAGATGTGAAAGGGAAACGATCACCCACTCCTGTGAAACAGTCATCGGACAAATCTCCAAAATCTGTCACTGCCAAAAAAGAAAGAGATGGAGGAGAAAAGCCCAAACTACGTAGTGCGCTGATGCCAGAGGATGAGTTATCCCGGAGTAGTCACAGCAACCCTGGCAAGAGCCTTGTTAATGGCATCAAAACAAATCCTGGTAAGAAATGCTTCCTGAAATATCCTGAAAATTATCTCTATAGGTCCAACACAGAGAAAAGCACTAGGTTAAACACAGCAGAACAGAGAACCAGTCTTCCCAGTCAGGAATAAAAAGTTATAAGCAGCGATAAGGTTGAGATGTACAAAAGGTTGATACGAAAGAGCAGTAGAGTCCTAGGAGTAGCAGCAATTCACAGGGATGGCAGGAAGCCAGGAGGGACCTTCCAGAAAGACTACCCTAATACCCTAGGATAGCATACAACAGCCATCAGTATGGGAGAGGGTGTGGGTGTGTGTGTGTTTAAGCAGATGTAGGTTATTAACAAAAATTAGGACTAAATATTAATTGGGATGACAACTGCAAAAGTTAATAAAGGAGATTTTTGATTCCCTTTCTCAGAAAAAAGCTTCTGATCCTAAAGCTTTCCAATTCCTCCCCAAAAAATAGCAGAACTTCCTTTCCCTCCCAGGACCTGTGACAGCACTGGCCCAGAAATGCACCCAGGTCACCTCTGAGCAGTGGAGCGTGGATAAGTCTCAACTTCACTGCTGCAATGGAAAAGTCTTTCTGGAATCCAAGTCCTTCTGTGTTAATCTGAGTGTTTGTCCCTTGCAGAAGGGTTTTGATAGCCTCTTGTTTCCTTTTTTCCAAAGCTTCCAATAGTCCTAAGAGCAGTTTGTCTGTGCCTATGGGTCCACCTGTCTATGTGGACTTGGCCTACATCCCCAACCACTGCAGTGGGAAGAACACAGATCCAGAGTTTTTCAAGCGGGTTCGAGCATCTTATTATGTTGTGAGTGGGAATGATGCAGCCAATGGAGAGCCAAGCCGTGCCGTGCTGGATGCGCTTCTGGAAGGGAAGGCTCAGTGGGGAGAGAACCTGCAGGTAGGTCATGGAGATGCGAAGGGCTGTGTCATGCTTTTGATGTCAGAAGTGATCAGAAGAAGATGGGTATCACATACCCAAGGGAGTGCACTGAGAGGAAGAAAATGGTACTGTCCATACCCTATTTTGCAGTCTCAGCAAAGCAACTGCTTGTAGTGATGAGGAGGAGGACACCTGCAAAATTGTATGAATGGAAGCAGATATGTCCTCTTTTCCACATCCTCCTGAGGGGAGGAAGTACTGAGAGATCATATACTCCTCCTTATCTACTGCAGGATAAGCCTATCCTCAAGCAAAATCAAACGCCAACACAAACTGAATTTTCATCAGTGTCCCACACCCAGTGGCATCTGTTGCTAGCCTGATTTGCTGAAGATTTTTCTGACAGCAACTTACTAATAGAGCATTTAAACAAGAATGTTCTGTAACACAGTTCTTGCTTAGGCAGGCTTACAGGACACCCCAGGCGGGCACTCCTGAAGACATGTACAGGAAGGTGTATATGTTCTTACAGATGAAGCAGCCTCATATTTCAAGGTCCCTGAGTTGCACACTGGGTCACTGGGCACATAGTGTCCATTAACAGTGACACTGCAAGCATTGTTCCTTTTCACACTGAAGGATCTTTCTGAGGCTGTTTCTGGAGCTCCAGAGCATGATGCTCTCCCCTGCACTGCAGCCATTCTCATCACTGTGGTGTCAGTGCTGCCAGTCTGCAGTCAGTTCAGAGCCCCATTGTGCTGGTACTGTATAAAATAAAGCTCTGCCTCAGAACCCAATGTCTGAAAGACATTAAATAGAACAAGCAGTACCAAGGGTACAGTGTTCCAAAATTAACAAGAAATTTTAGCCTTAGCTCCTATGGGCATTCTTTGTCACTGCAGTTTTTCTTCAATCACCCTTGCTGCTTTCTTTTCCCAGGTGACATTGATCCCAACACACGATACTGAGGTAACACGAGAATGGTATCAACAGACCCATGAGAAACAGCAGGAGCTAAACATCATGGTACTGGCAAGCAGCAGCACTGTTGTGATGCAGGACGAATCTTTTCCAGCCTGTAAGATTGAATTCTAAATCTCACACATTTTGTGTTCATCCATTGACTCTTCAATCACCGATGCAACATGAGAGACACCATCTAATCACAGTCCAGTTCTTCTCTGGTTTAGTCCTCTACATGGTTCCCATTTGTCAGGCAATCGGGTATCCATCTTGCTCAGCACTGGATGCCATGAGGAAGAAGTGCAGGGCTCTGTAATTTTCTGGACTGAGCTAAGAGTTTGTGCAAGAGCAGTTGCAGGCCAGGGGCACTTTCACCTTCCCTGCTTTATTCTGCTGCCTGTACAGTTTCTGTAGACTATCTTGGCTGCCTTGCTGCTGTGAGAGCTTGTTCTCTCTTCCTGGCTGCCCTGGCATTTAACCTGTAGCACCATGAACCTCACCTTTCTGGTGAGGGCTGAAGTGCTGCTGCTGCATGCAGAGAGTGCATGGGAGGCAGGGGGCAGAGGCAAAAATCTAACTTGCAAAGAAATTGCACAAGGGAGATGAGGGAAGACAAAACCCTCTGAAATGTAATGTGACAGTGAAGGTCATTCTTCCATCTCCCCTCCTGAGCATACAGGAGGTGTTCTGAGCAAGGGGACCTGTGCTCCAATTAGGCACGACCACCACATGCCAGCTTGGCAGATTTCTGTACCAAGTGCTTGCCTGTGGCATCCTGCTGCACCTGTTTGCTGTGCTCAGGGAGCTGGGATGAAGGACATGGCAGTGGGAGAGGAGGGTTCAGCACATTCCTAACCTGCTACCTGAGCTTCGCACACGCAGCAGCCAGCTGCCTCCTGCAGGCCAGCTGTGCGGCAGGAGGAGGCACAGAGAGGCTGTGGCCTGAAGAGTTACACAAAAAGAGCATCCAAACGCACAACTACAGCCCCCTCAACAGCAGAAGGGCTGAAAAAACCTTGGCCACTGTTGGCCCAGGACCTCCCTGTCCCTAAACCAAAGGCTCTGGAGGTCTGTGGTGAGGCAGCAGAGGAGCATGCAGGCCATGCTGGGGGCGGCTGGTGCCCAGCCAGTGTCGCTGCAGGTGCCAGCCTGCACACAGCAGCCACCTCCTCACTGCCTGGGTGCCAGGCTCCAAGCCTTAGAGTTGCATTCAAGCTTTTTGTTGTCCCCCCAAGTGTCCAGGATGTGGGGAATACAACTTGTGGTGTGAGGGAAGAGAAGGCCCTTCCCAAAATACTCGGGAAAAAGGAGTTTAGCAAGTGTAGTCATTCTCCGTTCCTCCACACTGTGGCAGGGATGTGTTGACAGCGCAGGTGAGGTGCTGCTCACCACGTGGTGCCACCTTGGAGCTTGTTCCCTGGCCTGTGCATCACTGTGGGCGTCTGTCCTTGCTTGTGGCCGTCTGTCCTTGCTTTCTGGACGTCCTGGCAGAAACACGAGTGTGTGCTGCGAGTGCATTGTGGCTGCTGAACAGCCGCCGGGCCCTCCTTGGCACACAGACCTGTTTGAGCGTGGGGGACATTCTCCCAGCAGGGTGTTCAGGTGCACTAAGCCTGCAGCATCCAGGAGCCTTTGCCACATCCAAGAGAATTGACAGAGGATCCTACCACAAAGACAGCTTTTCTGTAAGGCAAAGAGAGTGGCAGCAGGCTGTGCTCTGTGTAAGAAGGAATAAGATGGAAAGCTGTGCTGCAATGGTTGTCAGTCAGCAAAAGTATTTCCATCTGCTGTGACACCCACTGTGTTTGGCCCTGAGCAGAGGGCTGACTCCACCATGAGCATCCTCGGACCCTGTGTTGCACTTGCCTGGGACACTTCGGTCTCAGTGCTAGTTTTCTGGCAGGTGACATGAAGAAAATGCTGCTCAGAAACCTGCTCCTAGCACTAAAATTGAGTTTCTAGGGAAATGGTCTATTTTGCATTTTAATTTATATATTTATTTTTTTTTAATGTTAAGCTGCATTTTGTGTTGATTTAATATTTTAATTTATACATGTTAACATGATATCATGTGCTTTTAGTGTCAGTTCAAAGGTTTTGCAGTACAAATACTAACATGCTGCAATTTAAACAAAATGAAAAGACCACGGAGAACTTGTGGGCAGCAAAAATGTCTCTGCAAGGCTGTGTCTAAAACCCAGCAGCTGTAGGACAAGGCCTGAGGCCAGCAGCCTCCCCTAGGCACAGCCAGCTCTTTGGCTATGGCCCTTGTTTGGAGCATGTGAGCTTACTCAGGGCTTTAGCAAATCCCTGCCCTGTGCTGTGTTCATTTTAACCATGGAATCACTCTGTGTCTGCCAGCGTAATAAATGTCATTCTCTGTACCCCAATGGGGTCAGCATTCATGAATGTTGGTTCTGGCAATTGCAGGCACTAAAACACCTGCCCCTGCCCCTCCCCGGAGTGCTGGGGGGCTTTGCCTACTGTGCTTTGGGGAGACCCTGGCTCACCCACCACAGTGGCAGCTGCAGGATGCCAGAGGCACAAGCATGGCCCTCACTGGCTCCTGGGATCCCTCTGCATAGCTAGATGTAAAAGCTAATGCACTAACTTTAGATAGACCCACACATGAATGTTTTCTCAATTTTAAACTTGAAGCAATTCTGACTAAGCAGCAGTAATAGTGAGGCTTTGTGAGGTGCCTGCATCCTCTGGGCAGGAGTGTGGCCACTGGTGGATTCCAGGAGGAACGCTGCCCTCCACGCTCTGCTCCTGCCCTCTGCAGCTCTGCTGCTTGGCTACCTTTATCTTACACCAGTTTGCTTCCCTGTCCTCAAGGCTCCACATGTTTTTTTCAGTTTTTGTCACAGTCTGTTCTGCCTTGAGCTTCTCTCACTCCCTATCTCCCTCTCTCCTCCACCCCCTTCCATCTTAAAAAGACTGTGGGGAAAAAAGACTTAGGAAAATGCTGACTTGTAGAGTCTGACCCTGCTCAGGCCACAGGAGACAGCGGGACCCACCCGGAGCCAGAGGTAATGCAACACTGTAGAGAGAAACAGTTAAACTCTGCTTTTGCTTGTTTCTGCATGTGGGCAACAACGCGTAATCTTCCTGTATGTAATAGGTAAAAATACTATTTTAAACCTATAATTAAAAAAGTGAACGTCTTAATTGTATTGAAATGGCATCTTGTGCTCCTAGCTTCTTCTATGCTAAATGTTTTAAGAAGAGAGCCCTGATTCTTTTCTTCAGCATCACATTTTAATTTGAATTTAGTTCCTTGAGTTCTGTCCTTCTGCCCATTTCCATGTGAAACACTCTGTAACTAACTGCTGTCAAGAGAGGAGCCCAACACATTAATAATAAAGCCACATTAATTGCGAATGAGAACATCTCTAGTGGTTTCCAACTGTTCTTTCAGTGAGCCCACGCCTGCAGGACGGCACACAGAGACGTGGCTGCCGTGCCACCCTCCCAGCTCAGGCGAGCCCCAGCTTTTGCAGCAACCCCACCTTCACCAGCAGCTGCTAAACTTTGCTGTGACTCAGGAAAGGGACAGGCACATAAGGCCACAGAGCCCACCTGGGACAGCCAGCCCCCACCCCTGGCCCTAGCAGCGTAACCAGTGGGACCCTGGCACAGCTGGCTAAGGGCTGTAGGGGTGAAAGCAGCTCCTGATAGTCCAGTGAGGAGCCTGGCATGGCCTGTCTGCCGTGCAACACCATCACTCCTCACAGTTCCTGAACCATGCATTCCTTTGCAGCCCTCTGCCAGTCCCTGCTGCTGGCACTCTTTGAGCTGGAAGGGTGTCTGGCCCTGTGGCAGGCAGCACACCTGCTGGCTTGGGACCTGAGCACAGGCATGCAGGGACTGCAGCAGCTGGGCTATTGCAGCTCTGCAGAACTCTGACCTGACCTCCAACAAGGGAACTCGTTTTCTTTCAGCTCTTTCAGCTACTTATCAGAAAACTGGGACAGCTGCTGCTGATGCCCAGTTGGTTCTGCTCCTGCCTGGCTGTCCTCAGAAGGAAACAATGGCAGGTGGATGCCAGGGAAAAAGAAAGCAGGTTCTGTGCTACAGTCCTCAGATTCTTCTGAGGCCATCATTGCCCAGAGCACACCACAGCTTATGCAGGGCCTGATGGAGAGCTCAGGGCAGCTGCCAAACCTGGTGCTGATGGGAGGAACCATGAACTGTTACCATAAACCAGGAACTATTTCCACACACAGCTACTTTTCAGGTAAATGAGCACTGTCTCTGGCCATACTCCAGCTAACCAAGGTCCTGTGACTGCAGTGCATTTCCTGAAGGTGTGCAGTGACAAGCATCAGGCTTTGCAGAGGTCAGCACCTGAGAGCCACACGCCCACACCACAGGGCCCTGCTCCACGCCCCTCTCAGCAATGACCCCCTGCAGCAGGTGCTGTTGGGTCCATCATGGCACCACCCTGCCCAGGCACTGCCCCCTGACAGAAACACGCAGGTCCTGGCAGGAGACGTGGCTGGTGTTCAGCAGGGACGTGGCTACCAGAGCAGCACAGGTGGCAGCAGGTGCCACAGCCACTGCCCATGCAAAGGTGCAGGGCAGGGGCTGTGGGCAGTGCCTGAGGGGAAATCTCATGCTGCTCAGTCACCTGTGGTCCCTCACCCAGCCCTGGGGCCAGGGTTGGCTGCAACCCCATGGCCAAGGTCTCTGTTTGTGCAGATCTGTAATGCAGGGAGAGCAGAGTGCTGGGCAGGCACAGCAAGCTGGGAGGGGGGCTGGGGTGCCCCCACCCAGTGCTGCACTCTGGGCAGCTGCACGACTGCTCCATTCCCAGTGCAAGTCAACATGACCTTTCTTATACGCCCAAAGTGGCAGCTTGGGATTACTGGGCATGAGAAAAAGGACACGACATCCAGGATGTGCTTGAAGTGATGGGAAGCTGTTGACCAAGTGAAAGGAGCTGAACACACCATCCCAGTGTCTTCATTCTACCACAAACCCCCCTAAGACATAGGAAGACAGGAGCTCTTTCCCAGTATGACCAGTTCTCCCATGTAGGAAAAAGGAGGTTTTTTCGTGGACTGGAGTGTTTACTCCAGGTCTGACTCCAGCTACAGCTGCTCCTCCACAACAACAGAGCATGAGCAGGGCTTACTGTTCAAGCACCTGCAAGCTTTGGCACATACACACTGCTGCCAAGTCAGCACTGGAGACAGAGAAACACTGGACCCACAGCATAGATTTACTGTGAACACACATTGTCACAACACAGCATAGAGGTCTTTGGGCACAGCTTCACAAAAACACAGATCCTAGATACAGACAGACACGCAGACTTGTCCATAAATACAGGAAGAGGAGGAAGCACAGCCCTGGCCGGCACTCAGGATGCGGCAGGGACACCCGTATCAATCTTGCCCTCAGGCTTGTGCTCACAAGACATTTACATAAATATCCATTAAATACTTTTCATTTTATATATAATAAACATTTCTCCTTGGTTTCTAATAGTCCTGAATTGTCAAAATAGTTTCTTTCAATCCCTGTCACCAAGACTTCAGAGCTGTACCCTGCCTGATCCTTGGGGACGAGAAAAAAATACTGTGTGTGTCTTCCCTGCACACCTCTGTCAGGCTGGATCCTCAGGCTCCTGCCTGCCCCAGCCTAGCAGGGAAACACCTAAGGCCATGCCAAAGGATATTTCCTTGTGAGTGGCAGTCAAACCTGATGCCCTCATTGCCCTTCTTTTCCACAGTCATTCAGAATGCTTTCTGTTTCTGCTAGTTTCCCTGCCATGGACTCTCTGGACCTGATTTTGGTGGCCAGCAGTGGGAATTGAGAGAGGAAGAAGGAAGAAACAGAGAGGAGGTTGGTGGTTGTGATGGATCTGATTAATTTGGGCCCAGAATGCCTTTCTATGAAGGCTGTGGGCCAAAAAGTCACGAGGGAGGATCTGTCCCCTTTGGACTTACCATCCTAAAAGCCTTGGCTGTACCAGTCCTCTAATGCTGCTGTCCCAGTGAGCAAAAAGCCCTTGGGACACCAGTGCAGCACCATGTCCCTGCTCCATCGAGGTGCCATGCCAGTACCAAGACTGCATTGTTGTTCATTTAGCAAGGCAGACTTCTTGCTGAATGGCAAAGAGCTGGCTTGTGGAGGAGCAAAGCAGTCTCTTCCACACCACAGAGTCCTGTGGCCCTGGGACGTGGCTTCTTCTCTGCTATGGACTGCCAGCTGCGTGAGGTGCCATGCAGAAGTCGGGCTGCTTTCAGGCTAGAAGTGCTTGCAGTGTGCTGTCCAGTAAGCCACTAATTTTGCTGATCCTTCTGACACAGCAGCTGCAGTTCCTCTACATTCTCCTCAGGAGGCAGTGGCTGCACCTGGCACAGGTGACCAGAGAGAAGCTGGTCTGACAGCAGCTCTTTGCCTGTATGCTCTGGGTGCAGCACCTCTCCCAGCAGCCCCTCTTCACAGGGAACCAGTTTCTCCTTGGACAGCCCAGACTGATCCAGGCCAGCCATTCTCCCGACAGACCCCTCAAGTGGCTTCACTGTCTCCCCAACCAGCCTCAGGTCAAACCCTTCTCCATGCTTTGGGTTTCCTATGTTACCTGGCTCTAACATTTCCCCGGATGATTTTTCTTCATCCAGCTTCCCCATGCTCTTCTCTCCTGGGTTAGCGTCCTTCCCTGCCAGTTCCTCCTTGCACAGCTCCATGATCCCATCTGGCTCTGGGCCCTTATTCCAGATCAGGGTCTCTGGGGCACTTGGGTCTGCTACTGACAGCCCAGACATGCCCCCCTGCACGTCAAGCCCTCTGCCTGGAGCTTGACTCTCTTCCTGCTCAGGAGACCGGCTGGCCAGTTGCTCCTCACTTTTTGGGGGGCTGATGGAAAGTTTCTCAGTGAAGCTGAAACGAGCACAGTTGTCCACAGAAGTTGGGGAGGACGGGCCTGCACTGGAGACAGTACTGGAGGGACCACTGCTGTCTGCAAAGAGGAAGAAAAATCTTAAGACATGTAGCTGCTATTTCCCCACTCGAACTGTCACAGTCCCACAGTTCTACAACCAAGAGGTGAGGGCTGTCTGTATGTCGTGTGACCTGTCAGGGGCTTGCAGCTGGTCTTGGGCATTTCTGGCATTTCAGCTGATGAAAACCCAAGCACACAGAGTACAATTCTATCTTGTAATCCAGTGCTGTGTCAGCATACAGCCAAGAGTGGACTCTGTTGTCACAGCGCAAAATGAGAAGTGTGATATTTTGGTTCAAAATGAAAACCAATTTATTTAATTTCCTTACTATTATGGTACAATCACAGCTTCAGTTTGCTCCTCCTGGTTCCTGACACACAAAATCCCGGAGTGTTGAGTGAGAGTCAACACTAGAGAAAGAAATACTGATTCTGTACTAATGCTTATTTTTGCCTTGCACAATAGGCAAAACTAGAGAAATACCTAGATTGTATCTAATCCAATAAAGGAGGAGAATTAAACAACTGTTTTCAGCCAGACTGGTTTCCTGACCTTGCTGACTTCACAAACTTCTCTCCCTCCCCATGACACCTGCCCCTGACCGAGAGGGGAGCACACTCACACCAAGGGGGCTTATCCGAACGCTGGCGCAACGGCAAGGACGATGACGACAGGATTTGCTGGGACATAAAGAGGTCTCCTGGTATCTGGCTCCCAATCATTGAATCAAACAAAGCTTAAAGAAAACAAATACACAGATCAGTAATATTCTGACAGACATAAAGGAATGGCTCGTAGCCCAGCAGTCATGAGCAGGCGCTCCAGGAAGAGCTAAAGACCAGTGCCAATTCAGAGCCATGTCTGCCCATCGGCTCCTGGGAATCTGAGGCTAAGATTTCCAAAGCTGGAGTCTGTAGCCTCATCACCGTACTCATCAGCTACAGACAGACCTGACTGGTTATTTGTCAAGTAAGTGGCCTGGGATGGCTCTGAGCTGAGCCCCATGGCTCATTCCTGGGCCAGAACACTCTGGGACAGGCTCCAGGGACTACACTTATCTCCAGCCCTGTCAGGCTGATCTGTCCCGAGAACCTAAAGGAGCAGGAGTGCTCCTTGCCTTGCCAGAGACAAGCCCAGCTGAGCAGTACCTGCGGTGGACTGGGCGTGCGAGTCGCTGCAGCTCCTGCACACGGCTGTCAGGAACTCGTTGACCTGCCGCAGAGACAGGGAGTTGTGCAGGGTCTCCAGGGGATGGATGGTGGGAACCATGGAACAGCCTTCAAAACCTGGAGAAAGACCCAATCAGAAAATGAACAGAGGAAACAGCAGGGAAAATCCATGCAGGAGCACTCATGGCTGAAGGAGCTGGGCACTCTGGGAATCAAACAACAGGCACACTCAGGCCTCAGGTCATCTCTTCCAGCCCAAGAAAATCACCATGAAGCAATCCCATGCAGTAACAGATCTGAAAGCAAGCACCTGGGTACACATGGAGGGGAGAGGAGGAAAAGTATCTGGCAGCTGCCATTTTTGCTGCTGAGCCTGGGACACCTAAAATACATAGCCATGATGGAGAACTTGGCACAGAGCTTGGCACAGTGCCCCCACTTATGGAAGCCAAAGAGAATCGAAGTGGTGCCAACAGAATTTCCATTAAAGAGGTCCCACCGCTGGTGACCCCCGCCTGGCACAGCCCCCTCTCCCCACAGCAGGGAGCACACAGAACCTCCCTGTCACAGCAGCCCCCTGTCCACCCCTGACAGGCTGTGTCCAAAGGAAGGGCCATGTAATGATTTTAATTATTAGTCCCCTTAACTAGACTTCACTGCCAACAAACCCAGAATGAGCAGAAATAGGCACCTCAGCATGTAATAGACACTTTCTCAGGGCTAAGCTGCATCACAACTATTCAGAATAAATCCTTTGCTGCTCAAGTCAGCAGAGTATCATAGCAAAGTATCTTCCTCTCCACCCCAGCTCCCTGGAAATGCCTTGTGGAACCAAGCCAACCTGAACTGTCAGAGGAGCAAGGAAGAAACAGATGGGTCCCTGGGTGTATGGAATGAGGCTGCCTCCTGCTCTGCACCTCTCAAGTTTAATGGCCTCTCAGCTCCTCAGGGCTGGGCTTCCCATTCTGTGACCCCCTAGTCTCCTCCAAGGACCTCAAAAAGACTCTGGAAAGGAACTGGATTTGTTTCTACAGAGAAGGAAAAATACTTTGAGATGCAAAAAGTAAGAGAGTTCTTGATACAGTCTGTGGCAGGATGTCTGCCCAGCTCACCAACAGGATAAAACTGATCCCTGCAGCTTGGCAGCACCTGAGGAGAAGCCCTGGAGCACCTGTTTGTGTAGTGCAGACAGTTGTTCCAGTCACCTCCAGGACAGACTCTGCTCCAATACCCTCACCTAACCCAGCTCTGCAAGAGGCAAGGAACATGAGCCATGAAGGTGTTCACTGTAATAAATAACAGTTGGTGCAGATAAAGAATCCTCCAGAGAGTTCACAAGGTTACCTATGCCACAAAGGGCCTACAAACATAATTCAAGATAGGAAGGATAACAAATCCTCAGCTAGGATGAAGAAATGTAAGACACGGGAAAAAGACCACATTCTTCTGTCTGTTGCTGAGAAGTCCTTAGAGTGGAAGTACTGAGCAAAGAAGAATATATGTCCTTTATTTTCTCAGAGGCCTCCTGGGAGACAGAGCTAAAGGAAAAAGGTGAGGGCAAAACTTAAAACGGTCATGGGAGACAGCTGTGGAGCAGCCCAGTTTGAGGCTAATGTCATTTCACAAGAGAATCTGGTTTGAGAGGGGCCAAAGTTGGCTCAGGTATTGGGGTCTCCAAAGAAAAAAGGAAGTTTAAATATAAGGGCAAAGCAATGTTGTTACAAGATACACTAGGGGCACCAATGGGGATCTGAGTGCTTGGGCTCTCCTCTAATAAGATGAGGAAATCAAAGGTCCAACATTAAAAGAAACATTAGAGACTGACACACAGCCAATGTGAAATGATATATCTATAAATTATATACATATAATTATGTATCCCCGAAGTGCCAGGTGCCTGCTCATGCGACTCTGCACAGTGCTGCGGCACTGCACTACTCTTGAGTAAGCAGAGTAAAATGGCCAAAGTTTCCTCTTTCAAGGTGGAGGAGTACTCTGTTCAAGGAATCCCTCTCATTTGTGTACGGGACCCCACTTCCCTGCACACTCCCTAGACCTGCTGAGCTGCTGGGGAAGAGGCCAACAGTGGCTCATGCCACCACACCACAGCTGAGGCAGCAGCTACTGCTATGGATCACAATCCCTACGTGTCTCCAGTGAAGGCTCCAACCACTGCTGCACCACACAGTTAGCAAAGAACCAACACCTTTGGGAAGGGGCAAGAAAAATAAAATGTGAGAGCAAGGCACAGGAACCATCCCAGATTGACACTTACCCTGTGCTGACTGTGCAGCTACTGCTGATGCCCCAAAGTCTTTCCTGGGGCCTGAAGGGCAGGGGTCTGTGATGCAGACAACGGCACGAGAAACTGGACAGAATTCCGTCCATTTTGTACCAACATCCAACAGCAGTCCACAGAGGAAGTTCTGTGTGCCAATGTTCTGCATGCCAACTCTTCTGGAGTGAAGAAGCACTTGTCCACTCTTAGCACAAACAAAAGCACTCACCAGGCTCCTCTCTGACACGCATCATCAGTCCACCCCTATTTTTGTGGAGGAACTCCAGCACGCCACATGTGTATTGTATATGAAGGGTTACGAGTCTAGACAGCACATGTGACTGTCTGCCCCACACATCAGTGACCCACAGCTCAGAACCGCAGATTGGACATCGTCTGTCTCTTCCATATTCTCATCTCCCCTTGAACTCAGTTAAGCTCCCCACATCCCCAGGTACTGTGGTATGGAGCTTGGAAAAAACCCACTTCTGTCCAAAGTGTCTCAAGTCACTCCATTAGAAACCTTCTTGCTCCTAGATCTACAGGAAACTGTGGATCCCTACCCCTCCCCTCCCCTCGGGCCATTTGGACCACTATTACAAACATCCCTCACAGATTTCTACTTTTGCAAATTTTTACCTTTTCCACATTGTCCCAAGTGGTGATGGTCAGATCAGAGCCCACTATTTCATATATAAGAGTTTGGGGCTGTTTCCCTTTGCAATTTAAAATTTATTTACACTGGACATCACTGCTGCTTTCCCGCTCATCATCACAGGGCTACTCTCGGTCCACAGCTCACCTCTGGCTCCAGTACCAGTGTGATTCATTACCAACATGAACTTACTTCACACTCTTCTTTTTCCCAGCTATGACCACACAGGTTCCCAGACATTCCTTCAGGGCGCCACTGTTGATTTTTCCAACTGTGGATGCCAACTGCACACTTTTGACTCACTGATTCTATTTTCTAATTCATGTTTCCTTTGTGTGGATAGAAGTACAGTGGAAAGCCAGAAAAGGACAGAAGAATGCAGTTTTCACAAGGAAGAAACCTGGGCTGTCAACTATGTCTGCTCTGAGAAGAGCCTCAGCAGGAATCCCAAACACATCAATGAACTGTGGGCTTGCTGATGGACTGGGAAAACAGCATGAACTTGACGGTGGAGATTTGACTTCCAGCTGGGAGGGCTGCTGCCCTGCTAAGGAGTGAGGTAAGGAGCACCTGACGCCTGTGTTGGGGCAGGATGCACCTCCCAGCAGCCGGCTGTGTCCAAAGCACTGAGCTCATTTCCTCTCCCCACCCCAGCTCATGAACACAGCCAAGACTTGCAGCAGGGAAAGCTCAGCCTTGGCTCTGGAGCAGTCTGCTGTGATCCAGCATCTCCTCCCTCGAAGCAATTCTGCTCCTCTTTACCATTTGTTGCCAGGAGACCAAGGAATTGTCCTAATTACATGTGAAAAGCAACTCACTGTCTCCAAATTGTCTCCTTGACAGAAAGGGCCATATCAAGGTAAAACAGACTGTGTAAGAAAAATTCTCATCTTCCAGGCTCTGAAAATGCTTGGTCCTGCTGCTTCACTACATGGGAGGCTGCACTGTCTGTGCCCCTTCCACCTGTGGGTCAGAATGGAAAAGGGAGTCCATGCATCACACCACACAGCTCAGCAAGCCACATGCTCCGAGCAGCTCCTATGGTGCAGGTAAACCTCAGCAGCCAGCCCCAGCTCGCTGCCTCCTTCAGGGAGCAGCAATCTTTCCACCTGTGTGAGAAGCACCAAGGCCTCCATGCATCAGACTTCCCGTCTGTGACAGAGGCTGAAAAACATCAGAGAAACAGCAGCAAGCCTTGATTTATAACATCTGGATTCAATGCTGAAGTCGCCTACCTCTTCCCACCAGAGACAGGACACACTGAGAGGCCCTATCAGGCAGGAAAGATGCCATGCAGTGCAGCCACACAGAAGCTCAGCTCTACCCTGTCTTAACTCAGTCTTTCTAGATACAACACACCCATAAGCACTCACTTCCCCAAAATTTCCACAGCAAGTTCACTCATCTTGTGACCAGCTGCAGCACCTCCTTAATCTCTTCCTATACTCTCACTACTCACTTTGGTTCTCCATTACTAAGGGGACACCCTGTGGCAGCTCACCAGGACCTGCAGAGAGCATCCTGCCAGCAGGGCACCCCATCCATAGGAGCTCAGCACCTACCCTGAAGGGAGCTTAAAGGCTTACCCTGGCTAAAGGAAGGAGGCAACAAACAATTGCCAAAGATGGAAAGAGCAGTTACAGCCACATTGGGAGCGGAGGCTCCGTGTGGAAAGGCTCCTGCCTAAGGCTCCAAAACTGCTGGTACTACAGCCCACACAGCTTGCTGCAGCAGCAGCGCAGAGACCTTGGGGATTCGGTGAGGGAAATGCTTTCCTTTTCCAGAAGCAAAGCATACTTTGCACTCTCAAGCAGACAGTGGTCCCTGCTCAGCTACAAGAGCACGGGACAGAGGCAGCTGCAGCGTGCAGTACCGTAAAGACACTCCAAGTCATCCTGCCCTGAGATCAGCCAGCTCCTGAAGAGGCGCAGGTGGTAGGAGCACTGCTGCAGGTGATGGGCTAGGGTGGCATCCAAGGAGATGGTCCGGCTTGCGGCACAGTCAGAGGAAAAACGGCGTAGCAACTGGGCAACGTGCTGGTGCTCCAACACATCTGGAGGAAAGGGGCCATAGAGAATGAGAGGAGAGGGGCAGGTACAGCTGGGGACAGAGAAACTGTGGAGATGTGGGGATGGAACTCAGCACCAGGGCCGCTGGGTGAGAAGGACCCACAGCACACGTTAAGCCCAATCCCTCCCACAGCGAGCAGGTCAGGAATGCCATGAAGAGTTATGTCCCCCCAGGACACCAGGGCAGACCAGACTCCCACCCAGCCCAGGCTTCGCCCAGCTGCAGCGCAGAGCACTGCCTGAGTGGCGAGGGTTTGTCTTTGTAAGGAAAAGTCTGACAAGTGAATACATTTTAGGACACATTCCAAGTCCAATGTAGTTCAGGTTTGGCTAGATAAAAAGATCAGGCTCAGGGCCAGACTCGCCCTCCCACAGCTGAGACAAGAAATCCAACAGTGCCAAGACTGCCAACAGTGTTTGAGTCCTGCATCCAAGCGCGGCCAGGCACATCAGCACGAGAGAGCAAATGGCCCAGCATCAAATGAGCAGAGGCTGTGCAAGGGACTTGGGGGACAGCAGGGTCTGACTGAGAGCTGAGTGCTGAGAGAGTGGAAGAACAGAGGGAGCACAGAAGCACCGACTTTTCCTGTCTTTGAGAACAGCCCTGTGCAATCTTCTGTGATATCCCCACATGGCAGACAAGACAGCAGCATGCAGGCATGTCTTCTCCCTATACACAGCCTCAGGACTCACATCACCACCCAAGACTTTTGTGACCAGGGCATAAACCGTCTGGTCTGAAGCCGTGCTTGACCACTACCCTGGTTCACCCATTCCATTTCATGACACAGAGCCAGCTCCCCAGAAACAAAATCCAGACTCAGAGCTGGGAACACTTCTTGCAGTCAGTTTTTTAAGTGGTTCATGGGGTAAACATCCCTCCAGCTCAAAGCAGTGCCAATCCTAGACCAAATATCCCTGACTTTGAGCTCTCACTTGCTGGATCCCTGTCTTTGTTTTCTTGATTAAGAAGCACTTTGCCATCAGAAATATTAATTGGGTTTTTGGGAGAAACAAGATGCCCGGTTTCACCCTATCGTATTTGGAGCAGGGGCAACTGCTTTATAGCGTATCTTAGGAAAGGCTGGAACTTGGTACAACCTTTGCAGGCAAGAGAGAACAACATACCCTGCTGACATAACACCATGTGAGCTCCAGTGGTGTCCAGACATACAGACAAGCAGTTGGCCACTCTGGGAAAACCAAAACCAAGCAAACACAGGAAATAGGCTCCCTGTAGTTATTTGAAACAGCTGCCCTTTCCCATTTCATCCTTCCCAAAACTTTCATTTTCAGAACAGTCTTCTGAATTCCATTCATCTTCCAGATTACATCAAGCAGGATGTCTTCATATTTGCAAGCTGCCTTGATCACATCAGGCAGAAATACTTGGTAGCGTTCAGTGATCTCCTTTGGTTCCAACTTGTCTCAGCAGCAGGAGCCATGCAAGAGTAGGGGTGCTGTGAAACCTTTTTAAAAGTATCTGTGCAAGAGCTGGAGAGTAAACATTGGTTCAAGGCACCTGCTACAACAGAGCTAGTGGCCTATAACCTCAGAGACTCACACTTTGGTTGTCAGCAACATGGAGCAGAGAGAATTAGCAGAAGCTTTGTCAGACATATCACAGAGCCTTTCCAGAGATACAGGCAGGATGGATGAAGCAGGTGATGCCACCTGGTAGCACGATGCCCATCCCCTCCCTCAAGCCAGCACCATCCACCAACAGCAGATGAGTAAGAGCTCTGGAGAGACACAATTCACAGGGTAATGTCTGCAGAAAAGGTGAGCCTACCTGCACCAACATCACCATGCTTGCAGGAACCACAGACCAGCCTAACAGAGAGGTTTGACAACGAGAGGCCATCAGGCTACCAGTAGTCCTGACATGATACACCAGGTGCACTTCTTTCTTTCCCACCATACACTAGGCTCTTCCAGGTGACACAAAGCTGTCCCAGCGTTATCCTTGTCACTGCTCTGCAGATCTGCAGTGCAGAAACTGAAGAGCTAAGCTGCTGATGCTTCATGATATGGAATGGGCATCAGCCCCCAGCCCAGTGGTATTCTCCCCCTGATCCCCACCCTCCCAAGAGGGAGCATGACAAAAGGCCGTAATGTCACCGCGGAGTTAAAGGCTGCTTTAGCAGTGCAACCACAGAGCCATGGCTTCTGCCTCTTCACCTGGGACAAAAACACCTCAGGGGAGAGCAGAGGCACCACTGAGCAGTAACAGGGCATGAGTGAGCACATTAGTCACAAGGAGACAATGGAGGAAGGTGAAGCATGTTTGGACACCAGATACACAAACACAGAAAAACCACAAGAAGGCTGAGAGGAGAACGTGTGCAGAGAAAACTGAATGTGAGCATGGGGTTAGAAGTGTGAGGGAACATCAAATCCAGAAAGCAAACATACCATTAGTCGGATGCTTTGCAAACGACACAGAAAATCGTTTTACGGCTGGCATAGACAAGAGCTCTGAGGAAATAAAAACAGATCATCTCGGTTAACAGCCTGCTTCAAAGGATCCCCCGACCTTCATACACTCAATTACACTTTCAGGTTCACCTTCCTGACTCCCACAACAGCTGCTCCCACTGGCACTGCTGTGGCATTCGGCACTGCCTGTGGGTCTGAACCATTCTGCATGTCCCCAGCCCTTGCAGTGCCCTGCCAGCGTGTCCCCGACACTGCACACTCAGCCACACGCTGATCACTCCCAGCAGCAGCTCACAGCTCTCCACACCAGGCTCAGTCCAGTGCAGAATGCTGCCAGGCCATGCTCGCAGACACCAGAGCACACACCCCAGGAAGCAGCAGCACCACAGGAGGATTGTGCTCAGGATTGACCTCTGCCCAAGGAAAACAAACACTGGTCTGCAGAGGGACTAAAGAGTCCAGCACAGGTACAGCTCAAAACAACCTCTTAATGCAAGCTATACAGAGCTATTTATGAATTTAAAGGTAAATCTTCCTACCTGAGTAGGGAAGAAGCAAAAGACCCATGAAGACATGCCTCTACAGTTCCCTGCTCAAAACATTTCAGTACAGGGGAAGCCTTGGGGTACATCTGTCAGAGTGGTCCTCAGGCTTCTCCTGGCCATGCCCCAGGCCAGGCCAAGCTCTCCCATACAAATCACGTACCAGAAAGACCGTGCAAGGACAGACACTGTGCATCTAATGGGGTGCAAACAAATAGGCTTTAAAGGACATGGATTAGGCTCCACATGCACACACACACAGAAAAAAAAAAAAAAAAAGCTGGAAACTTTTTTTTTTCCCACACTGGAAATTCCTCAGCTATCATGGAAAAAAATAGCCTGGATCAGACCATCTATAGGTGGGATTTGATGTGAGACCCCAGCCAATCACACCTTTTGTTCCTATTGGGGATCTTTCATGAAATAGTAGAAAACTCTTTTATTTCTCTTCCATGTTTCATGCATCCATTCTCCCTAGCCCACAGGGTGTGTATGCCTATCCCCCTCATCAGTGCACCAATGCATGCTCCACACTCCCAATGTGCTCCTACAGCTAGATGCAGTGGCTTGGCCAAATAATGTATCTAAATCAACTCTCACTGGAATTTTCTCCTCTAGTGTTACGAGCCCTAAAAATTGTTTCTCTTTCATTAAACTCAACAAACAGCTTGACAATCTTTCCTACACATGCAATCCCTTGGAAGTGTCTAAGCCCTGGAGCTGCAGTCAGCTGGTGACCATCTACATCCCACCCAGACCTCCCCTTGCCCTGAGGGCACATCAGCTGAAATGGCACTGACCCAGTTTACGGGATCCCTGGCTTCAGGCAAGCCAGCTTGAAATCACAACCATTCATGGACCTTCCCTCAGCTTCAGGTTGAGAAAACTTTCTGCTGAACTGTTCCTTAGCCCTCCTCCAGCTCCAAGCAAAAAATACTTCAGAAATAAGGGCCCTTGAAACTTCCCTGGAACACGGCAAGTTAACATTGGTGAAGTGCTGTATGCCACACATTACACCTTGAAGCATCACAGCCTTGAAAAACTATAGAAGAGTGCATGCAAAAATGTCCTGCTTTTCAACATCATTAGTTTAAAGAGTATAGAAAAGGTCTCGAAACAAATGTTCTCCAGGAGTCTGCTGCAGCTGCAGTGCCACTGACTGCAACTATGTGTCATGATACTTGGATTCAAATCCATTGTTCAGCATTTCAATAGTGCTCATTTAAGCAGAAACATGCAGATCAAGGGCTCATTTCATATTCCAAACTAATTTCCCCAGAAGCTAAATGTCCTTCTGCTTCCTCTTTGTTTTCCCAAGTCCCCAACACCTTCCCTCCAAAAGCCCTTATTGCAGCAAGGCACTGCCAGCTCAGGGTCTCAGGGCATGCCAAGGAACATGAAAACAGAGGTATAACGTCAAGATTTATAATTCTGAGCTGTGTCAGACACATGCTAGTCAACTAAGTCCACATTTTAGGTGCTCGAGGGTACAGCTGCATCTCAGCACACAGAGACCTTGTCACTGAGTTCAGGCTGAGCAGGAGTCCATGGCCCCGAACGCCTGGAGCCTGCTGCAGGCATATCCTGCTAGGCAGCTTACAGGGACAGGCAGCCCAGCACCAGGACTGAGCAGCTCTGTTCCATGCCCACCAGAGCAGTCTCTGATGCTTTTCCCTGAGAATCAGTGCTGCCTTGGGCTCCCACTCCTTGCAGAGTCAGGAAAGAACAGCAGCCAGGGCCTTTGCTGGCCTTTTCAGAGGCTCCACTGTGACTCACACCCTGGTCTTGTGCCAAACACCATCATCTTATTCTGCAACTTGTGAGCAGCCAATACTTGCCACCTGGGGCAGCTCAGACTGGTACAGTCGGGTTGAGAATACTCCCATCTCACCCTGCCTGCTACCCTCACAGCCCCCTGTGTGCCAGGGAGTGCCCTGAGGAGGTGAGAACCAGCTCAGTTTTCTCTTACACAAGAAAAGCAGCACAGGCAGCTAGTGTACATAGTGGCACCTACAGAGTTCCAACAGGGCTGAGAATTGGACATCTTTCCATCCTGATTTGCTATGCCATTTTCCTTGCCTCAAAACTGGACAAAAATCAAGATGAACCAACCTCCTGTCTTCCCCAAACTACTGCCCTAATCCTCTTCACACCTTGAAATCCAGCAATGTTAACGTTCCTTATGATCCCAAGTAAGAAAGGCACTCAGATTCTGCACTGATTAAAATACCAAAAAGATAAGACAACTAAGACAGACAATCTTACATCTATAGATTCAAATGCTGGGAAACCTTAGGTGGATTTGCCACCTTGTCAGAGTATGCTGTGCAGACCCTGCCCATGAACTCCTCAAACCAGTGCCCTCACAAATGGTATGTGAATCAGTACTTAAGGGTCTGAGTGAGTGTCTTTCCTATCGGGACCACAGTGGACACTTGCACTTGTGCATTACACCCTCCAGCTGCTCCAGGACAGCTCAGTCTGTCCCTGTGCCCCAACTTCCCTGCAAAAACAACCCACTGCTGCTCCCTGCACATGGCACCGAGTGCTGCTGGCAGGTCAGGGTGCAGCTGCAGCACCTGCACCCTTGGGTACAGAGCAACATTTGTAACCTTGGCCCCAATGCCTTCACCACATTGTCTTGCTGACCTTCCTGGCAGTTTTTCCACAGCTGCACAGAAACCAGACTTTACAGTCCTTCTGCAGTGCTTCATCCAAGCAACTCACGTACCTCAAGCCTTTCAGGCATATTGCCCTTGCCTCCTGAGAGCTACCCCAGCCTCTGCTGCGTGCTCAGCCTCGCTCTAGTGCCCATCTTATCCATGCCCAACCATATCATTCTGTCTTTGGGACGGCTCCACCTTCCGTGGGGCAAGGATTACTGTCCCAAAAAGAGCTTCATTTAGCATCAGCAAGATGATCAAGGTAAGCAAGATGATGTGATCTGCTGGATTTCCCTACCAGGACAAACCTATTTAATATCTGGACCAATGAATCCCCCTTTACAACAGCAAGTACTATTAAAACACCAGACCAAAATCAGACCCCAGCAACACCACACATTAGCCTAAAACTCCTCTCACACAAACTCCTCTCGCCAGCTCCTTTCTGACCTAGCAAGGATCATGATTTCTTGGGATATGGTGAAATTTATCACTGTAGATGTGGTGAATACACATGTTCAACTGTCACTGTTTTCAGCAGTCCAAGTCTGTGCCACAGGCACATCTTGAGACACCAGTGTCCACAAAGTACCACCCTGCTGCCAAGGAACACACATACCGTCTTTGTATGTCAGGCTGCTGGCAAACTTTTTGCCATGGCTGCGTGCGTAGTCCTGGAGGTTGGGGGCACTGGAGGAGCCTCCCAGCACAGTGGTGCTAAACAGCCCGGTGCACTGTGACCCTGGAAAGGCAGGGAAGGTGTTAGTAACACATACCCACTGCAAGCAGCTACAGAAAAGCAGGGTTAGTCAAAGGATGAAAAAGGAACTGGCCACTTCACAAGCAATTCCAGGAAAAAACATGATCCTTGGAAGCACAGGGAAGCCATGTTCTCCACTCTAAATTCCACAGTGCCAAATGCAGAGCAGGGAGCCCAAACCTCAGCACCAGGAAAGTTCCTTACTCCATCCAAGGGTTTAATTCCATTTGGCTTTCTTGCCCTGACCTAGGAGAAACACCTTCACCCCTTTCAGTCAGCAAAGCTACACACTGATGTCAGAACAGTCAGGATACCAAACCACTGATGTTCATGTCACAGAGGTTCATATCTCTGCTCTTTCCTTTCTCTTTGGAGAGCTCCTTCTTGTGTAGGACACTAAGAGAAAAAGTTGTCTGATCTGTGGATCAGCCAGTGTGAATTCATCTCCAGCCAAACGAGTAGAGAAAGTACTGTGACCAGAGGGCTTGCTCTCACAAGCTCGTACTTCACAGACACACTTTACTTGTCATGTCTCACTGCTCCAGCATAGGAGCAACTGGCCCCTGAACGAGGCCTGCAAAGCACCAGATGTGCACACAGCATGGAACTTTGCCCACCCAGTGTCAAGGAACACGGCGTGCAAGGTGGAGGGCAACCTCATTCCTGGAGCTTTGGCTTTGCTTCTCCAAGGCACAGTGCTCTGAAGACTGACCTGACATCGTGTGATATTTAGGGAACACCAGGCATTTGAAAGAGGATTCTTTCAACTGACTGAGGAAAGCAATTGTGAGTCATGACAAAACCTTATTATAGACCAGACACAGCCACTGATTGGCTGTAAATTCTCTGCTAAACTGTCTTGCTGCTGCATTCTGTACTGAGAATATGGACTGCTCAAACCAACATTACTCCTACATACAACAGGCTTCCTGAAACAAGCAGATTGATCTGGTTCCACCTTGTCTGTGGCAGCAAAAAAACTGCAACACATCAACTGTGACTGCTGTGAAAGAGAACCTGCCTACACTGGAAGCAGTTCTTGATTCTAAAATACTGCATCATAGCGCGATTTAGGCTGGAAAAGAGCCTGAAGCTTCCTTCCCAACACCCCAGGAGGACCAACTCAGATCAGCTTGCTAGGATTTGTCCAGTCAAGTTGTCAATACCTCCAGGAAAAGAAATTTCACAACCTCTCTGGGCCCCTGCTCTAACATCTGGCACATTCATGGTAGGTGAAAAAATTGTTCCTCGTAGCTAATTGGAACTGCTTTTGCTGCAACTTGTGCTCATTGTGGTTCTCCACCAACCATCACAGGGCTTTGGGGATAGTCTGTCTCTGTCCCCTCTGCAGCCTCCCATTTAGGTGGTGAAAGAGCATTAAGGTCTCCAGTCCCTACAAGCTCCAATCTGAACAAGCACGGCTCTCAGTCTCTCCTCCTGCACCTCCAGGCTTCCTGCCATTTCCACTGCCCCCCAGCAGGCTCATAATCCTGACACACACCCCCTCCAGGGAGCCCAGGGCAGGCCAGCAGAGCTTCAGGCACTCAGGAGAGGTGAACACACAGAAAGAGCCAAATCCCTCAGCTGGACAGCTGTACTCCAGCTCATGCACCTAGCATGCCATCAGCCTTCCCTGGTGTGAGGACACATTACTGCGCTTCACATCCACTCACTGCTCTTTGGGACCCCAGCTCTGCTTCTGCAAAGATCCTTAAACCAGAGCTTCTTTGGAGAAAGCACAGAGAACCTGAGTATTGAAATGTTCTTGCATAAGAGGACATCTGCTCCTGGGGTGAGCAAAAAGGTCCTTGCAGCACTGAATTGCAGCTGCTCGCCCACCGTGGCACTGCTGGTGGCCTTCCACAGCACACACTAGCACATACGTGCCCTTGGACAGAAAAGAACTCTCGCCTGCAGGGTCACTGATAAACAAACTTTAGAAAATGTCCTCCTAATGCCTTAAATTGATGCAGAGTGCTGACTCAGCATGAACTGCAATCTGTCGGAATGAAAATGAAATTTTGTCATGCATCAGGCAGGATGATGCTCCAATTGCTCTTCCACGGGTTAAAAACAAACAACAATAAAAACCACCCAACGATTGATTTACTGGCAGATAAAAATGGAACATCAGATTTTTAGGACTGTGTATCTTGAGCAACCTTGTGCTGTTAATCATTAAGGTAAGGATACCCCAGTGTTTCTGCTCTCCTGCTGCAGACAGAGGCATTAAGCCACAACAGAATTTACAAAGATGACTTTATGGACAACAGCAATTGCCTACAGTGAACTCCAGAAGACCACGGTACCCAAACAGTGGCCACATAAACACACACACACACACACCCCCTAAAGAACACAATGGCCATTTGGATTTAAATGTAGCAACACTTGCTAGAAATTACTGTATGTGCTGGATGTTTACTGTGCATTTAACTGTCATATGTTCATTTAATATGTCAGATGTTTAAAAATAGTCATTCTTGGTTTCCCTCTGGGAATCTTAGCACAAGGCTTCATCCCACTGGCCATGCACCACCTCTACTGCTCAAACAGCCAGCAATGATTTTATTCCATTTTGAAGGGTTCTTGTAAGCAAAGAAAGGTACTGAAACATCCCTAGGCTTCTCAAGCTAAAAGCACAAACACTATGGCAAGCAATCCACAGCAATACACTTGATGCTGCCCAGAAAAACCTGTCACACTCCAAAACACAGGCAAAGCAAGCTGCAACCACCTATTTTCAAAAGAAGAATTTCATTTTTTAAATTACAGTAGAGGCACCATTCTGGGAGGTATGGCAGCAGGGCAGAGCTATTGCAGGAGCTCTCTCATGCTTCCTGCTCCTGCATGCCTACATGTGTGAGGTTACACCTCATACAGATATTCCATTTTCCAGAGATAATGACAGCCAGTCACTGACTGACAAGGTCAGGCAACAGGAGGTACGTTCAGCTTCAGAAAAGTCAGAAACAGCAAGTACTGCCTGAATGAATCCCCTCATAACACAACTGCTGAGACAAGTATTAAAGCCAAAGTTCAAGCTTCCAGAGTTCTGTATTATCTCTTAGAGAGAGGAAACACTTCAAATCCTAAAGGGGCAAGAAATTCTATTTCTAAAAAACAAGCAGGAAAGGAATCAGGAAGATTCCCTGAGGAGTTTAACTTGTACAGGTAAAGAGGCATGGCTCTTCATAGCAGGCCTCAGTTGAAAAAACCTCACAGAAACACAGATATCCCAGTCACCAACTGTTGTGCAAGCTGGTGTGATACAACAGGTTTCTCCTGCTCAATCCTTCCATACCTGCAATACTCTACAGAGAAAACAACAGCTGGGCTGGAGGTCTGTGTCACACATCAGATCTATCAGTTTCTACCCAAGGTTATGTCCCTGCAAAGCTTCACAGGTGGGAGAGTAACCAGCACAAGCTTCCCAGCAAGGCACATAAAGCAAGATTCTGAAATTAAACCTGCCAGGATCATATTTCAGATTTTGTGGTGAAGGAAAAGCAGTACTGTACAAAGGTGTAGAAAAGCAGTGGTCTTCTCTATTGCCAAAACAGACATTCCTCAAAAACCTGGAAAAGGCTGTAGTCCAAGGGCTGTTATATCTGCTTTGCAGAGCACAGTCTGATAGTCACACATCCAAACACTAAAACCAGTCTGCAGTACCATTTGACGTACTCAGTAACTTTCCAGGCAGATGCACCTCCTTGACTATCTGCCATTTCAGAAATTCTCATATTCATCCACATGGACTCACAAAATAGCCACAGGTTTCTTCAAGCCTAAGCACAGCAGTTTGTCACAGCTCACTGAATCTCGCAGTGGCACTGGGAAAGGCAGAGATAAGTGAAATAACACATTCAAGAATTACCATGGCCAAGGCTACTGTCCCTTTATGAAAATAATATACATCAGCCATTCCTATTTAGATTTTTCCAGCTGGCTGGAAACATAGGCGGCAGACTGCAGGGATACTTTTTAACCACTCAGAAGAAAAATTCTCTTTTCTTGGTAAGAATTAGAGTCCAAAGAAGCTGCTCATTCAAAAGTAGCAAAGAAATGAGCAGGCCTTTCAGAAGTCTCTTGGCTGCAGGTTGTCCATATAACAGTGATGAGTCAGAACTGCTGCAAGTCTGCAGCCATGCCACAATGCTAAGATGGTTTTAAAGAAAGAGAAAGTGGGTGTGAATTGGGCATTATCACCTCCTCTCTTCAAGACACAGGTTGCACAGCCATCTCTGAACCTCATGACAGCAAAGACAGATTTTCCAGTTTCGAAATAGATCTTGCTTTAGCAAAAATATTCCAGGAAGAATTTCAACTATTCAGACATAGTTTAGGTTAGGATGACATGGAATGGAACAATCAGGGACAGAGAATGTCAAGCGCCCTGAAAGATTCTCCTCCACTGGCTACCACACGAAGAATGGCTGACCAGGGACTTCAGCTCGATTAGAGAGCTGTCAAACATTCTGTATGTGACACATCTATTCCAGACAACAGATCTCTATGAAGCAAAGGCAGAAATAGAACAGACTCACACAAAGAACAGCTTTGCATGTAAACTGATGTTTTGCAGAACAGAAAGCACATTAGTTCTCACCTAAAATCGTCTCTTCCTACTATGTTGAGAAATGGTGTAACAAATAAGAGCAACAGAGAAGCAGAGGCAAACCTGCAGGTAGGCAGTTTGCCCTGTGGCTGCCGTACTGGAAAGGATGGAAAGTGCATCTTCTGCTGCTAGCAGCTGAAGGAGAAGTTCATACACAAAAAGTACTGACTAAGACAGTCTCTACAGTGATGTCATCAGTAACACTGAGAGAAGACACAAAACACACAGAGGCATACAAGGAACTCAAGGCAGGTGTGTATGTGGGGACACAGACTAATGCCCATGGGAACCGAGAGGTCCAAGTGAGGAGGCTGGTTACAGGTGAGGTACAGTACCTAATCCACTTTGCTTCATCTCAGAAGACTGCCTGGAGTAAGTGCTGAAGAGGCGATAACCTCCTGATTTAGAAGACGATTCAGACAGCACCTGCAAAGACACAGTGTAATTAATCATCATCATGCTCCAAGTTACCCACTGCTATCAAAATCCTTTATACATCAATTGAAGCTAAAGAAAGGTATATATATTCCTTAAAATCACCATTTTCAATACGCACAAAGGTAGTCATATGCTAGGATTGTGACAGTGAATGCTCAATTTTAATTTCAAGATTTTGTTGGATTGTGGAACAGTGGAAATTTGAAAAGTGTGATGGGACTCATGTAGTGAGCATCTTTCCTCCTAAGACTCTTGCTGAGATCTGTGGGACACAGCCTTCCTTCTTTAGCAGCAGGAAATTATATCCCCTTTAACTTAGTATGTGCCTATCACAAAGAGCCTCTGAGTGCAGCACGCAGAGGTCACATTGTGAGTAACATACAGCGATGAAAGACAGCTAACAAATACCTCAGACCTTAACTCTGCTGTTTTCTGGTTCGGAAAACTGATCGCAAAAATGCCTGTGAAATCCCTCTGAAAGGAGGGACAATTTCAGAGTACACTTAGGGTAATAGTCACCTGCTGACTGTGAAACTGGCCTTGTGACACAGAAAAGCCTGGAAGGAGAGAGATTAGAACAGTAAAATCAATTTTGTTACTTTTGTTACCAGATCAGTGAATGGGACAATTCTAAGTCCTGACAGCTTAAACATCCTGGATGAATCCACCAGTGAGCAGAGACCCCTGATCAGCATGAGATCTTAGATGGGATGGAGGAATGAGAAACATGGAGCTGCCTTTGTGAAAGGCAAAGTCTGGAGCCTAACAGAAGGCAAGACGTCACCACAGCTAGGTGGTAAGATTGCAGGTGATCTCATACAGGCTACACCGGGTGCCTCTACAGAGCATGTAATCCAAATAATGCTTGTATTTCTTAAGCATTTCCTTACTTGCTCTTCCTCATCAGTTCCTCTGGCCTGTGTGCCGGTCCTTCCTCAATGAGGAAGAGTTTCAGAGGTCTGCCTTCTACAACATGCCTCTTTACCTTCTGCAGATCCTTTCCCAGAATCAACTAAGACTCTGGCATGTTAAAAGAAATGCCAGGAAACCAAAACCAAGCAGAAGGCCTTTGCAAGAACAAGAAAGGGCACCAGTAGCACGGTTACCTCCATGGATCCCGTCTTCCGGCTCCTGACCAGCGGCGACCTTCGCTGGATGCTGAGCGGCTCCGAGGGCTGTGGGGACTTCTGCCGAGCACGGTCTGGCTCATCACTGCCCTTCTCACTCGAGAGGTCCTCTAGGCTGCCTTGGTCTGCCTTCTTGTCCTCGTTCTGCCATGAGGAAACACTCCACTCACATCTACAGGCAAGTGGCCTTTGCCCATGCTGCCCCACACCAGCTCCAGGCTTGAATCTCCTGCTCTGCCAAGCTCAGGAGGCACCCACAGCCCCAGCAGCCACCCTGATGAACCCAAACGGGACAGGGACACAACGTGCCAGCTCCCTGTGGGCACCACCAGCAAGGAAGCTTCGGCAGCAGGGCCAGACAGAGCAGGACAGTGCCCAAGAGTCCCCTGGGGCTAGCAGTTCCTGCCCAGGTGTCCCCTTACCTCTGCTGAGGCCGGCCGAAAGCCAAACCCTGTGGGTATGTTCCTGTCCTCCTCGCAGCCTTTGACACCAGGGCTGAAATGCAGCTCCACATGGAAACGCTCCTCTGAAGAGGGGTCCTGTAAACACATGCCACAGGAAATAGGTGAAGAACCAAACCCAGTCAATCCTACCATCAGCCCAGGCCAAGGTCCCACCCCGCTGTGCTGGCCAGCACACATCCCAGGCCCATCCTTTGGAGGGAAAGCAGGAGCAACAAACGTGAACAGAATGGCTCCAGGTTGGTCCCATCCAAAAGGACAGCCCTGATCAGCACCCAGCTAAGGCATTCTGACTGTTGCTATTTTGGGACAACAGCCACGGAGGAGTATAACGGAATTGAGCTCTATTCATATATATATATACACACACACACCCCTAAACCCCAGCCCCTTCTGACCCACTCCTGCTGCAAACCCAGTATATGCCAGGACAGGGGGAGACTGGGTCCCCCCTCGACCTTCAGTCAGGCTGTTCCAAGATTTAAGTAACTATCTCTAACAATAATTTTTCATTAACCTTTTTTTAAGGAAGCCAAAGCTTTTACAGTATCTGGCACTAATGATATAAACCCACATAAACCTATCTTGACCAACATCAACACCACTCGTGAGAGTTCTAGTCATGTTTTTTGACAAACATCACTTCTAACATTAGCAGCTCACAAGGCTGTAATCCCAAAAGGTGTGGGTAAGGGGCTGCTCCCCTCACCACTACAACCTCCTGCAGCACAGACCCAAGTCACAAGGTCTGATGATCAGCACATGCAGTTTGGTGGCAAACCTGCTTATAGCCACCACCCTCAGCTCCCACATTCTAGCTGTTTATTAAATGATTCTCTTTACTTCCTGAAGATACCAGTATACACTTCCCCATCTATATCAGCACACTTTTAGAATAAAAAATAGTTTATGGATGTAGAATTTCTGGATATTTTCTAGATATATTTAAAAAATACAAATCAAATACAACTCAGTTTTATTTATTTTTTCCTACTGTTCACTTGCAATTAACATATAAAAACAGCAAATAATTTTTCACTAGGAAATGCTTTAAAATAGTCAGCATTCATTACTTAAGTTGGGTATTACTGCTCAGGGTGACATTCTGCTTACATGTAATAAGCATTAACTAGGTCACTGCCTCCCACATAAAACTAAAAACTAGCAGTTGTGTTAATGATCGATCTGTCTTTGTCCACAAGCAGCAAGAGCTCAAGTTACAGACTTCCACCTGAACTCATCTCTGAGGACTGTGCCTTGCACCAGGGCAGGAAGCATTGTATCCCACTGCTCTATCCCTCACCTTGTTGTTGTCCTCGTAGAGCATGATAACAATCTGGGTCATGTAGTTCAGCTCTGAGATAGCACTCAAATAGTCCATGGCTCTCTTCCACTGCTGGTCTTTGCTTTCCTGATATATACACACAAACAGTCGCACGGGATAAGCAACAGCAGACACCTTGCAGCAGTCAGTGAAATGGGACTGAGAGAGTTCCTCTCTCCACAAGGTAACATTGTCAGGACAAAAGCACCTTGCTTAACTTGCATGAGGAAATGACCTTGCAATGTGGTGAGATTTTGCTCCTCAGCTGGCAGTGAGGAGCAGCTTCACAGAGGGATGCTACAGCTGCCCAGGCCACCCATGTGCAGATGTGAGCTGCAAGCTGCTGTGCCACGCTGACTGGAGACAAGCAGAAGCCACAGCAGGTTCCCAAACACAGCCATTCTCAAACTACAGAAACGAGCACAAGGGACCAACCTGTGCTAAATAAGGGGCCAAGTGCTTTTACCTGATGGTGAATGAAAAATGTGGAGACACACTGAACCCTTGGGCTCTGCACAGCAGGGCAGCCCACCCTTCACTGCCTCCCAGCACTGCCAGGAAATGGCCACACCTGAAGTGCCACCCATGATGCTGTGGAGCGAATCACCTCGTTGATGGACATGAACTGAACCCTCCATTACAAAGAACCCAGATGCAGCCCAATACCCCTGTGCTGGCAACACAGCATCCTTGGGCACATGAGTCAGGGAATAAGGGAGCATCTTACTCAGTGAGTGATTTAGAGGTACCTTTCTGATCACTGTCTATAGATATGCTAAGCTGCCACAGACACCAGAAATCATGCCTGCTAAGCAAGCCTGAACTTTCAAGACATTTCAGACCATGATTAAAAATGGGAAGGTAAATCAGAGAGCCTCTTGAGAAGAGTAAAGCAGAGCTTTTCTCAGGGTCTGCATACCAATTCATTCAGGAAGCAGATGAAGAGAGAGCAAGTGAAGGGTGAGTTGGATTTATTAATCCCAAAAATGTGTCATCTGCCTCTCTGGTAGAGAGCACATCCTGTGAATTTGCAACCTCAAGTCACTTCCTCTGTAAGAAAACTGATTTTATTGACTTAAGAGTTGATGTAAATACTATAAATACAGGACCAAGCTCTTAAAATAAAGAGCTGAAGGAAGCAGGAAGGAAGAAATTCACTCATCCCCATTGCCTCATACTGTGCTCTCCTAGACAGGTCAGTGGCCTGCTCACCTGAAACTAGCAGGACAGATGTTAGAGAAAACATGTCTCTGTGCAAGCAAGGGAGGCACTGAGGAAGAAAAATCCTCCTACATGCCAGAAAGGCAGGAAGCTGCAGCATGCAAACACAGCAGAGATGGAGCTGGCCACACGCCCCTGATGCACAGCATTCGTGGGAGAGCTGGCTTAAGGGGCAACCTACAAACATACACTGTCCACCTTGGAAAAGGCTACTGGAAAAAAGTAGGGAGGCTTACTCTGTGAGCATTGCTGGGACACTTACATCCAGTAACCCCCCGTAGCGGAAGATACTGAGCAGGGAGTGCACATGGCTCTCACTGGTGAAGTACAGCCGCGTTCGAACGTGGCGACCTGGTGACAGAACTCCTCTTGAGTACCTAAACCAAAATCAGCCCACAGTTACTCATCTGCCAGTGAATTGCCATCTATCACACATTGGCATTTCTGTACACTTAATGGAATGACACAACAAACCCATACTGAGAAATGTCAAAGGCAGCAAGACAGAACAAACAATGAGAGCACTGGGCACAGGAGCAACAAATTTTGTGGAATCCTAATGGAGACACATAGTAGGTGGCTCATCACTCTACACTAGCCCTGTGCAGGGAAATGCCTGGATGAGGCATCACCATCCAGCTACAATGGGTACAAGCCTTTGTGGCCCTGTGCTTCTGGTCAGCAGTCTCAATGTGCCTTCTAGTTCTGGGAGCACCAACATGCCTTCCTCCTGGACGGTCCTTCAGTGTATGCTCAGTACCTCCTTCCACAACAGTACACTCTTCTGGCATGAGAACCACCCACTGCTCCATAGCTGCCCTCCCCACTGCCAGCAGCATGCAGCACAAGCCTTACAACGGATGTAGTTTGTTGACAGACTCATCTTCATGAGTTCTCTGTAGGTCCAGCTGGATCTTTTTAATGAGAGGAAGACAAAAGCCAATAGCAATCTCCAGTTTCTCCTCCTTATTAATCCCATATTCCTGCAGGAACAAAACAACAGATAACCTGAGCCCTGGTTCTTTGCCACATCCTCACATAAAAGGCCACTTAACTTCAACAGCCCAATCCACAGCACCACTGGTTAAGCAAGGACAGGAAGAGAAATGTCGCTCAACACTTTTCACTTCTTTTCCCCCACGTATTGCAGGGGGTAACAGAGGACTGTTCCAAGAGAGGACTCTTCCAAGAACCTCAGTTATGTCTGGACATAACTACCAGTATCCTTCAACAGCTGAGAGGTGGAAGGACCATGCACAAATCTCAGATCTCAAGACATGCAAACTTAAACCCTGAGCTAGCATGAGCATTAAAGCAACAACTGCTATTGGCAAAGATGAAAACTGCAGGGCTATGCTGAAAACAGCCAGACTACATCTCACCAGCAGCACTGAAAAGTTTATACCACTTCTGCTCTACAGGGGCAGCTGGACCTTGCTGGTAGAAACTCATGCCATATAAATCAAACTTTGCCAGAAGCAACTCAACATTCGAAACTGAACAAGTCCTAGTTTGACAAGAGTAACAAACTTGTCAGAACTTTAACACAGAAATCTCCCTTCACTTCCACAACCCTACATGTGGAGCAGGATGGAATGTTGCTGTGGTACACACACAGCTTGGAGCTGTGCTGCCAGGCACTAGACCAAACACGGGAAAGCTGCTGCATCTGCTGCTTATTACTCTGACCCTGCCAGAATCCTCAACCAGAAGCCCAGTCCTGCTACATTTCAAGTCATAAATGGTTTTGGCCTTATACAAACACTGAGACAGATCTGAGAAACACCCTACTGTGATAGACTGCCTTGAGAGTTAATGTGCAAGAGAATTGAGACAAAAACACAAAGGCAAAGGGTCAGAACTTGGTGCCACAGGCATCGTCACACCAGCTATACCTGGGGTATGATCACATCTGCCAGGGCTTTGGAGAGCTTGAACAGTTCAGTTGTGCCTTCCAGTTTCAGTGCACAGTTGTGCTGTACATCATACTTGATGCAGTCATATATATCAGGGATCTTGCTGATGTCATAGCGCCCATTCTTCATGCGGAAATCTCGCTCCAGCTTACTCCAGCGTTGCAGCATCAGTTCCAAAGTCTCACTGTGGTACAGCTGCAGGTCTAAAAAGCAGAGAACACTGAACCATATTCACATCACAGAGCCCTGGTTATTGCTGCAGAGATTTCAAGTGACAGCTGTGACTGACTTGTCCCAGCATGAAAGGGCTCCAATTCTTGTGTCACCCACAGGAATCCTAGTCTGGAAAAGCCACTGGACCCATTGCAGGAGTTTTAACCTGCAGCAACAGGCTACTTCTGAAATGCTTGAGAAAAGTGAAACCGTTTGCCTGGTTGCTTAGGTCTGCCATAAATCCCATGGCAGGTCCCCAAGATGCCTTTGTAAAACTTTTGCACTGTTACTAGGGAAGTTGAGATGAGCAAATTGTGACTGAAAAACTTGCTGTTTATAGTCTCCAGAAAACGCCTGAAAAAACACAGGCATAGCCCTTCAGACTATACTGCTGCTGTTTACATTTACTCTAAACAAGATGCATGTATCATTTGCTTTACATTACAGCTCTCTTTAACAGTAATCAAAAGTGGAGTTTTCCATATCAGTAGTACATACAGAATTACACTTTACAGTCTCTTTGCTACAGACAAACACAAGCCCTAGTGGTGTTTGAGAGCTCCGAAGATGTAAACAATAAATTAATCTCTTTCAGACCTTTTCCAGTTCTGCTGCTCACCTGCAGATTTTGGGTCTTCTAAACGTTTTCTTATCTGGGAGGTGAGATTCTCAATCAGGGTGAACACCTGGTTACAGACTTCAACTGGGTTCTGGATAAAGGTCATGGAGTTGAGCAGAGAAGCACTGCCTGTAGGTGCTAGCTGAAAGCAGATTACAGCAGAGATTAGTTAGTCTTCACAAACAGGGAACGCAAAATGTCTGTCTTTTGCAGCCATACTGCTTTCTGACTTGGGACAAAAGCTGTGCTCCCAGCTGAGCACTAAGCTGGCACTAAGCTATTCCTAGTAGTCAGGCATGTCTTAAAATCTTCCTCAGGATCAAACTCAGAGGGAGCAAACAACTGCTTGCATCAGATCAGACCTCCCTTCACCTACAATATCCACTCCTGTCTCATTTTGCTTCTGTGCTTGAGCAGAAGGGCTTCATTTTAAGTAGTTCTTTGAGATGATAAGTATGTTCCTTAAAGGATTTCAGTCCAGTAATCACATTTCAGAGCCTGGGAAAAACAGTATTTTGGGGACTTGCTGGAGAAGCAGCAATAGTGCTTTCACTGGTTGCTGTGCTGGATGCAGCCCATGTTCTCTACTCTGCAGCTATCAGAACCTGACAGGACACACAACGGTTTGTAACCAAAAGGTCTGGTCACATGTGCACAGAGCACAGATCTAGAATCCAGTGAGGCACACTCCCTGCCCACAGCAGCTGGGATCAATCTGAGCAGCATGCAGGAGCTCTTCAAGCATACTCACAAGAACAAAAGGAACTGGGAATTCTGAAGGGAGAGGAAGGCATCATGATCAGTCTTGAAGGGCGATAGCAGAGCAACACTGAGGACTGTCACTCAAAGAAGAGCAAGGGCTATTAACCTGCACACTTCCATACATATCCTGTCACTCTGACCAGAACTGATCTCCAACTAACCAAACCACTGCTCACATACCACACACTTCACATCAAACCACTGCAGCAATGCTGTTCTCCTTCCAGATACAGGGAGCAATGAAGCCACACGAGTGCTTTACCTTTTCATAATCCTCTTCACAGAACTCAGCATCCTTCTGCATGATTTCATGTAGTCGCGCCTTCACTCTGTGCTGACAGCTGCTGAGGGAATCACTGTCACTGTCCAGCAAACCATTCATGTTGGCACTTTTCACCATCTGCACCAGGATGGGGGTCAGCTCTCCTTCCAGGGCCAGAAGACCCTAAAGCCACACCACACAGGACAAGATTTCAGGTCTGTGCAACCCAAGCAACAAAAATTCTGGTAGTTTCATGGCCAGAACTCAGGCAACTTTAGTGAAATCTCAACTGTCCTTGAAGGGCAGTTTTACAGCAACATCCCCTTCAGTCAGAGATGACTCTGGCATGCTTCTAGAGCTGTTCAAACAAAGGACAGCTCTGCCTGCAGCAGCCCCAGATTTGTGCAGGCAACTGTTGAGCAACTATCAAGCAGCTCAGTTTGCTTGACAATGTTAATATAGTGAAGGCTCTGAAGACCAGCTAAGGCCACCACAGGATTCCTCTTGGCTTTAGCCACAAGTGAACCTGTCTTCTCCCCAGTCCCCACCCTGTACTGCACCAAAGACCTTTCACTCTCCTTTTAAATCCAGCAGGCAAGGACTTACCCCTCTGGCTGGGCAGCCACCCCAGAAACACTCATTCTATAGGCAATCAGTACTCAGTAGCACATCTGGTGTGCTCTAACATCAAGCACCAGCAATAATCCATACATAACTCCTTCTTGAGTCAGAGTGCTGTCCTGGACAGGACATTAAAGGCCACAGGTGTGTGCACATACACCAGATCAGTACTGCCCCACAGACCTGCTATTAGCACAGTGTACACCAGCCCATCCAACAGAGAGGGTGAAGATCCTAGGAAAACTCCTTTCTCATCACCAGAGGTTTTCCTTTAGAACCAGCATATTTTAAAGAGTAATGAAGCATAACAGATGGATGCCCAAAAGAGAATAAAGACCTTTGCAAAAGCTGCTGCTGTCATCTGAACTCTCCCCTCATCCGAGGCGTAGATCTTGAGATCATGGCGGTAAGTGCTGTGCAGCCTGAGCAAGCCACAGCCAGGGAAACCAGCATAATCACCTGGAACCAAGGACAACTCAAATTCACATTCTCACACCTGCAAAATTATCAGCTGAATATACTGGTTTAGACAAACCAACTTTATTGTAGTAACAAAGTTATGAAGAGAATTAGTCACTTGCATAGGCAGCATTTATGCTGCTCCAAAATAGACAGTTCTAGCTATACACAAGGACTAGAAATGTAACAAAGGCTTTGCTTAACTTGGGAAAGTCCATTTTGAGGAAAAAAATGAGCAGTCACCAGCCAAGCCTGATGCTGCCCAAATCTTGCAGCAAACTCTACTGAACACCCTGTAGTAGTTCTGCTAGCCTGAATACCCTGGTGCAGAATGAAGATGCACAAAAAAAAATCACTTCCTTCTGCTTGTTTTCTGCATGAGAGCAGGTCCTGCAGCCCTCAGAACTGCAGGGAGTGGTTCAGCAGGGAAGTTTCCAAAGTAGATCCTGTACAGCTACAATTACCTCGTGGCACAAACTGCCAGTTTATTTCTCAAGGCTGAGTCAACCACAGGAGTCAGACCAGTAATGGAGGAAAGTAACTCATGCAGCTCTCGAGTCTGACCTCCAAAGACAGTGCAGTGGTCACCGTTTGCTGCTCCCTGGAATCCCAGGGTGATTCTGCACAGTACCCAGTCACAGTGTGTGACAAGACAGGAACACTGCTCCCAGCTCTGAGCTCACATCTCAGAGACACACCCAGACAGACAAGGACAGGCACTGGCCAGGAGTCAGATGCATGTCTTGGGAAAGCTGCCAGGCACTAAATGCTACGCAGGAACATAGCAGTTCCCTGCAAAACAAGATCTCTCCCTCTTCATGAATGACCACATGGAGCAGAAGTCTACAAAGCTGTTGTTCAGAATTACTCTCATCTAAGCATGGGAGTCACTTCCCTGGAGGAGATGATCAAGTTAGTTAAGCATGACTTCCCTTTTGAATCCATGCTGACTACTCAGAGTCACCTGCCTATCCTCCCTGCACCCAGGAATGACCTCCAGGATTAGGTGCTCCATTACCAGCTCAGGGACTGTGCTGAGGCTGGCCTGGCTGCGGTTCCCTGGGCCCTCCTTCTTGTCAGTTTTGTAGCTAGGAGTGACACTTCTTCTCCTCCAGTCCTCAGGCACCCCTCCCAGTCCCCAGAGACTTTCAAAGAGAATCCTTAGAGGCGTTGCAGGGACACCTGCCTGCTCCCTTGGCATCACAGGTGCAGCCCATCAGGGCCCTTGGGTTCACAAATGTCCAGCTTGCTTAAGTGTCCCCTGACCCGACTGTCTTCCACCAAAGGTAACTCTTTTTTTTCTAGAAGGAAGTCTTCTCCAATCCAATTTAAATTTGCTTAATTAATTTGAAATGTAATTAATAAACATACAAGTCAAAGACAAGCATATCCAATACTGGGGTCACAGGATCAATCCAGTATATTACTCCTGACTCTAAGGCAATCTCAGCTTTTTTTTTTTTTCCTTTCAGCTCTTGCTGATTTGTGTGCATAACAGATGCTTTTCAGCATCACAGAATTATGGTGGAGAAAACATGGAGAAGTTACCTCCCTATTCTCCTGTCTCAGGGCAGAATTACCTGTGTTCCAAGACAGATCTCTGTTCTCTACATTTGACCTAAATTCCCTGTTAACTATTCATAGATTTTGTATTTGCTGCCTCAGAATGTACCTCATTAGAACCACCTGTCTTTTTTGAATCCTAGCACATTATGCAAAGAAAGCTGCTGCACTCCAAGACACATTGAAGCTTGACAGCAGACCTCTCTGCTAAGCTTAGGGATCTTTGGATGCAAAACCCACTTGAATTATTTATCCCTACCATGACAACTCAAAAGAACAAAAAGTAATCTCAGAGGCTGTATACAGCCACAGATGTCTGAGCCACCCTGACCTGGGCTGGGCAGCCTGGCAGCTGTGGGGCAGGACCAGAGGTACCTGACAAACTCACCTTGGCCTCCAGGATACATGCAGCGAAAGGCCCGGCCCAGCTCCTCAGCCTGGACTCTTCCTGCCGGGGTCAGCTCTCCACCCCACTTCAGCACCAGGAGAAGGGAGGGGCAGGGCTCTCGGCGAGCTTCTAGGAGACAAACAGGTACTCACTACACCACAGCTCACATCTGAGCTTGCAGAGGGAGAGCACGGGAGGAAGAAGAGGCTGTCATCAGCACCTTGCAGAGTGTTCTCAACACAAGCCTGACCCAAAATCCCCAGGAAACAAATCAGCAAGTAGGAATTCAGAGTCACTAGTTTTTGAAGGTATAGGCTGACATTCACAAAACTGGAAGTGCAAGCCCTGCAGAGCCAGCCAAGGTGTACTGGCATCCCTCCAATCCTTCCTATGACGTGAGATAATATATGGGTCACCGATTCTGCTTGCATGTCCAGAGGCCTATACAGGTAGGGTAGCTGCACTCACACCTGAATTCTGGGCTTAAAGATCAGGGTAGCACCATCAGGTTTCTTTACCTTCATCTTCACTCGCAGCTTTTGGATGTCCATGGGGCAGATAGGTCAACTGAACCTTACGGTTAATACCAGAAAAATGTCCATACCTGTCACAAGGGATGGAGAAAAAAAACTGAAACAAATCAACTCCACCCAACCTTTGCCCAGAGGCCTCCAGGCAGAGGCAAAAGTACAGCACAGGCAAGAGACTTTCTGCTACAACACCCATAGCTATGGAACATGATTTTTGTCATCTCCCTGTAATCCAGCATACACCCCCACAAAAAGCCAGACAGCTCCCTCAAACAAAATTCCAAGATCCATTCCCTCGCTCTTCTACCAAGAGCACTATGTGCTGCCATTCCTCAATAGGGCTTTAAACTCTATCTACATCTTTATCAGGTGGATTAATGAGATCACAGAAAAGAACACTGACAGATGCTTTGAGGATAAGCATGTCTCCAATGAGCAGAAAGAGCAGAGGAGGAAATCACAGCAAAAAGTCCTCCTCTGTGCTCCAGAGACATGGCCTGCACACAGATGCTGGCAGTGTGTGCCATAGACGGCTGCAGTCCTGAGAGGAGCCCTGGTTTTGTTTAGAAGTTGTCAATACCACCATATTTTTATTTTGACTGTACAAAACCTCAAGAGGACACAAACATATTTTCATGTTTTCCAAGCGCCTTTTGCTAAACTTTTGGCACCAGGACAACTTTATTTAAAACAGGTTTTATTCCAATTATATCAAAATGCTTCATATCAACATGGTCCCTCCAGGATCCCAGTTCCTCTCCTGCAGTGAAGAAAGCTCAGTTTCGTCTCAAGTTGTTTAGCCAAACACCAGACACACCTGGGCCAAGGATCAGCAGGGTTTTGATGTCAAGGAGAAAAGGTGAGGAGCATGTGCCCTTCCTGTGCAGTTACTAACAGGGGATAGAATCTCTGGGCACCAGCTGGCCAGGACACCAGCAGCACGGCTTGTTTCCCTATCACATGCTCTGAGGCAAACCCACAGTGCCCTGAGACAGGAATGCTTACATCTCCAAGACACTCTTCAGCTGTTCCAGTTTGGATTTCCTCTCCTCGATTTCACAATCACTGTGGGTTCCCAGCTCCAACACAAGCTGCCGTGCAATGTCCAGCACTTCCTGTTGGAAAGCAGAGAGCAATTCTGCCTCAGACTCACCAGTGTACTCCTGCAAGGCCTCCTAACAGCTTCACTCAGCATCAGGTCCATGCAGACACTCCTCAGAGGCATGTCATTTCATAAGACACAACTCAGGCAGGACAAACTTTCACACTGCAGTTTGTTTCATCCCCATGCTGTGCTACAGCCCTGTTGAGAACCAAGCAGGTACCTCCAATTGCCCCACTCCCTAGCATGGACCCATCTGTCCACCAGAGGCAACCACAGCTGGTAGGCAAGCTGCATCAGATCATCTCCATCCCACAGTGTGTGCATCAGGCAGCAGAAGTTTCCTTTCTGCTCTCCTGCTGTCCCTGAATTGAGTGTGCACAGGGTGCAGAATGCAATGGAGAGTATCTGTGCAACAGACTGTTGCCCTTTTGGAGGTTTGCACCCTCCCAGAGAATTGCCTCACACCAGGATCTGTATTACCTGCATATCCCACACAGTAACCCCAGAATGTACTTCCTCACCTGTAGCTGCTCTGGTTTCTTCAGCTTCAACTTCCCTGTCTTGTAGCCATCATATTTCTCAAATAATTCAAAGAACCTGAACAGACAACAAAGAATGCTGATTCATTTTCTGCTGTTTCAATAATACAAGGAGGGTCATTCCTACATGTGCATTCAGTCTCTGCTCTTCAGGGAGAACCAGCAGGCTGCACTGGCACTTCCCTTTTCAGCACCTACCACACCTTCACTCTCCCTTCCAGTGTTCACACAGAAGGTGTCAGGATCCTTGTGGGGAAATGGGGCTCTCTCTGGTCAGAAAGCATTTGCTTGGATAGGCCAGCAAAAAGTACTGCCTCCTATGCACTCAGCCCTCTGCTCCTGCTCCTGGTTTAGAGAAGAGGCACTCGTCCCTTCCCAGGAGCACAGCACCTTCTTGCCTTGGCTCTTACCGGGGATGTTTCACTTCCATCTTCATCTTCTGCTTTGGGGTGCGATCTCCGTGACGGATGACTGCAATAACACAGCGGAGCTCCATCCTGGGGAAACACAAGACAAAGATGACACTCCACAACTGCCACCAGGAAGCAGCTTCCCATTGTTCTTTCGGTTCCATTCTTCTGACAGCCGCTTTTCTCAGCAGGGGTAGAATTTCTCCCAGACTAAACCAGACACAAGTGCCACAGCTGCAGAGGGAGTCAAAGCTCTGCAGACTAGTTGAGTGGTTTCATACCAGTGTACAAGTATGTTGAGGATCACAAAGAAACTTTGGTCTTTTAGTCCTATGTGCTAGAAAACTAGTAAAGCCAAAGGTATCAAATGAGAGGCTGTCAAGCATATGGGTAATATGAATATTTCAGCTAAGGGTTTCCACCTATTTCACTGGTAGCTCAACATGCACTTTCTCCATGTAGCAGCCACCTACAGCATCTGTCCTGTTTCCTGTCCTGATGAAGAATTTGGACCCTCTGAACACCATGTAAGCAGTTTCTGTAATTTCTTCAGTTACTGTTTATCTGCATTCATCAAACCTACAACTAATCTCCAACCTGTCACAGCTTCCACATGCATAGCTAAGCCTTTCCACAGGCATTTCAGGGTTGCAAGCAGCACAGCAGCTGGAGGGTGCCATGCTGCTAGTGGTGTCAGATGCTTGGGCAGGGTTTTTCACACTTTGTCCCTCATGTAGCCATTACTGGCATCTTCTGAGAAGATGGCAGGTACTCACATGGTGCCTGAAGTTGTGGGAACAATGGGGATGTCTTCTGCCTCTGTTGGGATGGACCAGGGGATATGAAACTGGGGAGCCAACTCCCTCATGATTATATTTCTAGAAGAAATCAAAATACAACACTCACAAGAAAATCCATTCCCTTGGTTCTCCAGCTTCTCCTTAGCAGTCCTGCTGAAAGATGTGAGGAGAGCCACAGAATTTCCCCTCACTTTCATTGCAGAGACACCTATCACACTGTAGGCTAGTTAGGGCCCCCCAAAGGGGTACCAGTTTCGCCCACATCACCAATACCACAACTGGGCTTAACATGCAATGAAAAGTCCTGGAAGATACATCTAGGTGTAGACAAAGACAGCTAATGCCAATGCAGGCAGGAGCTCCAGGGGTTGAAAATAACCCATTCCTCCAAGAGCCAAGCTTTCACCTGCTGAGCAGATGACTTAGATGAACCACCTGCAGAATTCTCTGACATACTGACCAGGACTCCACATTTTATTTTACCTTGCTGTGAGCTACCTTACCACCTTACCCAAACTCAGATTGTTCATACCCAAGGATTTTGGCACAGTCATCATAATACTTCATGGAGTTCTTCACAAAGCTGAAGCCATTCACATCACAAACAAAGGAATGGCCGTTGGCCCGCAGGAGGTCGAAGCCACACACGGTTTGCTGCAGGAGGAGGCAGAGGATATGGACTGAGACACACAGAAGGAAGCAGAGGGGGACAGCAGCAACCCTGCCAGCAGGGCACACACAGACCCAGCCAACGCTGCCCAGTTCAGCCCTGCTGATGATACAGCCATCCTCCACTCCATGCCCACCTCACAAGCCTAGAACAAGTGTGAAGACATGCCATTAGCCAGACCTTTAACCCCTCACTGCTCTATCAAAGGCCCTAACCACAAGCCCCCAGATGAAGACATCAGGGCCAACACCCGACTTCCCAGAGCTCTAAAGGCCTGAAACAGTGCAGCTCCTGGATATCCTGCTCTTCCTTTCAAATCCAATCATTTTGAACCAGGCTGACAAGAAGTGCTGCAGGCAAAGACACCAAATGGAAAAGGCTACAAGGTAGAAAAGAGACCAAATCTGCATCAGCCCAACTGCATGGGGTGCCAGTTGCAGTGGAGCAGGAACAGGGAGTCCAGTGCTTCTTCCACTGACACTGCTGAACATGTCATGGAACCATACCTAGACTCACTCACTCTACCCAACTGTAAAATAAAACATCAATTTGCACCAGAGCCATATTAAAAAAAAAGGCAAAAAAACAACAAAAAAACCCCAAAACCAAACAAACAAAATGCCCAAACAAACAAAAGTACCAAATACAAGTACCAAAATGCAAAAAGAAAAAGAAAAAAAAAATAAAATAAGACCAAATTTTCCACATAAACAAAAGCAGGAAATAGTAAAGACAGGATAAGCACAGGTCAGATGGAGAGCAGCATGCTCAGGATCCAGTATTAAATGCTCAGATGTGTGTGGGACACCAAGCACCTATTAGCCCAGAGGGCAATTGCTGCAGTCCCTCTTGCCTTCACAGTCACCTCTGCTCAGCTAAGTGCCACAGCCAGCAGGAGGAACAACTGGCAGCAGGCATGGAGGACTGCCATGCCTGAGACATGCCAGGATGACAAGTTTTAACACCAACCCTGACACATATCAGACATTTGCAGAGTCCTGCTTGCACAGGAAAGAAAGTACAGACCTTAAAGGCGACACAGACTTTACGGGCAACGAGTTTCTCCATGGCAGTGAGCATGACTGGGTAACGAATTTCCTTCCCCTCACTGTCCCGTTCCACTTTCCCATCCAAAGCAGGGGATTTGCGAGCCTCTGCATGGGCGTAGTCCGGCCCAACAGTGTACACCTGGAAATAGAGCCAGTACACCTGACACAGCCACCCAGACTAACTGCAGCTTCCAGAAGGTACTCCTGCTGCAGACACAGAAAAGGAGATGAGATGGCCTCACACATTCCTCCTGGTGGGACCTACAGAGCACCCGCTCGCCACTTTGGGGCTGAAACTGCACAGCCAGCACCTCAAAGCTTAAACTCACATTCCAGAGCCCAAGCAGGACTAAGCAGAACTGCTGAACCTTCAGCTCCCCCAGGCCTGACAAAGGAAGGACCATTCCAGGCTTTTCCTTACCTTTACATCGGTGCCATCTGTAGGCATGAACTCCTCATAAATGTAGGAGCCTGTCTTCCTCACACTGCTCTCTGGAGAGTACACACTGCTCCGGCTGCCAATCTGAAAGCACAGAATAAACACCTCAGGGAACACCAGGGGGATACTTTTCTTAGATGGAAGCAGAAAAGCAGAAGTTTCATCCCATATGTAGAGAATTTAGCAGAATTAATGGATTAGCATCTCAGGTCCCCCAAACGTTACAGTACACTTATTTGTGGAAGACAAAAGAGATCAAAATACAGGCAGCAGGTATGTCATTTTCCAGGCTTTAAAGAGGAGAAAAGTTATTACTGACTATTAACTTGTCTCCAATCACTTCAAGGATATAGAACAAAAAAAAGTGAACAAATACCTACAAAGTAAGGAGCCTAACTAATATGCAAATGAAAATAAATTATGACAGGTGATAATCCAACCAATTTAACTTCTTTCTAGGACCATGACTGATTTTATTGACATCAAGGATGATGTTGTTTTCATTTTTACTAAGGCTTTGGATACAACCTCAAGAGGCATACCTGTATCCTACCTAAGGGAACAATCATTTTAGGATTATTAATAGCAGATGTGTAACTGATTGGAAAAAAGATACATCACAGCTATAACTGTTCACTGGCAAAGTGGGGGAAGTGAGTAAGGCCAGATTTCCTGTGGAATCTAGGTATAAATACTGCTTTTGTCATGTGTGCAAGCTACACTAAATGGGAAGGGCAAGAATGATGTTAAATGACAGGAATATAGTATTTTAAAAATTTATCTTCATAAACCCAGGAGAAATCAGTATTTAATTCAGAAAGGGACACAGTGCTCCTTGACTGCAGGATAAAGGTCACCAAGAGGATGGGGAAGGTGAAGTCAGCACTACCAAAATATGTCCTTCTCTGGTTCCCAGGCAGATGTGGTTGAACCACAAGTTCTAAGAAGGTCTAAATTTCCCCAACACAAAACCTTCCTTTCCACTTCAGCTGCCCCAGCACTCCTTCCTGGAGCCACAGGGGTCTCAGATGTGTTGGTTCCAACAGCAGCCCTGGAGACCCCTCCTCACCTTGCGGAAGAGGCGCTGGCTGCCCCCCCCTGCAGATGTTGGGTAGTAAATATACACGTTGTGGTCTTCAGCACTGACTGGCTTCTCTACAAATGGCTTTGGGAACACAGCTCCATTTACCTCCACGTGGTCCTCTCCTTCCACCAAGTTGCACTCTGAAAACAGAGCACAGCAGCAGCACATCAGGAGAGGTGAGACAGTCCTAGTGCAGAGACATAGCCCCTTCCAGGCCCATCAGCCGGTTCTGCTGTTGGGACCTTAGCCCATGAAAAAACCCAAGAGACTTATGAGTCAGGTCTCTTTGAGGTGACTGCCAGTATCTGTCCTCTGCAGATTATCTTAAATAGCAGAGCCTGGGGAAATGGCTTTCAGTAGAGGTTGGACACTGACCTTCTGGTCTGTCAGGATCTCGATTGAGCACAGCATAGCGCGGCAGGTCTATTCCCTCTTCTTGAAGGATCCGATACACTTCACGCCTGTAGAGGACAGAAGCAGTGTCAGAAGAGTTTAGAAGGTCCTCATTACACACCAAGGGAACGACTTCACTCCCACTGATGAAGAACACAGTCAGATGAACACAAAAAAGCAACAAGACAGACTGCAGGTACTTCTCAGCATATGCTCTCTGGATGAGTCCTACAGGCTATAGGGTTTGCCTCAGTCCTGCTCTGGACACAGATGCCCCAGAGTAAATCTCCACCTGGCCTAAACATGGAAACTTAATTATTAGCATGTGCCCAAAGCACAGCAGCACACCCAGTACACACCACCTGCCCAGACCTGCCCTCTTGGAGAGTGCACTGCCAAGCTGTCCAGAGCTCAGGTCTGGCAGAAGCAGCAGGAGCCTTCTTTCATCTTGTGTCAAGGGGCAAACCCCAGCTCCTTCACTAGTTACACCTTGGGATGCCTGCCAGCACCCACATAACGCTGCTCACCACCCCAAAGACGGGGCAGGAGGTTTAGGATCTCTTAGGAGACCTACTCACACAGCCAAAGCAGCCTGCGGATAAGAGCTCGTGTGTGGCTGCTGGTGGCCTCTACCAACAGATGACTGAGAAACCTCACGTGCCTGACCAACACGTATTCCACACATTCTTTATCCAGCCTTGCTTCCAGCTTCTGACCCAGAGCCCCATCTCACCACTTGGCTCTCCTGCTTATAGACTAGTCTTTTTTCTTTAGTCATAGCAGCCTTTTTCTGTGAGAACTCTTCCACTCCCTACATCCCAGCCACTCCTTAAAAGACCTTTACACCAGAAAACAAAGAATGATTTACATCCCAGCCACTCCTTACAAAACCTTTACACCAGAAAACAGAGAATGATTTTACACAGTCTCAATGGTTTTACCCTCAAAGCCATTCCCCTCCATGCTTTGGAGAAACCCCAAAAAGCCACTGCTAAGGTCCTCTGCCTCCTCATCTCACTCCTTTGTCACCAGAAAAATGAAGATTCCACAGCATGCTAAGAAGAATCAGAGGAAGAGGGAAGGGGCTTTAGTGGCTCACAGACACCCACCTGTCCTGGATGTAATACTGCATATCAAGGTCGTTGATCAGAAATGGTTTGCACAGCTTGGCATAAGCAACTGCCTTATCCAGGGGGAATCCTGAAATACAGGGTGAGGACAGAGAAGAAGGCTGAAAGGAAACTCCCCTGCCCACAGCTCAAGCAGGCTAAGGACTGCTACAGACGTGTTACCTTTGGAGTGGAAGGATATCAAGCAGTCACAAGAGGGCCAGTTCTCCACTGGTTCGTTCAGAATAACATCTTCCCCCATAATCACCACTGTGATGTACTCAAACTTGCACAGACGTTCCAGAATCTGTGTCATGGGCTTTGACTTGGACTTTTTGGTCATGGCACAGATTCCCACCACGATCTGCCGTTCTGGTGGCTGACAGAGGGGAAGACAGAGATCAGTTTAGTAGCATTTAATATAACACTGAATAGGGGCCAAAAGTAGTCAGGAGATGGAGATAATTTTTTCTGCATCCTGTTCCTGGAGGTTACAGAAAAAAATGAATGTTTTCTTTCTGCAGGAACACCTTTGCCCTTTTCACAGGTGCCAGAGTTTTCCTCAAAAATTTCCCTGGTGAAACAGAAAGGTTTACAGGAGTGTCAGGTTAAGTCTCTGGAACAAAGAAATCCACTAGTTTTCCTGAATCAGACCTGCAAAAAAAAAGCTGTATTTCCTGAGGCAGCGAGCATGGCAGCATGACATAACGTGTCCTGTCATAAATGCCACTGCTGTGTCCCACGGCTGTGCCACGCAGCCAGGTGCTGTGTCTCCTGCAGTCCCAACCACCTGCAGCCCCAGCAGTAACCATGCAAAACCTGGCTGAGACCCAGGGATTCCACACAGGTGCTCTAGCCCAGAATGCTGGGACCTCCTTACCGACTCCTCCTCTTCATCATCTTCAAAGAAATCAGTTTCGTCTGTCTTCATGTTTGATCCCAGAAATTCTGTCTCATCATCTCTGGAACCGACAACAAACCTGGGAGCAGAGTTCTCTCCCTCATTGGAGGTCGTCAGGGACGACATTGCAGCTTTGGTGGCCGACCATCCCGCTCTGGAATTACAGTGTGCAAAAGGGAGAGGGGTCAGGTGCAGGGTGATCCCAGGGCCAGCTGCACGATGGAAGCAAGTGATGGTGAGGAGGGCAGGGACTGAGCCAGCATGAGGGAGCCCAGGGACTGGGCTGCCCAGCACAAAAAGAGGGAATAGGAAGACCCTCGCAGGGTGGGAGGGGATCTGGAATGCTGGATCATTTTAGATAAGCAGCTCCATTTTGCAATTAACCCCCTTGCACTGGGACAGTGCCACCACCAGCACTGAAATAATGTAACTCTTACAGTGATGCATATCCAGCTGCTGCCTAAATCATGGACAGGGACAGGGGACACTCTTGCAGACTCATACGCCCAACAATATCAGCTCCAGAAGTAAGGATAAAGTTCAGGTCGGTGACAGTGATTTTCCAATTGCCAAATTTCATGCTTTCAGCTCAAGAAGACCTACAGTAACAGAGAGAACAGTTTGAGAGGTGCAGGAGTTTGCAGGGAGGAGGAAAAACAAGTGAAAACTCTATGGCAGGGGAAGAGGACACAGAGGGAGCACCAGCAACAGTCTGGGTTGCAGGTCAGGGTGTCTGGGTTTGCAAACTGGCATAGAATCACAGAATACACCAAGTTGGAAGGGATCCATCACAATTGAGTCCAGCTCCCGGCCCCGTACAGACATTCCAAGAACCCCACCATGTGCCTGAGAGCGTTGTCCACAGGCATCTTGAACTGAGGCTTAGTGCCGTGACCAGTGCAGAGCAGAGTGGAACAATCACCTCCTTTGAGCAGCTGCTGAATATATGCTATGAGTTAGAAATGCCAGGAAAGGAGCACGTCTTCCACTGGCACTATAAGAGCAGCCCCAGAGGGGACGGACTCTGAACACACCATTCAACCCACCTGGACATGCCAAGGACACGGCTGTCCACCACTGACCTAAGCTCCACCCACACTGTCAAGCAGGTGTCTTTCCCTGTGCTTTTCCTAATTATAAAGTAGCCAAAAGCACTCCTCTTACATAATGATCCACTGCTGGATCCACTCAGGGAGCAGACATTGACCCAACAGAAACCACACAGGGGACACAGCAAGCCTGGACTTTGTACATACCCCACCAAGGATGATCTCCTCCATCTTAGCCCCATGCACCCAGCCCAGTGCTGCTGCTCCCACAAAATCCTCAAAGCACAGCCCCCTCTGGCACCAAAATGTCACCATCAGCAAGAGTCAGAGCTGATACTCACCATCAGTGCTCGCTGCTAGGAACAGTGCTGGCAGAGCAGGCATAGAGGAATTTACTGTGTACTCCACATAGCCCTGTTATCTCCAGAGGAGGACAAGAGTAGCATTCCCAACATACTCAGGAACCGTTTTCAGGCCTGTGTCCTGCTGCCTCAGCACATCAGTGCAGAATGAGCCTTAGCAGGTACACTATCAGCTTGATGGCTGATGGTTTAATGAAGTGAAGCAAAGCATGCAAAAGTAGGAGGAGGAGGGTTATTTTCTCCAATCTCTTAACCTCCCCTCCCTCCTGGAAAAAAAAAAACAAACAGCTCAATCACCAGGAAAACCTTTGCCCTAAGAACTCAGAAAGCAACAACTCAATATTCCTCCTCCTATCCCAGAGAAAATGCCTCTTCCTTTCTCTACAGCTCTGTTTCAAGGCCATGACACACCATACTCACATCAGGTAAAAACTCAGAGCCTCACTGAAGCTGACAGCCACTGATAGTACAGGCATGCCCATGATGTTAATAAGGAAAGCCTCATGATTTCAGATGTGGGGGGAGGGTTAATCGGAACCTTTTTCTAGTTTTTCTTAAAAGCAGATTCCTTACCGTAGACTTATACCAAGCAACAGACTCTTGATGAAACAGAACTTTTAGCTACAGGCATAACTAAGACATCAAAAACTCGGACTGTTGCTCTATTCTGGTATCTAAGGACAGCAGCAGGAGGTTTGCCCACTACACCTGAGCCAGCTCTGGTGTTGAACTGGCACAGGGCTTATATGCCAGGAGGGTGGCATTATGGAACCCTTACAGTTCCTGCATAGCACACAGCCCACCCTTTTCACACCAACCACAGCATGCTGATGGGTCTGTCCCCACTGACTGCTGAGCTAACTGCTCATGGAATCCACACATTTCACAGTTCCCAGCTGCTGAGAGTGCCTCGGGCCTCACCTCTCACTAATCACAGCAAGCAAATTCAGTGTGGAGCTAATGCTGCTGACTGTGCCGTCCAAGGGAGACCAGAGCACTGATGCAGCTCTGGCACGTGCACACAAAGGTAAAGATGATTCTGGCTTTGAGTCAGAATATTCATGCTTGGTAGTCCTGTCACAGACACAGGAGGAAGTACATGCCAGCCACTGCAGCTAAAGACTTTCCTGCTGCACTCCCAAGAAGGGCAGCTGCGATCTGCTGCAGTCATACCAAAGGTTACTGTAATTACCCAATCAGCAATCTGAATCTGCTGACATACAACCTTAAATGGAGCCACAGACCTTGCCTCTGATGGCCTGGGACTGATTCAGCTCCCCAGACTGCCCTGTATTAGTGATAAGAAACGATATAGGAAATTGTTTTCCGGTTCCTCAGCAGATCATTCTGGTGCTGTTCAGATAAGGGTGCTCACAAAGTAAAGAGACTCTTCATGCCCTGCTTCTGAGGTACCAGACATTTAAGGTGTGAAGGTGTGATTAGGTCTTGTACTAAGTTTGTACTCAGTGTGGCATTAACCAACCAAAGAGTGGATTTGCATGTCAGGGCTTTGTTTCATTTCAGTTTTTAAACAAAAGGTGCAGATGCAAGTGCAGTCTCTGTAGTGCCAGTGTGATGGACAGGAACATGGCTTATCATCCTGTCAGTGACAGGAATTTGGGATTACCCCAGCAAGCAGAAAACCTGCAAGCACGATCCAACTTAAGAGACTCACAGCCTAGCCAAGCCAGGTCAAGTACATGCAGGATCACGACTTCTAAAAATACACATAACTGGCATTTTAAAACACTAATGCTGGCCATGTCCTGTAGAACTACCTGAGACTACTGATGGCCCAACCAACCAGCCCAAAAAACCCAACCCTGAAAGCTTAGGCCCTGGGCAGTGAAGTATCTTTGCATGACTACTAACATACCTTTGCATGACCAGGGATAGAGAGTTACTTCCACTGTTACAAAGGCTGTTTGCATTAAGGTTAATTCCGTATTTAAAAATGGTAAAAGCTGTGCTCTTATCATGGGCATTTAATTGCTTCAGAACAGAAACATTACCGAATCTAGGGTTAATAATTAAAACTATTTGGACACGGTGTATCAGAGAAGCCGCTCTGTTCGGGAAAGAGCGGCGTTCGAGGTGTTCACACCAGGGAGCCGCAGTCAGGCTCAGCCCATCCGAGCAGCGCCGGCCGAGCCCCGCAGGGCGAGCAGAGCGGGGCACCGAGACCGCCCCGGTGAGCCCGCAACGGAGCGGGCGGGACCCGCCCGTGCCCTACACGGTTCACAGCGAGATATTTAATCAGACTCGTGAGACCTGTAAAGCGTGAAACTCCGCAGCACCGGGAACCCCCGACACGGCCGCTGTCACTGAGGGTTCAGTGCCGGGGGCCGCTGCCGCTCTGCCCGCGCACACCGGGCGGCCTCACAACCCCCGGCCCGCCGGGCTCGGGAGAGACCGAGCAGAGCGGGCGGGCACGGCACCGCGCCGGCACGCACAGGCCCCGGGCCGGGGGGAGCTCCCGCGCCGAGGGGGCCGGACCCCGGGCCCGGCGGGCACAGGCGAGCGGCGGCGGGGCCGCGGGGCCGGCACGGGACCAGGC
>VWZP01005281.1:114663-137218 GCA_013396995.1 Dicaeum eximium | reverse complement strand
GCTGGCCATGGTGGGCGCCGGCTCTCTCGCTGCCGGCTTCCTGCTCGCCCGGGACTCGGTTAGCGCGGGCGACCGTCAGCGTCGGCGATACCCGCCCAGGTAACGTGCGCGGGCGGCGGAGGCACACGGGAGCGGGGCGGCAGGCGGGGGACGATCCCTGCGGCACCGGCACCGGCACCGCGGGCGGGGGCGGCAGGCGCCCCCTGGCTCGAGCCTGGGCCGTGGGTCCCGGAGCAGCTCTGGGGGCGGCGCGATGGACGCTGCTCGTCCATGGCACGAAGGACAGGGAGGCCCCGAACCAAGCCCGTCCGGGCCCGGGGCCGCAGGGGCTCCGCCGTGTTGGACGGACCCGCCCCGCCTCGGGCTGCCGGTCACCGGCTCCGCGGGCCCGCCATCCCGCGCACAAGGACACCGGCACAGCCGCGGCCCGGGTGCGGTCCCGCGGGGACCAGAGAGCGCGGGTCCCGGCTCTCCGGGACCGGCGGTGGCAGGGGCTGCGAGGGCTGCGGGGACCGCCCCGGGCACATTCCCGTGTCCGGGGCTTGGCTCTGGGCGCTGCGGTACGGGCACGGAGTCCCGGAGCTGCCAGCTGCCCTGGGTGGTCCCAGAGTACCAGGACAAGCCGCTGCAGCCGGGGACATGCGAGAGCGGGAGGGGACAAATGCTTGACAGTCGGGCTGGGGTCCCGGGAGACTTGGCGGGATGACCGGGAGGGCGGAGGTGGGGGTTGTTTGGGTGGCAGCAGTGCTGGGACTGCCGGTGTCAGCAGGGACATAGCCCAGGCTCGGCCTAAGAGAAGCCAGGGAGACTTTGTCAATGTCCTGGTAGGAACAGGATGGAGCAAAGGGTCCATTTTGTCCTGCTGGCAGAACACCCAGGATCTCTGACTGTGGGAGCTGGTGTCAGAGCAGCCCCTGGCCCGACCTCATCTGGCTGTACCAGCCTTCCCACGCGCCTGCCTTTGGGACAGGGACTCCTCTATTGAAAAGAAAAGCTTTGCTGGCAAGTCCTGGCTCTTCCCTCTCTGGGGCCAGTTTTTAAAGGGAGAACTGGAGGGGCCTGTGGGTGCTGAGCAAACAGCCCCATGGGTGGATTTTGGATGACAATGAGATGTGCAGTCAGGACTTCTGGGAGGTGGGCACAGAGTTGAGCTGGGCCAAGTGGGCACACACACGGCCACAGGCCGGCTTAGGGGTGCTTTTGAGGTAATGCTGGCTCTGCAAGAGCCCTGGCCCTATTTGCACACCCAGCACCTGATCCCTTAAGCCAGATAAGTGTCACAGCTGCAGCACAGTGCTAAGGTTCAAGCTCTAGACCAGAAGCTCTCACGTCACTCCCCTCCAAAGAGCTCTTTGCTGCCGCAAGGAGCACAGCCGGGACAGGAGGGACAAGTGCCGCGCGTTCCCATGGCTCCGGCCACCATCGCCCGGTGTTTGTGCTGCCAGCCCTGAGGAGCAGAGCGGGGCAGGGTGCCAGACAGGACTGGATACGGTAGTTACCTGTGTCTCACAAGAGCCAGGCAGAGTAGGAACAGCGCCAGGGCCAGAAGGGGACAGGGACGTGGTGGCCACCAGCAAGTCCTTGTGCTAGCAACAGCTGCTTGGCTCAGCACATCCTAGAGGCGGGCCAGAAAAGGAGGACTGAGCTTTCCTGCCCATCCCAATGCCAGCAGGGACTGTGCGCAGGGAAGGAGCAGGGCAGGAGAAGGCAGCACGCTGCTGCTCCATCGGCAGCTGCTGCCATCCCTGCACCAAATGCCGGCAGTCAGAGCGGTGTGCTGCGGTGCTGCATTGCAGGCTGGGAACCCCGGGCACGAGGAGGGCTCGCAAGGAGCTGGCACGGGCTCCGGCAAGCTGCTTTGGGCTGTAGAAAGTCGGGGACGGACATTTAGTGAGTTCATAGAATTACAAAGGCCGGATGTTATTGATTATTTACCTCCCAAGAGGGAGATGGTTTTCAGCTTTCTGAACAAGTGCAGAGACACAGACATCAGGTCAGGAGAGGATGAAGTCAAGGTGGGGCTGCGGTTTCGAACTGAAACCAGCACAGAAGCTCAAAAATGAGCCTCCTGAGGGCTTCTGTTCAGTAGGGGATGGTTTCATGACACTAGAAAAGAACCTGGACAGAGCCCTAGGGGCGAGCTGCAATCCCTCACTCTGCAACTGACTCGCCTGAGGATTTAACCCCTCTAGTCTTTAAATTAAAAACAGAGAGACATTGGCAGCAGCCCTGAGGGGTCTGAGCAACACTCCACAGCCTCCTTTCAGAGGCACTGTAGTATGAATGGCCATGATGGGAGGGCACAGGCACTCCTCAAGGAGGCATGGGCACCCTGTGCCTTCTGCCAGGTGGCTCCTGTGGCGGGCATGGCACCACATTTGGGCCACTCTGCCGAAGCATCTCCAGCTGAAGCCCAAACCCCTCCTCCCTTCAAAAGCAAGCCTCGTGCTTGTCTGCCTGCCAGCTCCCAGTTCCATGCCCCCACACAGGGTCTGCTGCTCACCCCACACGCCCCCACAGCTCTCCAGAGGCCACGTGTGGCTGGGGCTGCCTGGGCACCTCAGGCCAGTGATGCCAGGAAGCGCACTGGAGGCTGCCACATCAGAGGGGAAGAGCTGTGGGGAGGTACAGGTGGCTGTCCCTTCTGGAGAAGCTGCCCGGTCAGTGATGATGGGGCAATAATCCCTGCTGGCTGCTGAGCAGGTCTGCTCTGGGGTCAGCACCTGCTTGCTCGAGGGCAGGGAGGGCAGCTGCCCCCGAGGTCACGGGCAGGGTGACAGGCTGAGGTGGGCACGGGACAGCCTGGGCTGAGCTGCACCCCTGGCTGACATCCACACTTCCAGCCTCTGCAGCCAGGCAGGAGCCCACGACGCCACAGAACTGTGGAATCATTCCCGTTGGAAAAGACTTCTAAGATACCACTCGGTGCTGTGGCACAAAAATTTTGTTTGTGGGAACAAAATAGATGGTGCTGAAATGGCCATAATTTTAAAACCAGCCTTGGGGACCAAAACCAAGGGGTCAAAGCAGCCCAGGTGCAGCATCACCTTGACACTATGACAGAGGACCCCTGGACACCCTGAGCACATGGTGGGAGTGTGGTGCCCCTGCCAGAGCCCTGCAGTGCCAGCCTGGACACAGCCTCCCCCACGGGGAGCACAACACAGGTGCTCAGGACCTTCCCCCCAGCACTACCCAGCTGGTGCTGGCACTCCAGCCAGGTGCTCAGTCAGCACTGCAGCAGGCACAGCACTGCAGGCAGAGCTTGGACTCTCAGAGTTTTGCATGCTGAGCACCTCAGGGAAGCTGTAGACAGCTGTGGCCGACAGCATGCTTCAACCCATGGCAGTCTCCTGCCTGCTGGCAGTAAGCTGGCTTTCCTTAGGAGCCCCTGCTGCTCCTGGGCATCCTCTGTCACACAGAAAGCACAGCAAGTGGTCCTGGCATGCCCAGCAGCATGACCATGCTTGAGCAGTGGAGGAACCTGTCCAAGTTCGGTTGGAACCTGATCCATTCGGATCAGCAAATGCTTTTTACAAGTGTGTCACCCTGGGGAGACACTGGCCAACAGGTGACAGGAGCAAAAGCAGTGAGGGAGGCCAGGGCAGGCTGCGTCCCATGCATGCCACATCAGCCTCTTAGCTGGATCATCTCATCAGGGCACAGGTCTGTATGTGGCTTGGGAGCAGCCTCAACCCCCTCATCCCTGGGACGAGTTCTTGTCTGGAGCAAATGCCTCCTTCTGCTGGTCCAGGCAGCAGTGCTAGTGCTTCCACACACGATGCAATGGGAGCCCTACCTCCCTTTGTTTCTGCACAGCACAGGAAGCCACGAGCAGTAGCCAAGCTGTGGGTGAAGGGCCACATTCCTTGGCCTGCAGACACAGGGGAGGAGGCAGTAGCAGCCACAGGGCTCTGCATTGCAGCACAGGATTGGTGCTGGCAGCCAGAACCTATGCCCAGCGTGAGCACTCAGCCCAGGAGCAGGAGCAGAGCACAGGGGGTGCCAGGACTTGCTGCCAGTGCTTATGTCAGACCTGCTCCCAACAACCAGACCTGTGCTAGCCCAGGCACCTTTTCTCCCACATGGATCCCCCCAGGCTATGTCACCCTCAAAGCAGGCCTCTCTCAGAAGGGTGTCCCCAGGGGTGCAGTGTCCCCTCCAGCCACCAGTGTGGCCTCCTGGGCTGACAAGGGCCAGTCCTGTCCCACTAAGGTGAGTGGAGGCATGCTCAAGAGAGATTTGGCCAAGGCAAGCGCTGGCAGGGTCCTGCCCTGCCAACTTCCCTGTGAGCACAGAACAAGTACAAAGCCTGTCTAAAGTGGGAATGAGGTCAAGAGACAGCCTCCCTCTAAGCTGATTAGAGGAAAACATCCCCCTAATACAATAAACTGCACTGAGACTGTGCTGTTCCCACTGTCTGCAGATCAGGGTCAGCCAATCTCTTGCCCCACAGTGTCCAGGGGCAGAGGTGCAGGGGTCCAGGGGTCAAGCAAGCCAGGACCCCGCAGACTGCATGTCTTCCCTCCCCTCCCCGCTGCATCAGCAGACAAGGAGCAGACCCCTTCCATTTGAGCTGGCCTCAGGGCAGCCCCAGGGAGGACAAGGGGAGTGGGACCCCCACTGCAGCCCAGCTGCCCTGGCAGCTCAGTGTGGGGATGGGCTCAGGTGGCCCCACTGCTCACCTGGCAGGTTCTCCCACCCTGGGGCCCTGCTGTGTGTTTGATAAGGAGCCGCTCCCTAAGGACTGGTCCAGATTTGCCTGTGGACTCTTATCTTGGTTCAGTGCCAGCCCTGGGCTTGGGCTCTCCATGCCTTTGCCCTGCAAGGCGTGTAACTGCCTCTCTGCTCCCAGCTGCTGTGGATAAGCAGAGTATTTGACCCCTCCCCGAGCTCCCCTGCCTGCCCCTCTCCTCTCATACCTGCACCAAGAGTCTCTGTGGAGCGCAGGCACAAGTGCTGGGGTCCCTGGCCCCAAAGAGCTCACTGATGTCTCCTCCCACAGCGCTGAGTATCCCGACCTGCGGAAGCACAACAACTGCATGGCCAGCAACCTGACGCCAGCTATCTATGCCAGGCTCTGTGACAAGGCAACCCCAAATGGTTGGACCTTGGACCAGTGCATTCAGACTGGTGTTGACAACCCTGGCCATCCCTACATCAAGACTGTGGGTATTGTAGCTGGTGATGAAGAGACCTATGAGGTGAGTGGCAGCCAGAGCCTTGCCTGCAGCAGCCAGAGAGATCCCGGTAACCATGGTACAACCAGCAGCCTGGGGCATTACTGCCCATCTCCTCTTGCCCAGCCTGAGCAGCTGGAGAGGCCCCTGGAAAGCCTCCACATGCTCCTGCAGGACACAGGGCTCTTTTGGAGCAGCTACTGCTGGAGCCCTGCAGCTCCTGCTCCTCTTGCCCTGTGGATTGCTGTTGCACTGCAGGGCACACTGTCCTCCACACTGGCAGTGTGGCCCTGCCAGGCTTGTGGCAGGGGCTTCATGAAGTCTTGGGTGTGCTGTACATTGTCCCACTTGTTTCCAGGTGTTCGCTGACCTGTTTGACCCCGTGATTCAGGAGCGGCACAACGGGTACAACCCCCGCACCATGAAGCACGTCACAGACCTGGACGCCACAAAGGTGCAGAAGCTGGACAGTGGTGCTGCACGCGGGTGTCCTTCCTTGGGCCATGGGGGCAGGGCCCTGCCAGCACCAGGGCCACCCCGTGAACACCCTGTGGCTCCCGTCTGTTCCAGATTAAGTTTGGCCAGTTTGATGAGCGCTATGTGCTCTCGTCCCGGGTCCGGACTGGGCGCAGCATCCGTGGCCTGAGCCTGCCGCCAGCCTGCACCCGTGCCGAGAGACGAGAGGTGGAGAAGGTGGCTGTGGATGCGCTGAACGGCCTCACCGGGGACCTGGCGGGCCGCTACTACCGCCTCAGCGAGATGACTGAGGACGAGCAACAGCAGCTCATTGACGTGAGTCAGTGCAGCTCCCAGCCAGCCCCCCGGGTGCATGCAGGGCAGGACTCCTTCCTGCCACTGCCTCTTGGGAGATGGCATCCTCTTTTTACAGCTCTGCTGCTGTCTTCTTCAACCAGGACCCCTGCCCTAGCAAGGCAGCCCAACAGCACAGTGCTGCTCAGTCCTCCTGAGCCAGGAGCTCTCTGCACTCAGCTCCAGCAGCTCATGGCTACCTATGACTCTTGCCCCCATTTCCCTGCCCATGCCCAGAGGAAGGCGGGCTTGTGGCACCCAGGTGGTGCCCCACCAGCCCCTGGCACAGGGTGGGCTGTGCACCAGCAACCTTCTGCCTCCCAGGCCAGGAAGGCAAGGGCTCCAGCCCAGGGGTGCCCTGCCTGGGAGAGCCCTGTTGAATCTCCTGCGTGGCAGGTGGGACCAGTGGGACAGGGAGTACTGGAACCAGTGAGGGTGCCCTGGCTCCAGCCATGCAGCCTGGGTGAGCCCATGAACTCTGCCTCCCTCCAGGACCACTTCCTCTTTGACAAGCCGGTGTCCCCGCTCCTGACAGCAGCAGGAATGGCTCGGGACTGGCCTGACGCCCGAGGCATCTGGTGAGGTTCTGCCCTGGCACTGGGCAGCAGGGCAGAGACGGGGGGGACCTACTGCTCCATCCATCTCAGCCCTGCCACCCACGTTTCCTCTGTTTGCCACGCCACAGACCCTGGCATGTGGCACCAGTGCCCTGGGCCATGCTCACCGTGGGTTCTGTGGTCTCACCTGAGAGCTCCTTGTGCACCACTGTCAGCAGTCTGCTGTTCCCTGCACAAACACAGCACAATACTGGCAAGAGGGACTGTGGAGCCAGTACCAGCTGTCAATCCTGCCTGCTCTCCCCATCCTGCAGCACCTTGCACTCTAAGGCTGCCAAAAACCTGTAACTGCCTTCTGTTCCCTTGGCAATCCCCAGCACTCCTCCTGGCTTCTGCACACTCTATGTGACACCAAACCTACCCTGCCACGGCCGCATCTTGCTGCTCCCTCCCAGCGTCTTTGCACAGCCATGCAACATCCCACACTCCTGCAGAGCAACAGCCAGCACATGTGTCCGCCCATGCCACCCTTGCTGACGCTGTGCCTTTAGATGGAAAACATCTCCAGGGCACACACAGTCCCCAGCTCCAGCTGCACCTAACCCAGCCCTCCAGTGCACACCCAGCCCCTCCCGCTGCCTGCATGGTGCAGGAGCCATGCTCCCGGCCCCAGGGAGCTGGGCTCCAGGGAGGGTCACCACCGTGCTGGCACCCACCTGTGCCCAAGGCACCGGAGACAGCTCCCATCACCAACAGTGACACATGGGATGGACACTGCTCCATCTCCAGGAGCATCTCCTGGATGCCCACCCTGGTGCAGTCAGCACACAGGAACCAAGGGCAGCACTGGCACCACAGCTGTGGGGGCAGAAGGGGCACAGCTGAGTGGGCACAGGGCCTCTGCAAGCTGCCAGCACAGCCAAACACTGCCCTGTCCCTAGGCACAACCACCAGAAGACCTTCTTGATTTGGATCAATGAGGAGGACCACACACGTGTCATCTCCATGGAGAAGGGCGGCAACATGAAGCGCGTTTTTGAGCGGTTCTGCCGGGGCCTAAAGGAGGTGAGTGTCCAACAGCTTCTGCTGTGCTAGCCCCATAAACAGGCAAAGAGGGGCAGGCAGGGCTCCTGTGGTGCTGGCCCTCTGCTGGGCCCTCCTTGGCCAGGGCTGAGCAACTGCTTGTGCCTCTCAGGTGGAGCGGCTAATCCAGGAGCGAGGCTGGGAGTTCATGTGGAATGAGCGGCTGGGTTACATCCTGACCTGCCCCTCCAACCTGGGCACGGGGCTGCGAGCAGGTGTCCACATCAAGCTGCCACTGCTCAGCAAGGTATTACCATGGCCAGGTTTGTGGTGAGCCAGGCTAGGACTGTGGGGAGCTCAGCCACAAAGGTGCAGGACAACATGGGACCCAGCCCTGCACCACGCTCAGGTTGCCCTAGGAGGCATGGGGTCCAGCCCCTGCCTGCATTCCTGGTCAGAGAGGGCCAGGTCCCAGGTGTGAGCCTGGGTCTGCTCCGGGCAGGACTCTGGGTGGGGCTGCTGACCCACTGACAGGACTCTGAGCAGCATGGGCTGCCCCAGGGAGCATTTGGCTACAGGGCCCTGACTCCCTCGCTGGTCCTGCCGAGCACTGACACTTTCTCTGGGCACCAGGACAGCCGCTTCCCTAAGATCCTAGAGAACCTCCGGCTACAGAAGCGTGGGACAGGTGGTGTGGACACTGCAGCCACAGGTGGCATCTTTGACATCTCCAACCTGGACCGTCTGGGGAAGTCAGAGGTGGGCACCAGACAGAGCTGGGGAGGGCGGTTCTGGAACGTGTGTGCACGATGGGCACAGTGCCCATGCGGCCCCCGGGCCGTGTGCTGGGGCCAGCATGTGGGTGCTGGGAGTGGCAGTGCCTACCCTGCGTGCAGCAGGACTGGCCAAGCGGTGTGGCTCCCAGGACAGTCCCTCAATCACCACGTCTGTGCTCCTGGTGCAGGTGGAACTGGTGCAGCTGGTGATAGATGGTGTGAACTACCTGATCGACTGCGAGCGGCGGCTGGAGAAGGGGCAGGACATCCGGGTCCCCTCGCCGCTGCAGCAGGTCCGGCACTGAGTGGGACCGTGGCAGCACCAGCGCTGTGGGACCCGGGTCCCCCTGTAGCTTGTGCGATCTCTGTGCCCAGCATGTCGCTGCATCCTGTAACCCACAACGTGTCAGGTCAGGCCCCATAAATGCGCTGCTGTAGCCATGCCTCATGCTTCTTCTTGCCCCAGTACTCGCCACCACACTGACCTCCCAGCACCCTGTCCCCCTGCAGAGGCACCACTCGGATTGCCCCCCCACCACAAGGCTTCACAATCGCCACACACAGGCTCTGCACCCCCTGCCCCACCCCAACCACCCTGGCCACCTCCCAGCTGGTAGCAGGAGCAGTGCAGCGGGGCCAGGAAGCGCTGCATGGCCTCAGGTCTCACACTGAGCCGCATACTCCGGAAGGTCTCCTGTGGGAAATGTGCCTTGAGCACCCAGGCAGTGGGAGAGCGGGAGCCAGTGGGCCCCATGCTCCTCAGGATCCTGGATGGGCTCAGCCAGCCTGTCCAGGATGGCCAGTGTCTGCACCAGCATCTCGAAGGCAGGCGCACCCTCGCTGTCCTGGAGCACACGCTGCAGGAAAGAGCAACATTGTACTGCCTGCGCAATCCACACCTTCCCTCGGAGCCCCTCGCTCCATGTCCCACAGCGGGTCTGTGGCAGGCTTGCTACAAGGATAGGGACAAAGGGGAGTCTTCACGCTGAGCCACAGCGCTGACCCGCAGCCCGGGGCTGGCCGCTCCCAGCCGCTGGTGGCTGAGCAGAGCACACGCACCAGTCAGTGCCGGAGCGAGCGAGAGGGAGACAGACGAGGTCCCGCAGGGCTCGCTCCTGCAGCTCCCGCAGTACGGCCCCGGAGCCCGGCTCCAGCCCCCGTCGCTCCCGCATTCGCTACGGCTCCCAGCCTCCCTCCGACCCTGGCAGCCCCAGAGACCCCCGTCCCGCAGACCGCCGAGACGAGTTGTGACAAACCTAGTACTTCCCCGGCACGGGACCCTGCCCGCTCCCCGCCTGCTCGCCCCGCTCCTGCCGCCGGGGCTGGACGCCCAGGGCGCGACGGAGCTGAGTCCCGCTGGCCTCGGTTCTGGGCTCTAATCCGAGGCCGCGCCAGCCCCGCCACCGCAAACGGTGCCGAGCTCGTGCATTATTGATTACGGGAACCCGGCACGGGCGGAGGCAGCCGGGCGGCAGGGCACTGCCCAGGGCTGCGGGCACTGCCCAGGGCTGCGGACACTGCCCAGCACTCCGGACACTGCCCAGCACTCCGGACACTGCCCACCACGGGGCACTGCCCACCACGGGGCACTCCCCAGCCCTCCGGACACTGCCCAGCGCTGCGGACACTGCCCAGGGCTCCGGACACTCCCCGGCGCTCCGGACACTGCCCAGGGCTGCGGACACTCCCCAGCGCTGCGGACACTGCCCAGCGCTCCGGACACTCCCCGGCGCTGCGGACACTGCCCAGGGCTGCGGACACTCCCCGGCGCTCCGGGCCCTGCCCGCCCCGGGCCCCGCCCGCCCCGAGCTGGCCGGAGAGCAGCGGCGCGGGCGGGGGGCAGCGCCCCCTGCCGGCCCCGGGGCGCGCCGTACCGGACGAGCGGCGAGGCCGCCCCAGGCCCGCGGGCCCGTTCGACGCGAGCCGGCGGATGCAGCGTGGGCGGCCGCACAGCGCTTCCCGGGAGGCGATCTCGCTCCAGGGCTCTTTGTCGCAATGGAGACGATGAAGTCAGAGACATCACCCCGCTCTTCCCGCAGCCCTGGGCCCGACTGGCTGATGCAGCCCAATATTGGTGACAAAAATGCCCGAAACAGCCCAGGTGGCTGCCCCCGTGCCGGCGGTGAGCTGATGGGGGCTGGCCCAAATCATCAGCTCTGGGCATACTGGGAGCAGTTGCTAAAACTCAGCGGTCAGCGGGAGAGACCTGATGGCAAGGCGGGGGCAGGAGCACCCACGAGGGCTCTAAGGAGGAACGGACGGCGAGGCGAAGTCGGGACAGCGAGAACGTTCCCCCAGCTGGTGCATTGTCCCGCAAGGCCCACCTGAGCTGCCCGGGCGCTGCAAAGGGAGGCGGCGCCGGGGCGGTGAGAGCCGGGGTTGGTGCGGGGACAGCCCTGGGCCCCGGCCGGGCACGGTGCGCGGGATGGGAGCACGCTGCGCCTGGCCAAAGCTGGGCGATGGCACAGACCCCAGCAAAGGTACAAGCGCCGACGGATGGGGCTCCGGGGTAAGGACCCGCTCCCGGGTTGGGCTCGGCGCCAGGGGAACGCCAGCCTGTCCCTGTCCCTGTCCCCGGGCCTGAGGGGCCGAACCGCGGGGCTGCGGTCACTAACGGAGCGCTGCCGTGCCGCACGTGCAGGGCTCGTGGCAGCCCGGGCCGGCAGGGCGCGGTACAGACGCGGTGGCACGGCGGGGCTAACGCACCGCTCCCGGAGACCGACAGCGGGCTCAGCAGCGCGCGGCCCCGCGGAGCCTCCACGGTCCCCGCCGAGGCAAGGGCAGGTGGTGCGGTCGGCGCGCCACAGCTCGGTGGGAAGGNCCGGACGCGCCGCTCCCGCCGCTCCCGCCGCTCCCGCCGCTCCCGCCGCCATGTCCGCGCCCCGGCCCCCGCAGCCGGCCCCGCCTGCCGCCGTGCTGCTGCTCCTGCTGCTCGCCCTCGGCGCTCGCGCTTCCGACGTGGTGGAGCTCAGCGATGCCGATTTCGAGAGCGGCCTGGCCGAGCGCCCGGGGCTGGTGCTCGTGGAGTTCTTCGCGCCCTGGTGAGGGGCCGCGGGGCGGGGAGCGGGGGCCGGGCGGGCCGGGAGGGCGCTCGGCCGCTCTGACTCCCTTCCGTGCCCTAGGTGCGGACACTGCAAGCGGCTGGCGCCGGAGTACGAGTCGGCCGCGACCCGGCTGAAGGGGATCGTGCCTCTCGTGAAGGTGAGCGCAGGCCCCGCGCTGGGCCGCACCCGGCCGAGCACAGCCCAGCTCCTGCTCTGCACGCCTGGCCGACGGTGTCTCTTTGATGCCCTGGCGCCCTGAAATAATCTGGGAGCCGCTCCCTGCGGAGCCGCAGAGGGTGTGTGAGGGCTAGCCCCAGCCGGGGAATAGGCCTGCTCGGAGCTGAGCGATGAGGCTGCGAGCCAGCACCGTGCTGCGCGTACCCAGTGAGGCTTGCTGCCTAGGAGCTTTCTTTTCTGCACAAAACTCGTAGAGTTTTCTCAAATCAGGGTCTCTCTCTTCTGTTACGGGAAGTGGCACGGACTCCTGGCACCGTGGCCTCCTGGTCAGGTCAGCCTGTTTTCTTCAAACGTTATATGAACTTTAGGACTGATAAGGTGCTGAGAAATTCCTTGTCATTGATTGCAAGAAACTGTCCTTTCTAGTATTTTTTGATGTGTAGTCTGGTCGAACTTTAAACTGTTTAGTCTTTCCAGTATTTTCTCAAATATTTTTCTGGGCCTCTCATTATACCTGTGCTACCTCTTTCTCAGTCTGGGCTGTTGAGCACCAGGCAGTGTGTGAGGGATCCCTCTAGTCCCGTGGGATGGGTGTGTTTGGGCTGGATCTCAGTCTGAGTAGCAAGGTTTCTTTTCTTTTAGGTTGATTGTACAGCAAACTCCAACACCTGTAACAAGTACGGAGTCAGTGGATATCCCACATTAAAGATTTTTCGAGATGGAGAAGAGGCTGGGACCTATGATGGGCCCAGAACAGCAGGTAAGAACGGTTTGGCAGTGTCTGGCGTGCTGAGCTGCTGCAGGAGGCAGCGTGTGACAGCCAGGGATGCAGAGAAGGTTCCCACCTACACATACACCCCCAACCCCTTGCCCTCTCCAGAACTCTTTGTGCTGGCAAAGCCTGGCATGTCTGTTTTCCCTTAAAGCTCTCCTTTAAAGGTGAAGGTTTCCACATTAGCTCCTAATTCCCTAGGCTAGAAAGCTCCAGCGTGAAGCTGATGGGAGCAGTCCTTCAGCTCACATGTTTATTTTATGGGAGATGCATATGGGTTCTGCAGAAACAATTTCTGGTTTAGGAAGCTTGAAGAATGTCTTGTGGAACTTGGTATTGATCCCGTTAATTATTTTACTAATCTTTCCAGATGGGATTGTCAGCCATCTCAAGAAACAGGCGGGACCTGCTTCGGTGGCTCTCAGTTCTGTGGCTGAGCTTGAGAAGTTCATTGGTGACAAGGATGCTTCTGTCGTGGGTGAGTAGAGGTGGTGCATCGTGAGATGAGTGGGCTCTGGGAGCTTGGAGAGAGCAGAAGCTGCAGCAAAAGAAATTCCAGATGGACATGAACGAAACCACTGCTGGTAATGAGAACAAAGCCCTAGAACATGTATCCAGAGGGATTTTAAAATGTTCAGCCTGGGAGATTTTCACAACTTAGTTGGACAAAGCTCTGAGCAACCTAGTCTGACTGGGGCTGGTCCCACTTCAAGCAGGAGATTGGATTTGAGGACCTCTGGGTATTCTCTCTGAATTTTTTTTCCTTTTTTTCCCATGGCCATCTGGCCATGGTTGGCTCTCCTGGCACCACAGTATATGTTTTCCAGAGGTTGTTGCTTTCTTAGCTGGCTGGCAACAGGTAGCTTGGGTGCGTTGTTGCTCTGGTGGCATTAGAGGGCTGTTGGCATTGGTGTCTGTGGTTACGTGTGGCAATGGCAGATGGTGCAAATCAGGTGTCACCTTGTACCTACAACCACACGAGTATTAACCAGCACTCCTAAACTTACTGTTACTAAGTGCCAGTGGCTGTTGTTACGCAGTCACCTGTGGATGTCTGGGTGTTCAGGGGACAGTTGTCCTTAGCTGAATGACCATGTTGGGCTTCTCCTGAGTAACTTTCTGCTGCTGGAAAGGAGGGGGTGCAAGGAGGTCCCAAAAAATGGGAGAGAAACTGTTGAAGGTAAACACCTCAACATGCACTGAAGGACTAGATTCAGGATTGATCAGTGCATTGAGAAAAATGTTGAGAGCCGTAGAGGGTCCAGAGCTGGGTTGGTTTGAGGTCACAGTCTGCCTTTTTGCTGCAGGCTTCTTTGGTGATGCATCTGGGGATGCTTATTCGGAGTTCATGAAAGCAGCCAACAGCCTCAGGGATAACTACCGCTTTGCGCACACCACCGAGGAGCAGCTGCTGCAGAAGTACGGGGAAGGTGGAGAGTAAGTGACTTCATACAAACATTCCTTCTTGTTGAGGCATTTGGAACAAATTCATGGATTCCAGTTAAATGGTTTCAGTTTCTAAATATAGCTTAAGGTCTGGTTTCTTCCCCGACTGACAGTGGTGTTTCTTTTGAATTGAGATAGAAAGGTGTAAATGGTTACAGGCTCTGAAGCATTTATGTCTGCCTCTGGGTAGAAAATATGTAAACAGAGACATTTTGTTTCCATATTCATTTAAATGATGAGAGTTTTGTTTCTCATTGTAGCCTGTCTGAATCATGGAGAAGGCTCTGACAGGTACACCTAATGCATTAGTGCCACCAAGAAACTAGACAGTGTTGTTTGAGTGATGAGTGGGGATTGATGATTGATGAGTGGGGACTATCACTGGAGAGTGGGTTTTTGCCTCGTCTGGCTGCTGTCCTTGGACTCCCAGGGACACATGGAATTAATTTGCAACACCTGCTTCCCCGCAGAGGTATACTCCTATTCCGTCCTCCACGCCTGACCAACAAGTTTGAGGAGAGCTCTATCAAGTATCCAGAAGACAAAATCACCAGTGGAAAGATCAAGAAATTCATCCAGGAGAACATGTGAGTGATTCCTCACCAGCAAATGTGACAGACTGGCCCCAGTTGGCTTTGTCCCTGTCAGGGTTTGTTTTTTCATTGCTGCCACTTCTGCTGCATGTCTTGGCACTGCTTCCCTTTGGGGACACCTTCTTGAAATCGTGACGTGGCTGTTGGCATGCACTCTCCATATTCTAACTATGATTCTGTTTAAAAACTGAACCTGTGAGAGCTGTGCTAGCTTTGGCCTTACTTGGGTCAGCTCTAGCCACTGATGTGGCAGGAGATGGAGATTTGACTCAGAATAGCCTGGTACAGGAATGAGCAGAGTGTTTCCTCCTGAGGCCTGATCGCTCACTGGCACTTAACTCCTGGTGGGAAGCAGGTGTGCTGTGTCACGCCTGTTCTGAGGTCCTGGGACTCTAATGCCTCTCTCCTTGACAGCTTTGGCATCTGCCCTCACATGACTGAAGACAATAAAGACTTGATCCAGGGCAAGGACTTGCTGGTGGCGTACTACGACGTTGACTACGAGAAGAATGCCAAGGGATCCAACTACTGGCGCAACAGGTGGGAGGGGTGGGGTGAATCAGCCTTGCACTGTTCCTGCCGTGCTGCGGTTCCACAGCTCGGGTGGCAGTCCTGGCATCCTGTGTGATTGCTCTTGCATCCCTGGCCTTAGACTGCCTCACTGCTGTGCTGGGCAATTCTGCCCCTCATGCCTGAGACCCTGGGGTCACACAGGTGCAGGATGGGAACACAGCACTTGCCTCAGTCACCACAGATGCAAGCCTACTGGTCTGCTTCCCAGCACCATTTCTACAGTACTTGGCTCTGAAGAGCATGTTGTGCCACTGAGTTCCTAGTCCAGTGTGTATGTCATCTTGAAGGGTGTTCCGTCACGTGGAAGAAAATGTTCAAAGAAATAACACTTTGTGATTTTGTTTGTTATTTTTTCCCCTCAGAGTTATGATGATTGCAAAGAAATTCTTGGATGCTGGCCACAAACTGTCTTATGCTGTTGCTAGTCGGAAAACCTTTGGCCACGAGCTTTCTGAGTTTGGTCTGGACAGCAGTGTGGGTGAGGCCCCTGTCGTTGCCATCAGAACTGCCAAAGGAGATAAATATGTCATGCAAGAAGAGTTCTCGTGAGTTTCTGAACTTGATGGTAGTGGGTATCACTTGCTGGACTTTGGTCTAGAGGTCTCTGACCAGATGATACTTTGTTAGCTTTGAGGAAACAGGAAAGCTGGCTATTCCAGCTGGAAGAATTAATTGCTGGGTCAAAATGGCTCCTGCTCATGTGTTTTCCTGCTCTCTAGAAAGCTTGCAGCCCCTCCTGTTATACAAAGGGAGAGAATTTAATTCAAGATCCTGAAATGTCTGGTTAGGAATTAGAGTGCAATAAAGGGCAGAAGAATTAGTTTTACCTTTCATTTGAAAAAAAAAAGCTGAAGAGTGCTGGAAGGCCTAAAACTTTGAATGGGATGTGCATCCAGGCTCCTGTCAGAGCCCTTAAGGACATTGTTGCACTTGTTCTGGGGTCTACAAAGCCAGCCCCAGACTGGTGCTGTCAGAGATGCAGGCAGCATCTGTTGTGTGGGTGGAAGGAGCTTAAATAAGCCTTGAAAGTTTCCCCCTCTCATCCTGTGTGTGTGATGATGGCTGTAACATCACTTTTCTTTCAGCCGTGATGGAAAGGCTCTGGAGAGATTCCTGCAAGATTACTTTGATGGAAACTTGAAAAAATACCTGAAATCAGAGCCTGTCCCTGAAAGCAACGATGGCCCCGTGAAGGTGAGAGCTGCTTATGGCTGCAAACACACTGCTCAGCAGCAGGTTCCTGTGCCTGTGGGAAGTGCTGGGAGTGTGGCATAGTGGCAGGTCAAGAGGCCTCTGTGCTGATAGACAGGGGAATTACTCACTCCCTTGTTCCACTGCAGCTTTCTGAGGCAAGGGAGACATGCAGCTTGCAGTTTAGGTTCTGTTTTTTTCTCTCAACATAGTAACTGCTGCTTGGCCACAGCAGTTCTGTGCTTTGCGGGTGCAGGAGCATCCAGATTTCCAGGGATTATGCAAAGACCTACCCTCTTGGTTTGTCCTCACTCCTTCATGGCATGGTCTTCCTGTTGGTTGTGACTGCACTATTTTAGGGATCTCCCTGTTCATCTCATCATTGGGATGTGGTGTAATTCCTGCCTCTCACCCTCACAGGCAATTCTGCTCTGAGTAAGAGCATTCCCTGGCCTGGCTTTTTGGTGAGAGCCTTACACAGGAGTGCAAGTCATGGCATTTGCAGGTGTTTTTGGGAATGGCCTCAGCCAGTCCTGCTGATAGCTTGCTGGGATTAAAAAGAAAGGGCTTTATCTTCCTGTGAGGAGACCATATGCAGACCTTACTTGGAGGTAGTGCTGGTAACTCATGCCAGGTTTTACCTGCATGGTGCAGATGAGGAGTGCTGTGCTTGGTTCTGCCGCTCCCTGTGCAGGTGTGGGAGACTCAGGCTTGGGTGGAGTGTGTGCAGCATGTCATGTCACCACCTCATCTCTGACTTGGAAGGAATTAACTGGTGTGATCAACACTTCCAGGTGGTGGTGGCTGAGAACTTTGATGAAATTGTTAATGCACAAGACAAAGATGTCCTGATAGAGTTCTATGCCCCGTGGTGCGGCCACTGCAAGAATCTGGAGCCCAAATACAAAGAATTGGGGGAGAAGGTGAGTCTGAGACGCTTGCAAATGTGAATTAGAATTTTGCAGCACTAAATGATCCTGCAGGTTCTTTCTAGCCTCTGTGATAATGAGGCATAATTGTGCCTTCCTGAGGACTACGAATTTTGGTCTCTTTGCGGAGTGCAGATACCTTGCAGCAGGATCTGTGGTAGCAACCATACTGGTATGTTTAGTCTGTGTTCTTGGTTAGGGCACAGAAATACTCCCTGATTCAGTGACTGGTCTCAACTGACCAAGTTTCTTCTTGGGTCTTTTCCCTCTGCATGATGATAGTCTCCCATATAGTGAGGGTTGGTGAAGTGGCATCCCTATGCACTGTCCTCTGACACCACTGTCCCCAGATCGTGCTGACCGCTGCATTTCTGGATTTTGGAATTGGTTACTGATGAGTTCTTTCTGCCCACAGCTCAGCAAAGATCCCAATATCATCATTGCCAAAATGGACGCTACAGCCAATGATGTGCCTTCTCCCTATGAAGTCCGAGGGTAGGTGTGACTGCTGTGACACCACGTGTCAGTGCATGAGTCTGTCTCTGACCTCGGGCACAGCACTGAAGAGCTGAAAGAGCCTCACAGGGAAGGATGTGGGGGTTGCCAGGCAACAGCTAGGTGACTGTTGGGCAATGGCTTGATGTGGAGAAATCAAGAGTGAAAACAAAATACAGTGATCTGCCTGGCTTCTCCAGGATTCTGGTGCCCTGGCTCTGCCTGGAGGTCTGTTCTGCTGCTTTGGAATCTGCTGAGATTCTGTTCCTGGCAGTGTGAAAACAAATCTGGGCTTGCTGTTCAGCTAGCAAACTTGAACCCATGAGCTCAGCCAGATGTGCGGATGTGGCTGGGCTCTTGAAGGCCACACCTGGTGCCTCAGAGCCACTGAAGCTGTGCCATGTTGAACCATGGCAGTGTGGAGTGTGAGTCCCTTCAGTTGGGGCTGGTCTGATAGAAATCAAAGCATCTCGGGACCTCATGTGGTTCTTCCCTCTCTAGGTTCCCCACCATCTATTTTGCTCCAGCTGGCAAGAAGCAGAGTCCAAAGAAGTATGAGGTGAGTATCTTGTTCTTGATGCTTTGTAAAGAAGAGCATCCAGGTATTCTAATTATACTCAAGCCTCTTTGGAGCTGGGGGTGGCACTGTGTCCTGTTACCCTGGGAACACAGCTGATGGTACCTGCTGGGAGCGTTGTACTTTGTACAGGCCCTGGGGAGAACTCTGCTTGCAGTCCCCTGGTTCTCCTGCCAAGCACCTGAACCCCCCTGCAGGAGAGGGGAAGTCTGTGGTGGGTACAGGTCCTGCCTGACTGTCATTTGCTTTCTGCAGGGGGGCAGAGAAGTGAGTGACTTCATCAGCTACCTGAAGCGGGAGGCAACCAACACTCCCGTGCTGCAGGAGGAAGAGAAATCCAAGAAATCCAAGAAGAAGGCGAAGGAGGATTTGTAAAGTACCTACTTGCCACCTTGTCAGAATGAGCTCTGTGTGAATTGGGGAGGCACTGGTCAGATTGGGGCCAGTAGTGGGCTGTGGAGAGCCAGTGGCCATGCGGGCCGAGGGGCCCCAGCTGCTGTATCTAGTCATGTTTAATTTCCTGCCGTCTCTTAGCTGCACTGTTGTGGGGCTCCCCAGGTTTGTTTTGTGGTTTGGGAGGGGGTGGGGGTACAGTTATTTTCTAATTTTTTTTGTACATTTGGAGAAGTGAAACAATAAAATGACCCCCTTAAGACCAAGTGTCCCTGTTGTGAGGGAACCCATCAGACGTAACATTGGGATCCTGCTCTTCATAGGCAACAGCTTCCTGCTGCAAGTTGTTCCCTGCAGTGAGCCCTCTTAGCCACTGAATTTAGCCTTTAGCCCATTATCCTGAGCCCCTCCAGAATGCAGCAGCCACAGCTGTCCCAGTGCTTTGGGCTTTGGGTGCTGCATTTACACACATTTTGGACTGGGGAACTGTGGTCACAAGTGCCTTTGCTGTGTGCTGCCCTAGTGAGTTCAGAGGTATGTGGCAAGAGCCAGAGCTTGCTTTCCCTGTGGATTGCTCCCCCGCAAGTCAAACCCTGGGTACCTCACGTGTTACTGCTGGAATTCTCCAGGTACAATAGCTCATACAAGGCTTAGGGTGTACTTCTTTGACCACAGTAGCTGTGCAGTACAGCAATTTCTTTCCCAGCTCCGTTAGTATCTCAAACCACATCTCCCTTCTCTGCTCTGCTGCCGTGGCAGGTGCTCTGTCCCCTAAAGCATGTGGCTGTCAAAGCTCCTTTGGAGGACCATGTGATGTCCAGTGGTCCTTGCACAGACTGGTAGGAGCCCTGTACCTGGCTGTGGGCTCCTGGCACTGCTGCAAGGCAGAGGAACACAACAAGCTCCACTGACAGCTGACAGTTACCCATGTAACACCAAACTGGAGTTCTGCTTCCTTGGTGGCAGGGCAGTACCCTCTGTCGAGCCAGAAAAGTGGATCCTGGCTTTGCTCCCTGGTCTGTGACTGTTGACCTGGTGGCAGCTGGGGCACTGAACACAGGTAAAACTCTTCAGCATGTTTGGCTCAGAGCATCACTGCTGGTGCTCAGAGCAGCGTGGGTGAAGTTAGCACAGGCCTGGGGAAGCTTTCTGCCAGGAGTGACAGAGGGTGAGGAAGGGCTGTGCTGGTGGCTGCCCAGATGTGCCTCACTGTGCTGCAGCTGCACTGAAGGTACGGAGCTTCAGCTGAGGAGAAACAGGCATCTAATGAGGGTTTGTATATTTGCTGCCTGGAATACTTTACAAACAGGATAGCTACAGACCTTGCTTTCAGTGAGACCTGCATGGAGAGCTGGTCCTGTGTAAGAGGGAAGCCACCACCCAAAGTAACACATTCCCCCAAGCTGGCTCAGGCTTTAGCAAAAGATCAGATACTTGTTTCTGCCTCTCCCCAGGCAGCCATGGCCCTCCAGGGAGCCGGGAATGAACTGGCCCCTGGTGTTTCAGGGCAGCTGGAGCTGCTGGCACTGCTTCAGAGACAGGTCCGGGTGGGCAACGAAAGAACTGCAGCAAGTTTGCCTGGGAGGTCCCGCCTCTTTCAAACTGAAAAATCAGGCTTTTGATGTGAGGCAGCTTCGGATGGAGATATTCACAGTGATTCTTCTGCTGGTAGCTGGGATAAGCCAGAGACCCGGCCCGCAGCCTCGGTACCGGAGGCGCCCGGCCGCGGCACTGCCCGGAATGCGCGGCGGCGGGCGGGGCGGGCGCTGGGAGCCTCGTGGCGGGGCTCGCCCTGGGCCAGCTATTTTTGCCGCCGGCCGGGACTAATCCCCTGAGCCGCTTCCCGGCATTAGGTAACGGCGCGGCGGCATGCGCTCCGCGGCGTCCCCGGCCCGGGCGACCCCCGGCAGTCGCGGCGCGGTGGGACCGGCGGCGACACGCCCGGTGCGGGCTGGGGGCTCTGGGTACCCGCCGCCGAGCCTCGGGCGGGCCCGCACCGGGGCCAGCAGGTAGTGGCAGGCGGCGAGGAGGGTCGGGGGCGGACATGCCGGGCCCGTCGCCCGGCGGCTCCCCGGAGAGGGAAACAGGGGCCGGCGGGCGGGCGCGGGGACCCGGCCGGGACCGGCGGGTTCGGTTCCAGCTGCCTCACATCGCCATCGCGGTGCCGTCGGTGCGCGACGAGGAGCGGCTCTTCTACGGGCGGCTGGAGGCGCTGGCAGTGCCGGGGCCCGGCGGCTTCGGGCCGCTCTTCGCTTCCGACGGGTGGAGCGACTTGACGGGTGAGCGCCGGCGGGCCCGGGCTAGGACGGCCGGTGCCGGGGAGAGTCGGGCAAGAGCCACCTTCGGGGCTCCCGGCTTGGCTCTCAGCGCCTCCTCCCCCGCAGAGGACCGGCTGCTGCGGAAGCGAGTGGTGCGGGCCGGGCCGGGCGGGCCGCGGCCGCTGCCGGGCCAGGAGGTGTCGGTGAAGCTGCTGGGTGCTCTAGAGGACGGCGGGCTGGTGGAGCGGGACCCGCGGCTCACCTTCGTGCCGGGTCACGGGGACGTCGTGCAGGTGAGCCCGAACCGGTGCGCGGTTCTGTGCCGTGTGGGCTCAGCGCCGTCCTGGGCTCCGACCCCCAGCCCCGCCGTGCCCATCCGCAGGCTCTGGAGCTGGGCGTCCCCACCATGCAGCCCGGCGAGGTTTCCTTCTTCCTCGCCGCTTTCCCCTACGCCTATGGCCGCCCGGGCAGGTAGGGCGTGCGAGCAGGGGGACCGAGCGGGCAGGGGGCGGGAGGGCAGACGGACCGAGGCGGGCAGACAGCGGGGACAGGCGAGGACAGGAGGGCCAGAGGGGGCAGGCAGGGCAGGGGACCGGGGCGGGCAGGGGCGTGGGCAGCCGGTTCTGTACCAGCAGGGAGCCCGACGTGCCGCCCGAGGCGCCGCTGCTATTCGAGGTGACGCTGCTGGAGGTGCGGGACGGCCCCGACCCGCAGCCGCTGCCGCCCGCCGTCCGCCTGCGCCTGGGCTCGCAGCGCCGGGACCGGGGCAACTTCCACTTCGCGCGGGGCGACTTCGCGGCGGCGCTGCGATCGTACCGGCTGTCCCTGCGCGCCCTGGACGGCCCCGCCACCGGTGAGACGAGACCGGAGAGAGGGCCCGGCGCTGCGGGGCTGGGGCGCTGAGGCCGCCGCTCGCCCCGCAGCCCCGCCCGGGCCCGAGGAGGAAGAGGAGCTGCGGGAGCAACGCGTGAAGTGCCTCAACAACTGCGCGGCCGCCGAACTGAAGCTGGGGCGGGCGGAGGAGGCGCTGGCGGCCTGCGAGGCGGCCCTGCGGATCAGCCCCGACAACGGCCGCGCGTTGCTCCGGCGCGGGCAGGTGGGACTCGCGTCGCTCCAGCCCGCCCCGCCGCCCTCGGCCCGGCCGTGCAGCCACCCTCCGCTCCTCTCCCCGCAGCTGCTGGCACAGCAGGGCCGGGACGCAGAAGCGTCTCTCGTCCTGAGGAGAGCCCTGGAGCTGGACCCGGCCAGCAAGGTGCGGGAGCGAGGGCGGTGGTCCCACAGCGCTGGTACCGGGAGCGATGGGGAGGGAGAGGATCCCCCCGGAGTCGGTGGGCCGGGGGTCCCACCGGAGCCCTGCTCGCTGCAGCCGTTCCTCGTCCGCAGGTGATCCACACCGAGCTCTCGCGGCTGGCGAAGCGCCAGAGTCCCACATCCAGCAGCGCCCCGCAGAATCCCCGCCGCGACCCGATGCCGCTGCCGAGCCCCGCGTGCGTAGGCGAATCAGGCTGTGCGGGGATGGATGCGCAGCCCGCACCCTCTTGGCGCGGTGGCGCTGACAGCCGTCCGTCCCTGCAGATCCCCCCCACCGCCCGCGGCGGAAGGAGCGATCTGAACGGCCCCGCAGCGCCCCACAGCCTGACCGAGGAGATAGAAGAGCTCCCATTGCGTCCTCCCCGCACCGCCCGCACTCCCCGGGGCGGAGAAGAACCTGCGGGGGCAGGGCCCAGGGAGGAGCGGGAGCGGGACCGGACCCGCCCCGCC
>VWZP01005281.1:75146-96468 GCA_013396995.1 Dicaeum eximium | reverse complement strand
GGGGGAGCCAGGCCGCGTCCCGCCCCGGCCCGGCGGCCGCCGTCCGGAGCTCTGCCGCTGGAGCCGCCCCGCTCGTGCAGGCCGGGGCCCGCCGCTCAGCCCGGGGCCGCTGGGGTGCTGCCCTGCGGGGCCGGGCCGCGGTGCGGAGCCGGGAGCGCCACTCCGGGCCGGGTGCGGCGGCCGCGCTGTCCCGGCACACGGTGGGTCGCTGGCGGCGGGTCCGGTGGGGAGGCGCCGCGGGACCCAGGCGCTCCCCCGGCGGCCGGACTGTCCCCACATGCAGCGGTCACCGCCGGAGCCGGACGGCTGCTGGCGCCGGGACCAACGAGATGGGGAAACTGCCCGGCCCGGGGGCCAGGTACTGGCACGAACGCTGTCAGACCGGGTAGATAGTGTTCCGTTGTGCCGTGCCGTGCTGTGGGCCCTGGCAGTCTGGCGCCCGGGGCTCCCGTACAGCCTTCGGCGGGTGCTCAGGGCTCTGGGTGCACTGGCGGGGTGGTCCGGCCCGGGGCTGGCCGAGATGTGGTCGCTGATGAGGGAACCCCATCAGAGTTGTGCCGGAATCGCTGGACTGTGTGTGCCGTAGCCTACGGCGGGGTGTCCGGCGGCTGCTCGGAGCTCTCTGCTCTGGCAGCGCCGCAGGCTGCCGGCTCGCTCTGGCCGCTTCTGGATGGAGGGGGACGTGGCTCCTCTGGGCGCTGCCGGCTCTCACCTTTCGAGCTGTCTCTGAAGCATGACCAGATATTCCAGGGTCTCTCTGGAGCTCCGGGTGTGGAGTTCACCCTGGCACCATCATGTCGTGGGCTCCCTTACACTGGGTGGGTCGCTCCTTGCTCTTTCCCTACAAGCTTTTTGTGTTTCCCTCCCACAAGGTGTGAGCTCTTCCTGGGCATCCCTGGGTTCATGCTGGAGGTGACGGTGTGCCCCTTTTCCTGGTCCTGGTTTCCACCAGGTTGCGGGGATGAGTCACACCGGTGTCACCATGTTGTGCTCCAGAGGAAGGGCAGAGTTGAGCTTGCTGCTGGTGACAGGCAACACGGTGCTTGCCATGGCTGCCAGGCCTGGTCAGTGGCTGCAGAGATGGGAGCCTGGGGCTTTGCTAGTGATCAGGAGCTCCCTTCGACTTCCTTCTTTCCGGTCTCTCATTTTGCTGAGATTCTTTGCACAGCAGCTGGGGACATCTCCTTTGGCCTCCCCTTGGGGCTGGAGAGGCAGGCCTCCCATCCCAGTTGCTCCCACCTCTGTACCTAATAGTCTCATCCCAGTTGGAGCAGGGGTAGTGGCAGCAGGACAAACAATGTCCCTTGCCTTGCCTCTCCCCTTCTTTGGTGCCCTCCTCTGCCAGTTAGTTCCCTGTGTTTATAAGCAAACATTGGGTAATAGGCAAGGTAAACAGCATCTCTGTGCAGAGCAGACACGTGGGCACACGGCCAAGCCGGCGGCTCCGTGGCTGTCAGTGTGCCAGGGGGGCACCAGGTGCTGTGTGCCAGGGCCCCCTGCCCAGAGGCTGACCCACATCTCAACATGGTGCAGCCTGCCCCCCGAGCTCCGAGGAAAGGTGCCCTGGGTGTGACCACTGTCCTGTCTCTCTCTGCAGATCGTGCTTCTGTCCTGGACAGTCTCTTCCTGTGCTTTTGTGGGCTTGGCCTCATGTGGGCTTGGGCTGAGCTGGGACCAGCAGAGCAGAGAGGCCAGCGTGCCTCGGAGTGCTGACGCTGGGAGGCTGCTGGACCTGCTGCTCCCAGGACCCTCCTGCTCCCAGGACCCTCCTGCTCCCCAGCTCGAGGAGCCTCGATACTCTGATGGATCTGAGGCCCTGCTTGCTGCTGTTGCTCTGGACTCTGGTGGTTGCCCTCACTCTCCTGGACCAGGGGGTGCTGGCCCAGCATATTTACACCAACACGTGGGCTGTGCTCGTCCCTGCAGGACCCCAGGAGGCTGACAGGCTGGCCAGGAAGCATGGATTCCTTAACCTAGGCCCGGTAAGTCTCCTGCTTCCTTCTTCTCATGGAACTGGTGTTCTCTGCCATGGCCTGGGCAGGCACTGAGCTTAGTCCCAGAGCTGGCTTGGGACCTGCTCTTTTTGGCAGCAGGGCCACTGTGTTCGTGCCCGTTTGCTGTGGCTTTCCAGCATCTGCTGTCTTGGGTCAATGGTGGCAATTACCTGTATGGAGTCAGGGCCTCCCTCTGTCACTGGGACCTTCTGGTGACACGGTATGGCACAACGTGGCGCGGCACACTGCCTGCTGCATGGGGAAGGAGCAAGAGCCCATCCTAGCGTGACGGAACTGGGCTGGAAGTGTTGTGTGATCATGGGTGGGAAGGCTTCCAGATTGCACTGTTGCTCCCCACAGCAAGCTGCCCAGTGCAGCGTGGCATTGGCTCAGCAGGATGGCAGCAGCGCCTCTGAGCTGTCCCCAGAGCGGCTCTGACAGCAGCTGTGTGTTCCTACCCCAGAACTGTCCTTGGCAGAAGGAGTGTCAGCAGGTCCTCCCTGCCGTCAGCCAGGACCAGGCAGTGTTCATGGCTGTGCTGTCAGTGAGCTGTCTCTCCGGGAAGGAAGTGCAGGGTGAAATCTCAGAGGAAATTGCACAACTGCTGGCTGTGGGGTCAGGACCTTGCTGGGAGCAGCTGCTGGGAGCAGTGCAGTGGGAAGGTGGCTGCTGCAGGAGTCAGCGGGACCTTGTCGTGCCCCCCAAAAGGAATCCTGCATGTCCCACCAGACTGGATCCCTGATGAAACCCCTTGGAATGGGGATGGGGCTGAGGCACCATCAGCCTGCTCCTGGCAGTGCTTCCCAACATGCTGTGGTGCCTGGTCCCAGGGCTGGCTGCCAGGAGCAAGGGGCACTGGTTCTCTGGCTTCATCTCTACAGTGCATGGCCTCGTGGCCCAATTTCAGTTGAGAGCCCAGGCGTGTCTTGAGTTCCATCCCCGTGATCCACAGAGGCTCTGTGCCAGCTCTGCCCTTGTCTTCTCCCCGCACTGCACCTTCGTGGCTCCCCATCCCCTCGCAGCAGTGAGCCTGCCCTTGCAAGCAGAGCCCTGCGTGCTGCAGCAGCCCAGGCTGTGGCAGGAGCTTCTGGTCTGGGCATGTTTTCTCCCGTTCTGGAGCCTGTCCCACTGTCTGCACTGCAGGATGAGGTTTGGCTGGCGAGGGCTTTGCAGAGGGGTCGTGGCGGTCCAGTGACAAGAGTGTGGCTGGAAAGAGCCTGGCATTCCTTTGCAGGTTTCTGGACTGCTGCTCCTGGGCGTGTGCCACTGGAACAGGGTATGCAGCCAGGCCGGGAGTGGGGGACTGAGTGCATCTAGCAGTGCCCCAGTGAGAGGGCCCCAGCGTCCTTATCTGAGAGGATCCTGGCCTCAGCCTGCAGTCTGGACGCTGTCCCCAAAGCTGTGCTGTCCTGGCATACCCCTGGCTCCACTGCTGCCTGTGGAGTGAGAGTCAGTGGCATCTCGCACAGAGGGCCCATGACTAGTTCCAGTGGCCTTGGGGAGGGCTTGAGGGAGGACACAGGAGGCTTGAGGAGGACGCAGGGGACAATGGGGGGTCATAGGTCAGAGGTGGGGGCTGCATGTGGCAGCATGGGGGTTTGCACTGCTGGGATTGTGCAGAGAAGGGGGCACAGGCGTTGTCCCCGCTGCTGGGACTGGGATCACTGGGGAAGGGCACTGATGGTGCCATCCCTGGGCTGTGCTGTCAGGACAGCGCCGTCCTGGGAGCGGGTGGTCCTGTCTCCCACACCACTGCGCTGCAGGTCCAGCATGATGCCCCAGTCCCGGGGCCATGCTCAGGCACACAGGCAGCCCTCTAGCCCTGGGACTGGCTGGGGGGCTTGCAGGCTGTGGCCAGGGCTCGGGCAGCAGCACAGAGCTGGCACCAGGGGCATGTGGTGCTGGGGGTGGCTTTGCCCTTGCTGAGGACAGGGACGGTGGAGATCAGGGTGGAAGTGTGTGGGCTGGCCAGCTCCTGGCTGCCACCACAGTGTCAGTGCAGACCTAATCCAGTCAGATGACGAGTCAGAGCTGCGATCTGTGTGCAGGAACAATCTGGGCTCTGTCCATACTGCCAAAGGGGATGGGGGATGCTGAGGGAGGGCAACCAGCCTGCAGCTTGCACTTCCCCACCAGCCCTGTGCGGAGGCTTTGTACCTTGACACCTCCTCGAGGGCTCTGAACAGACAGGCCTCCTGGGCTGTCCTGGGGAACACTGTGTGCCAGAGAAACGGGTCCAGGATTTGGGGTGAAGTGCATACCTGGGAGAGCTGGCTGCTGCCCTGGGCCTGAGGGTGCTCAGCTGGTTGCACCTTGCTTGGCCCAGTCTGTCCAAATTGGCAGCACATCTGCAGAGCTCTAATAAGCTGGGGAGGTTTGTTAGCCCCAAACAGACTGTTTTGGGGCAGCCTGAGGGGGAGAAGGGTGAGATGTCCTCATATTCCTACAGCCCTTGCAGCCCAGTCCCTCCAGCTCTGGCACAGCCTGGGCAGCTGGATCCTGCCTGTGGCTGCTGCCTGGGTTTTGTGACTCACAGGGAGCTGGGTGCATGCTTGGCCCCTTCTCCCCAGTTAGGGCAGGCTGCTGAGCTGGGCAGCCAGGGTGGGGCCACTGTGTCCATCAGCCCCAGGATGTGCGAGAGGGGATACGGAAATGACAGCCCTGGAGAGGATTTGGGGTTTAAAAATAACCATCTGGGCGGCACCATGGCCTCCTGGCCCCACCAGCTGTGCTGATTCCCATCCTGCCCTGGCTGGGCTGTGCAGGAGTCGCAGTCTGAGCTGTCCCCACACGGGAGGGGAGCTGGGGTGAGCACGGCACAGCTGCTTGGCAGTGGGAGTTGGACCCTGCTGGGGTTGGATGCCTGCACGCCCCTTGCTCTGCCCCACTGAAACTGGCTGTGCCCCAGATAGAGGCAGGCACTGGGTGGGTGTTCCAGTGGGGCACTTAGGGAGAGGCCAGCAGCCTGTCCAGAGGTACAGAGGCTGGTGCAGACCCTGCCCTGGCTGTGACCACCTGGAGTGTGGGGCCTGGAGCCACTAGGACCTTCTTCCAGGAAGGGCTGGGTGGCACTGGGAGAGAAGCAGTGGCTTTGTCTCCTGAGTCTGGTGTCTCTCACAGGCTGACTCTGAAAGGCCTGTCCCTCTCTGCTGCTGCTTGCCTGGGGCCTTCCTGCCTTTTTGGACAATGTGAGACTTGCTGCCATGTAGGGACCTGCAGGAAGGTGAAGTGCACAGCGGCTGCATTTCTGCTAGTCCAGGGTCTTCCCAGCTGCCTTGTCACCAGCTGCCACAGCTTCTCACAGGAGGTCCTGCCCAGAGTACTGGACATAAGCCTCACCAGCCACTCTGGAGTGGGGGCCCGACCTGTGCGTGGCAGCCGTGGAGCTCGGTATTGCAGATATGGGCTGTAGAGAATCAGGGAGACCAGGCTGTCCCGTGTGTCCCACGAGCAGCATTTCTGTGTTGCAGATCTTTGGTGACTATTACCACTTTCGGCACCGCAGCGTGGTGAAGCGCTCCCTCTCGCCCCACCAGCCCTGGCACAGCCGCCTGGCCAGGGAACCGCAGGTATGAGCAAGGCGGGCCTGACTTCGGTCCCAGGCACTTCACAAGGGCACATGAGCCAGTGCTGGGCACAAGGCAGGGCTGAGCTACCTTAACTAGTCCTTGGCAGAAGCAGGTGGGAGCCCACTGCGTGTCTGGCAAGGGCGGGGGGTCGGTGGAGCCAGCATCATTGGCCTGTGGGTAACTGCAGTCCCAGGGCGCAGGAAAGCCTTTGTCCCTGGGACAAGGACAAGGTGTGCAAGGCAATGAACAGATCCCAGAGCAGCTGTGTGTGGGGGCTGCTGTTTTCCCCATCCTCGGGGTTCAGCCCAGGCCCTGAGGGCTGTGGCGTGGCGTGGCAGCTGTGGCAGCCGTGTCTCAGAGCCTGGCGCTGTGACCGTCCCGCTCCGCTGGAGCACAGCCTGGGCAAGGCGCGGCCAGCAGGGGCCTGCAGGGGCTCTGACAGCTCCACTGAGCTGACTGAGCTTCCCGGGGAGAGCCCCTCCAGCCAGGCTGAGGGCTGGGGTCATGAGGAACTCATGGCACGAGGGGGTCGGCGCGGGACCCCACGCCTTCTCTGCCCTCAGGTGCAGTGGCTGGAGCAGCAGGTGGCAAAGCGCAGGACCAAGCGAGACATTTTCATGGAGCCCACAGACCCTAAGTTCCCGCAGCAGTGGTACCTGGTGAGTGTTGGGCGAGGAAGGGGCCCGTGCTCGTGATGCGGCTGCGCGTTTGGGGACACAGATGTGGCCACCTAGGCACTGCTGTCAGGCAGCAGCTGCTAGGCTGGCAGGAGGGAGGAGGGAGAAATCCTGGGTCAGCCACCCAGTGCTGTGTTACGGGAGCACACCAGGGAGGAGGCTGTGGCTCCTGGCTGGGGTGCTGGGAGGCCTGGGGGCCACCCAGGGCTGGACTAGGAGGTACAGCCTTTTGCCTGGCCCAGGAATGGGTCCACGCCTCTGCCTGCTTCCTGGAGCTTGGGCACAAGCCTGATCTCTGCAAAGGATGCCTTGTCGGTGGGACTCCAGCACAGTCTGGGGCTCAGTCTCGCTTTCAGAGCAGCCCTTCTCTGCTGGTTGTGCCCAGCCCCGTGCCCAGGTCCCTGGGGCTCCTCGTCACAACCCACAGAGTAGCGGGGTGGGAGCTGGATGGGTTTTGGGCACACACCCATCACAGTGGCTACGGCTGGGTCCATCTCCTAGTGCCGAGGTTTCTCTTGGCAGTACAACACAAACCAGCGGGACCTGAACGTGCGTCAGGCCTGGGAGCAGGGATACACGGGCAAGGGCATAGTGGTGTCCATCCTGGATGACGGCATTGAGAAGAACCACCCTGACCTGGAGGCCAACTATGTGAGTTTGGGTGATGGTGCAGGGTGAAGTGCCATGGGAGCTGCTCTGGGCATCTGTGTCCATGCAGGGCAACCTCAGAGCTGGGAAGTACAGGGTTGGTGCCCACCATGGTGGGACATGGAGGTGGGGTTGAAGCCTGCTCAGCTCAGCAGGCATGGAGTAAGGGCAGTGGGGCTCGGTGGATAAGGTAGGCAGTCTCCAAGTGTCCAATTTGTCTTCAGGACCCAGGGGCAAGTTTTGATGTCAATGACCAGGACCCAGACCCGCAGCCCCGCTACACACAGATGAATGACAACAGGTGAGGCAGGAGGGAGGGCTGAAGATAGAGAGCCTAAGTGTGGCAGGGGCTTAGTGCAGGGCCACCCCACATGGGCTGCTGGAAGCTGTGAGGCTGGCAGCATGCTTCTGCCCCACGGGGAACCCTTCACCTCCCTTTCTGACATGAGCAGCATCCGTTTTCTGCCCAGAGCCAGTGTGGACTGTTCAGTGCCCTGACTCTGGAGCAGGAGGGAAGATGGAGGAGCCTTCATTGGCTACCTGGTTTGAGGGGATGGGAGGCAGCCCGGGTGGGGGTTGTGGGGTACCAAGCCCCGTGCTCCTCGCACCCTGTGTGAGCATACTTCTTCTCCTTTGGTTGCAGACATGGCACGCGCTGTGCAGGGGAGGTGGCTGCTGTGGCAAACAACGGGATCTGTGGTGTTGGCGTGGCGTACAATGCCAGGATCGGAGGTGGGTCTGCCCTGCCCTGCCCTGCGCCGGCTCCTGTGGGCGAGCAGTGGCCGCAGCAGCAGCTGAGCCGGGGACCCTGGCACTGCTGGCTGCAGCAGCCGTGTGACAGCCCGTGGCACGGGTGGCAGCAGGGCTTGGAGGGTTCTCACCAGCCCAGCGGCGCCGTGGCCACTGTGCCCCAGCTGGTTGCCTGTGACCCTGTTTGCTCTCTGGCCCTAGGTGTGCGCATGCTGGATGGGGAGGTGACCGATGCTGTGGAGGCCCATTCCCTGGGTCTCAACCCCAACCACATCCACATCTACAGTGCCAGCTGGGGCCCTGAGGACGACGGCAAGACTGTGGATGGGCCAGCCCGGCTGGCAGAGGAGGCTTTCTTCCGTGGGGTCAGCCAGGTGAAAAGGAGGGTTTGCCGGGGGAGCACTGGCTTTACTCCTGCCCCCCTCCCAGGTCTCCATCCCCTCTGCCTGCCCTGGTTATTACCCTGGCCCTCCCAGGATGAGCCATCTTCAAGCCAGTCTCTAGGATCAGGCTCTGTTAGTTTTTCTTGTTCCTCCTGTGTGATGGCTCTGAGTCAGGACTCCTCCCATGTGGTGTTATCTCACTGCTGCGAGGGCTCCTGTGTGGGATGCTCTCCCTGCTCTCCCAAGCCCTCTCCTGGTTCTTGTCTGGTTTTGTGCCAGCTGCTCACCCTGGCTTCCTCCACCCACTGTCCCTTCCTGCTGGCAGTGTCACCCGCCTAGGGAGCTGTGTCATGCTCTACCCAGGATTCCCTACAGAGATGCATGTGGTGCTGTGCTGACTCTGTCATGTTTGGGTGCTGAGGCTTGGCCAGGACTGTACTGTGGGCTCCTGCAGCTCTGCCAGGCACTGCAATCCCACGCAGACAGGGTCAGGCCAAGAGACTTCTGAGCAGAAAAAGACTTGGGCTCCTGGAAGCCTCACATTGTCTGGGCCTCCTGCTGCCTGGTGTGTCACCCACTGGGACAGCCCTGGAGCCTCTGCTGAAGTGCTGGGCACCCTCCATAGGCATAGTGGTGTTGAGGGCAACCAGGTTGGTGGGCTGTGACTGGAGTGCCATGCTGTCCCCCGTGTCCCAGCTGCATCTGCTCTGTCTGTTCGACTCAGGCTGGCACCACCCACTTGTCCCCAGCTCCAGCCTGGGGTTTCCTGTATGTGGCAGTGTTGGTGCTCGCCCTCACCCTGCCTCTGTTGCTAGGGCCGAGGCGGGCTGGGCTCCATCTTCGTCTGGGCATCTGGGAATGGGGGCCGTGAGCATGACAGCTGCAACTGTGACGGTTACACCAACAGCATCTACACACTGTCCATCAGCAGCACCACCCAGTACGGCAACGTGCCCTGGTACAGCGAGGCCTGCTCCTCCACCCTCGCCACCACCTACAGCAGTGGCAACCAGAACGAGAAGCAAATCGTGAGTGGGGGAGCTGCTGCTGGCCACAGGCCAGGGCTCAGGGGGTGGGATGTGCCTGCAGCATTTCCTGCCCTGGCTCTCCTCCTCGCAGGTGACCACTGACCTCAGACAGAAGTGCACTGAGCTGCACACCGGGACGTCGGCCTCAGCGCCCCTGGCCGCTGGCATCATCGCCCTCGCCCTGGAAGCCAAGTAAGGGATGGACACAGGGGCTGCACGGGCGTGGCTGCGCCAGCCCCATGCAGCAATGACACCTGGATGTGGACCTGCCTGGACCAGCGGGAACTAGCACTGACCTGAGCTCCTTGTCTCCCTGTAGCAAGAACCTGACCTGGCGAGATATGCAGCACCTGGTGGTGCAGACCTCGAAGCCAGCTCACCTGAATGCCAACGACTGGGTCACCAATGGCGTCGGCCGCAAAGGTATTGGGGTGCTGGGGTGGGACCAGAGTCTCCCAATCCCACATTTACCACTAGCCTTGGGGTGCTGAGGCAGAGGGCCCTGGCAGCCCTGTGGGGTGAAGGAGGCAGGAGGGCCCAGTGACCGTGCAGCATGGCCAGGCAAACATCCCCCACTGGGCACCCCCAGGAGCGGCACTGACCCTCTCTTTGTCCACAGTCAGCCACTCGTATGGCTACGGCCTGCTGGATGCCGGGGCCATGGTGAGCCTGGCCAAGAACTGGACCACAGTGGGACCTCAGAGGAAGTGTGTCATTGACATCCTTGCAGAGCCCAGGTACGGGCTGGTGAGCCCAGGAGAGGATCACTCGACATCTGTTCTGCACAGGATCTTGAGAGCCTCTGGGCCAGAGCAGGGAGTGGGGAGAATCTCGGGGACTGAACTGCTGCTGAGAGCCTTGGAGCATCCTCCTGTGAGAGCCTGGGGAGAGCTGGGAAAGGCAGCTCCAGGCATCCAGCTCTGACGTCAGCAGTGAGCCTCCCCATGTGGGGCTGGGCCAGTGGATGTGGGCAGACTGGGGCGCTGCGGTTGGGGTGCAGCCAGCACGAGTCATCCTGGACAGAGGGGCTTTTCAGGGGGCAGACAGAAGCTCCTTTGACTCCTGCTTGGCTGCTGCTGCCACAGTGCAGCATGTGCAGTCCTGTCTGTGGCCAGGGCACTCCCTAGGGACTCCTGGGTGGGGGGATCATGTTCCTGTGCATGAAGGGAGCTAGGGCTGGGCCCTGCCCTCAGCCCCCTGGGGAGTCAGCCCCGTGTGGATACAGCAGGCACATCCTGTGCTGTGCGGGGAGTGGCCACACACCAGCGGCAGGATGGGATGACTTTGCCCATCCCATCCCTGGCCGTGCCATGCAGGGTGTAGCTGGCCTGCAGTGTGTGAATAAAGGACCTATTCAGGGCTTGCATGGAGTGGCGCACTGGGCAGTGCAGTTCTCCCCCATGCCCAAGGGGCACCCCTTCTCCTGCCTGCACCCGTCCAGGGATGGCGGCGGTGCCACTCTGACCCACTGCGGGTTTGATTCCCGCTCTAGCTTCCCTGTGCCCGCTCCCCAGGACACCTGCAGAGCCCCACAGCGAGGAATGGGGACTGTGGCATGTCCCCCTGGTCTGGGACTGGCCTCACAGGTGCCTGTCTTTGGCAGGGACATTGGGAAGCGTCTCGAGGTGCGGCGGAAGGTGGATGCGTGCCTGGGGAAAGCCAACTACATCAGCCGGCTGGAGCACGCACAGGCCAGGCTGACGCTGTCCTACAACCGGCGCGGGGACCTGGCCATCCACCTGGTCAGCCCCATGGGCACCCGCTCCACCCTCCTGGCGGCCAGGTAGGTGCTGCGCTCTGGCCTAGGCTGGCACAGGTGACTTTGGGATGTGTTGACACCCACGTCTTGCCTCTCTGCTCAGGCCCCATGACTTCTCAGCCGATGGCTTCAATGACTGGGCCTTCATGACGACACACTCGTGGGATGAGGACCCTTCTGGGGAGTGGGTGCTGGAGATCGAGAACACCAGCGATGCCAAGAACTATGGTAGGGGTGTGCTTCCCCATCCGCTGCCTCCCTCCAATTCTGGGATGAGAGCTGTGTGGTCACCTAGCTTCCCCCACTCTGCTCCTGAGCTGAGGGGCCAGTAACATCTTGGATGTTTTGGGTGATGTGGCTGGGGAGAGGCTGGACTTGGGCATGTGGGAAGGTGCTACAGCCCCTCGGACAGCGGGAGTCTAGGCAGAAGTAGACTCCATGCCAGCTTATGCCCTGTCCCCTGGGACTCCTGTGCAGGGGCATGGCCCCACACCTCTCCCAGGTGGTGGGCACAACCCTGCTGTCCCCTGGCAGCCAGGATGGGGGACCAGCGTGAGCCCCCTCCCCGTGCCTGTCATGGGTATGGGTGGTGTGGGCACGGCTGTAGTCCTCACCCTGCATTGTTGCAGGCACGCTTACCAAGTTCACGCTTGTGCTGTATGGGACGGCCACCGACTCGCCCAGCCTCTCCAACCAGCTGGAGAGCAGTGGCTGCAAGACCCTGACCCCCAGCCAGACCTGTGTGGGTGAGTATGGGGGCAGCGGGGGGGGGGACTGCGGGCACAGGCAGCCCCCAGCCCACGCTGACCCTGGCTGTCCCGCAGTCTGTGAGGAGGGGTACTACCTGCACCAGAAGAGCTGCCTGAAGCGCTGCCCTCCTGGCTTCGCACCCGGTGTCCAGAGCACACACTACAACCTGGAGAACAGCGTGGAGCCCATTGCACCCCACCTCTGCCTGCCCTGCCACCCCTCCTGTGCCACCTGTGCGGGACCCGGCCCCAACCAGTGCCTCACCTGTCCTGCGCACTCCCACTTCAGCAGCCTGGACCTCTCCTGCTCCCACCAGACACAGAGCAGCCGTGCGTCCCCCGCCCTGGCAGATGGCGAGGGACCAGCTGAGGCCCCCCCTCCGGTCAACTTGCCCGTCCTCATCGCCAGCCTCAGCTGCATCCTCATTGTCATCATCTTTGTCACCATCTTCTTGGTGCTGCAAGCACGCTCAGGCTTCAGCCTGCGGGGTGTGAAGGTGTATGCCCTGGACAGCGGGATCATCTCCTACAAGGGGCTCCCCTCCGACATCTGGCAGGAGGAGGGTCCCTCTGAGTCGGACGGTGAGGATTATGAGGCCCACAGCGAGAGGACTGCCTTCATCAGAGACCAAAGTGCCCTTTGATGAGCCCTCCTGCCCCTCCCTCCTCCCTGCCCAGCACCGCAGGGCTGGGGCAGGTGAGGCTGAGGGGCCCTGGACTCTGCCCCTTGTCCCCTTCCTGCACTGCAGCAGCCCGGGGCTCCCACCCACTGGCACCGTCCCTCAGCCCCAGTCTGGTGGCCAGGCATGGTCCTGCAGGCACCATCCCCAGCACAGCACCGTCCCAGTCTTGCACCATCTCTCCTGGCCCTGTGTCCATCCTGTGCCCCGTGCCGGGGTGTTTGGTGGCAGTGGGGCCCTTACACTTCCTGGCCCTGCACAGGCAGCAGTGTCTCCCACGCTGGGTACATGGCTGCTGCTTGGGCTCTTGTGAGTTCTCCAGGGTGGGTAGCGTGTGGAATCCCTGGGTTGCCGTGGCTCCTGGTGGGCTGGCTGGGGCAGGCGTGGCTCTGCCCCCAGGGCCGAGCCCAGCCTGTGCCGCAGCATCCCTCTGCCCCTCCCACCCTCGGCCGTGCAGAGCTGCGTCCCAGGCTCAGTTCGTTGTGTCCCAGCTCTCTGCCACCTCCCCTGGGCCTGTCTGCTTCCACCCGTGCCCTTGAACAGCAATAATGGCCAGGCCTCAGCTGCTGCTGCCCACTGCCTGCCCATCCCACCACCGCTGCCTGCAGCGGGTCGGAGCCCTGGCACCGGGGAGCATCAGGCTGGGCACCCCTGACCCTGTGCCCACGGCACAGCCCACAGCCTGGGCAGGGACCCCTCGCACAGTCCCTGCTCTGGGGGGCTGCCGTGGGCCCCTCGTGTTCTGCCCCTGGGCAGGGCTGTAGGTGCTGCTGGCTGGGACTGTCAGGCAGCGCCAGTGCCAGCACTGCCCCAGCTCTGCCTGCGTCCCTGCCCGTGCTGGGCAGTGCCCGGCATTCCTGCAGCCCTCGCCCCCCGACGTGCCTTGCCCCCACTTGGTGACAATCTGTTCTGCTCCCCGCTGGAGCCCTTCCCCTTGCTGCCCCTTCCCCGTGGGCTGGGGGCCAGTGCCACGCGCCCCTTTGCCGTCCGCCGCTGCACACGGGGCCACGGTGTGGGCTCCCACCTGCGCCAGCCACGGACGGAGCCGCTGGCCAGGGGCTACAGGACTATTTTTCTATAACAACTTTTTGGTGCACCGTAATTTTTTCTTGTAATTTAATCAGCCGGGAGCTGCCTCCTGAGCCTGTTTTTAATTTAATGGATGTGGATATAACGCTAGAGAGACTGAGTTATTAAATGTTCAGAACTATGCAAACCAGCTCCGCTGCCTGTGCTCTGTATGCCGTGGGTGCCCCGGCGGGGCAGCGGCCTGGCCGTGGACACTGTGGGACTCGGGGGCACCCAGACCTGCTCTGCAGTGCGGGGCTGGGCTGGAGCCCTGCCTGCAGACCTGGCCCCAGAGCTCTCCCCCGGCTACGGGCAGTAGCCAGTGCTGGGCAGATGTGGTGGGGACAGGCAGGGAATGTCCCTCACCTGAGCGAGGGGAAGCAGCTGCTCCTGGGCAGGTAATCCAGAAACGGTCTGTGGGTGTGTGTGCGCGTGTGAAGAGCCCGGAGCCCTGGCACCCCTTTCCCACTGCACGAGGCTCAGTCCCTTTGTCACAGCGTGGGGCGCAGCTGCAGCCCCTGTCCAGAGCACCCTGCGGCCAGAGTGCGGTGCCCCTGGTGCAGGAATGGCCAGGCTGGACCCGGGACCCGCTCGTGCTGTGGCCAAGGTGCAGGCACAGCTCACCCATCCTCACCGAGCCCCCCACGGGCTCCCGGCCCCACAAAAGAGCCTTTTGGGGCCGCGCTCTAGCACAGAGGCAGCTCCTCCCCGCGGAGCTCTCGGCCTCGCTGTGTCTGCGGCTTCCTGTGGCCAGGAGCGAGGTCCCCGTGGCATGCCCGGACCGCGGCGCGCTCTCCCGGNGGGGCTGGCGGCGGGCAGCAATCGGGGCTTCCAGAGGGAGCTGCTGCCCTTGTGGTCAGAGGCAGGGCCGCCCAGCCCTGACCGCCCAGAGCTGCCCGGCGCAGGCGGGAGGGCACGCACGCTGCCCGGGGGGATGCTGGAGGGATGGTGAAGGTGGGAGAAGCAGTACGGTGCCAGCCCCTGCATTGGAGCCGCTCCAGGACGTGGCCACCCCACATTTCTCCGCTACAGGAAGGCGAGTCAGCAAAGCTCCTGCCTTGACACACTTTCCCCTGACTTCCTCTAAAAGTGGAATCGGCCCGGCAGTGTCCTGCAGGTGACACTGAAACTCCTCTGGCTCAGGAGCCTCCCTGCCGGTCACAGGAGAGGGCTGAGGCCAAAACACCCAGGCTAGGCTGACCGGGGCTGTGCCACGGGGCAGAGGCAGTGGTGGTGGCAGCTGCCCCTGTGTGATGCAGCTGCCAGGGCTGGGCAGTGCCACCGTGGCACCAGTGAGGCCCTTTGAAGGAGAGGTGCCCAGGGCTGTGGTGCCAGGGGAGCGTGGTCCAAGCTAGGTGGATGCAGGCTGGCAGCAAGGGCGGGGGCATGGCACTGTGGGTGCCCATCAGTGTGTGATGGACACAGGGTCACAAGGGCCAGGCTTGGGGATGGTGACAGCCCTTCAGTGGGGCTGCACAGAGTCCTCAGGACCCCCCAGTCCTGCAGTCTCTTGGAGACATGGGGACATGGAGCAGAACTGAGTCAGGCAGGATGAGGGGGCTTTTCTGGGTAGGACTGGCGCTGAGTGAAGCTCCATAGGAGCAGGGGAGCCCTAGGTATACAGGGCTGGGCCTGGTGGTGCCAGGCCCTGGTGGGAGACAGCTGGAGGGGTGGTGGGGCTGGGAACTTCCCAGCTGCAGCAGAACTGTGTGCTGGCGTTGGCTGCTGGTGTGGGGACTGGCAGGGAGGGGAGGAAGCGCAGGAAATCTCGCAATGGCTGTATGGTCAGCACTGGGTTTCCTGTTCCTCCCCAGGAGCCTGAGCTGCACCAGGTCCAGACCTCGCCAGTCCCAGCCCCAGCAGGACGCCAGAGCAGCTTCACAGTGAGGACCTAGCAGCAAACGTAGGTGGGAAGGACTGTGCTCTGGTGGGCTACTAGGAGAGACGGGGACTCCTTTGTAGGGCTGAGGGTGGGTCTTGGCGAGGTCAAGGGCTGTTCCAGGGGACATCCTGCCCTGCACAGGGAGGTGCCCCAGCACTCTCCTGCTCCTGCTGCATTCTTGCTTCAGGGCTGGGCACCCGGGGACTGCCACTGGGATCAGTTTGTCTCCCAATGGCCTTACTGGAGTCCCGCACGCTGGGACGTGTCCAGGCTCAGCACCTTTCTCTGGCCCTCAGCACCCTCCTCTGCTTCTGCTGGCTTCCTACCAGCGTCGCAGCCCCAGGGAGCTCCCACACTGTGGGCACAGGGGTGACAGTGCCAACGGGCAGGACAGGACTGGAGCTGACAGAGAGGAGGGGCTGGTGCCTGCCAGGGGTGGGGGGTATGGCCACGCTGCCCTTGGGGAGCAGCTCTGTGCGTGGCAGAGGTGACACCGCTGTGTTTGGCTCCACACTTCCTCCTTCCCAGCACCATGCCCACAGCCCCAGCTCCCACAGGCCTTGGAGCACTCATCCTGCTGCTCTGAATGTGCTTTGCAAGGCTGTTTGCAGTGGGCAGGGAGGATGTCTGTGTCGCACAGAGCCGATGAGGGGCAGGAGGGTGTGAAGTGCAAAGGGCTCTGGCCCTGGTGCGGGCAGCGCAGGGCAGCAGCTGTGGCTCAGGCTGTCCTGGTGCCCCGCAGACTCCCCTGGCTGGACAGTGGTGCCATGGGCTTCGGGCCGGAGCTGTGGTGCCCACAGGGGCACAGTGCCCTGCTGCGGCTGCAGGACGGGGAGCTGCGCCTCCTGGAGCTGATGAAGAAGTGGATGTCACAGCGGGCCAAGAGTGACCGGGAGTACGCAGGGATGCTGCACCACATGTTCTCCCAGCTGGAGAAGCAGGAGGGCACTTGGCAGCTCCACGGCGACCATGGCGGTCAGGTCGAGAAGGTAGGGGTGTCCCAGAGTGGGACTGCGCCCCGCAGAGCCAGTGAGGTGCTGCAGGATGCCGTCTCCACGCCATCCCTGACCCCTTTCTTGCAGTCCTGGTGGGTGCTGGTGAGCCGGACGGAGACGCTGAGCCAGGTCCTGCGGCGGCACGCGGAGGAGCTGTCGGCGGGGCCGCTGGCCAAGCTGAGCCTGCTCATCCGCGACAAGCAGCAGCTGCGCAGGGCCTTCAGCGAGCAGTGGCAGCAGCTCAGCCAGGACTACAGCCGGGTATGTTGGAGCCAGCAGGAGAGGGGGAGAATGTGCTGGACCCACTCCCTGACTGTGTCCCTCTGCAGACGACGCAGCAGGAGATGGAGAAGCTGAAGGCCCAGTACCGCAGCCTGGCACGGGACAGCGCCCAGGCCAAGCGCAAGTACCAGGAGGCCAGCAAAGGTGCCAGCCTGGCCCCTGTCCCTTGCGCGACCTCCCAGCTTCCCTCATGGGTCAGGGATGGCTGGACCACCCTGCACTTTGTGGAAAGTACAGCCCAGCCTGGAGTGGGTGGGGATTCTGGGGGTGGGCAGCATAGAGAAGAGCCCAACCTGGCCCCCAGGAAGCAAGGCAGAAGTCTAGGGGCCTTGGGACACCACACTGTGGGTCAGGAGCATCCCTGTGTAACCATCCCGGGCTTGGTGCCCCTGCCTGCCCTGGGACCCTCTCCCAGCCCTCATCCCTGACCCCTGCCTTGGTGCTGGGACAGGTGACCTGCTGGCGGGTGGGGTTTTCCACAGCTTCTCTCCACAGACAAGGAGCGGGACAAGGCGAAGGAGAAGTACGTGCGCAGCCTCTGGAAGCTCCACGCCCTGCACAACCAGTACGTGCTGGCTGTGCAGGCGGCTGCTCTGCACCACCAGCACCACTTCCAGCGCGTGCTGCCCAGCCTGCATCAGTCCCTCTACAGTCTGCAGCAGGAGATGGTGCTCATCCTGTAAGAGCCTGCCTGTCCTGCTGCCCATCCTGTGCCCTGCTGCCAGCCCTGCACCCCACTTCCAACCCCTGGGCACCCCCAAGGCCCCCCCAGAACCAGCAGTGCTCCCACAGAAAGGAGATCCTCAGGGAGTACTGCAGCATCAGCAGCCTGGTACAGGAGGATCTGTTGGCCGTGCACCAGGAGATTGCCAGTGCCATCCAGGCCATCGACCCTGCCACTGAGTACAGCAGCTTCATCCAGAGCCACCAGTATGGCTCCACGCAGCCGCGGCCTCTCTGCTGGGTACGGCCCTGCTGCCCTTGGGTGGCAGTGGCCGGCACGGGGCAAGTGGAGGCAGAGCTGTGCTGGGTGCCGACAGGTATGAATCTGAGGTGCCACCAACCGTGTCCTTTGATGAGAGCCTGCTGGAGGACACAGAAAACTTGGTCCCGGGCGAGCTGCAGCTAAATGAGCTGACCCTTGAAAGTGTCCAGCACTGGTGAGTGGGACTAGCCATGGGCAGGGGCAGGTGAGGGGCAGGGCCCTGCTGACACATGTCTCTTGCAGCCTGACGTCGGTTGAGGAGGAGCTCGTGGCTGCCACAGAGGCCGTGAGCATCAAGGAGCAGCAGACGCGGGAGCTGAAGGCAGAGATCCAGAGCGAGGAGCGGGGCCGGAGCCCCGGGGAGCGGTGAGGTGCAGCGGGGGGGGGGAGAGGCCCGGCCAGCGGGTGCTGACCACCCCGTCCCCTCCCCAGGGTGCACCTGCTGGGCAGGCGGCAGGGGCTGCACGAGGCGCAGCAGCAGCTCGAGGGCTGCCTCTGTGCCCGGGCCAAGCTGCAGGCGCAGCGGGACCTGCTGGCCAGGAAGGTGGCAGAGCTGGGCGCCAGGGACCCCCTGCCCGTCCTGCCTCTGCCCGAGGATCGGCAGTCCGTCTCCTCCACGGTGAGTGTCTGTCCTGTGCTGTGGGAGCTGCAGGGATGGGGTGCACAGCTGATGCACAGCCCGTGCCTCCTTCAGGAGCAGGAGCGGAGCGGGGCCAGTGCTCTGGAGACCCTCAAGAGCCACATCACAGGCATCTTCAGCCCAAAGTACTCAGTGAGTCCCTGCGTGCCTCCAGACACCCTGCTCTCCACCCAGCTGCCCTGCTGAGCCCGTCCTCTCCTTTCTGGCCACACAGCCCCTCTTGCTTCAGCCCCTCCAGATTCTGTTCCCACGTGCCCTGAGCACAGCTTCTAGACACTGCTGCTGCCCCACCTCTGGCACGACTCAGGAGTGTGCATGGCTGGGCTCACCTTGTCTCCTTCCAGCTGCCACCCCCCGTGCCCCTCATCCCAGACGTGCAGAAGCCGCTGTGCCAGCAGGTCTGGTACCACGGGGCCATCCCACGTTTGGAGGTTCAGGAGCTGCTGACCTGCAGTGGGGACTTCCTGGTGCGGGAGAGCCAGGGCAAGCAGGAGTACGTGCTCAGCGTGCTCTGGGACGGGCAGCCCCGGCACTTCATCATCCAGGCTGTCAGTGTGAGTGACCACAAGCAGGGGGAATGGCAGGGGTGGCCTTGATGGGCCAGCACGGGTTCCTGCCCATCACGACTTCCCGGCCTCCCTCCCTGCAGAACATGTTCCGGCTGGAGGGTGACAGCTTCCCCACCATTCCGCTGCTCATCCAGCACTTCCTGCAGAGCCAACAGCCCATCACCCGCAAGAGTGGCATTGTCCTGGCCAGGGCTGTGCCCAAGGTGATACAGGCAGTGGGGAGGAGGATGGGCCCCCTGCGCAGGGGCAGCTCTGCCCGGCCCTTTCTCCTGTTGATGGCTGCGCTGAGAGCCACAGACGTGCTTCTCCAGCTAGACAGGGGAACTTGGACTGGGGCTCTCCTGGGAGGGGGCTGCAGGGGCATGTGGGCCAGGGGCAGCTCACTGGTGCCTGTTTGCTGCAGGACAAATGGGTGCTCAACCACGAGGACGTGCTGTTGGGGGAACGCATCGGTCAGGTGAGATGGGTGCTGTGGGGTCTGCAGGAGGGCAGAGCTGTCCTCACAGGGCCCGCAGGAGGAAAGGGCTGCCTTGGGCCAAACGGTGAGCTGAGCCTGCTGCACCTGTGTCTCGGAAGGGTAACTTTGGGGAGGTGTTCAGCGGACGCCTGCGCGCTGACAACTCCCCCGTTGCTGTGAAATCCTGCCGGGAAACCCTTCCGCCCGAGCTCAAGGCCAAGTTCCTGCAGGAAGCCAGGTCCGTGTGCCCGTGGGGCTTCTCCCGTCACATCTGTCCATTCTTGGGGCTGTTTGACCCTGCTGGCACTGCAGCACCCTCACGCTGAGGGCTGTGTCCCCGGGCTGGCTGGGCAGATGCCCTGGGGATGGCAAACAGCGGCTTGTGCCCGGGACAGCCGGGCCCCCGCACTCCCAGCGCCCATCCTTGTCCCGCAGGATTCTCAAGCAGTACAGGCACCCCAACATCGTGCGTCTCATCGGCGTGTGCACGCAGAAACAGCCCGTTTACATCGTCATGGAGCTGGTGCAGGGTGAGCAGCCGTCGCCGTGCCCTGCGCGGGTGAGCCCGCAGCGTGCCCGGCACCCACCGCTCTGCACTCCGGGCACAGGGGGGGACTTCCTGACCTTCCTGCGCAGCGAGGGGCCCCACCTCCGCGTGAAGGAGCTGCTCAGGATGACAGAGAACGCTGCCGCCGGCATGGAGTACCTGGAGAGCAAGCGCTGCATCCACAGGTGGGCCCTGCAGGACAGGGGGCCCTGGGACCCTCACCACCCCATCCCGTGCCAGGTGGAGCCCCAGGGACAGTGGCACACGGCTGAGTGCTTGGGGCTGTCTCAGGGACCTGGCTGCTCGCAACTGCCTGGTGACGGAGAGGAACACCCTGAAGATCAGCGATTTTGGGATGTCACGGCAGGAGGAGGATGGCATCTATGCCTCCACAGGGGGGATGAAGCAAATCCCTGTCAAATGGACGGCCCCTGAAGCGCTCAATTATGGTACAGGATGGAACTGGGCACGGCCTGGCACCCCGCAGCTTCTCTGGGAGCCAGGGGTCTGGCACTATCCCACTCCCACACACCTGGTCCTGGAGAGGGAGGCAGAGACCCTGAGCACCTCAGGGCACAGCTGGGCAGTGGGGACATACGTGTCCCCTGCCAACACCATTTGTCCTGCCCCATGTCCCCAGGCCGATACAGCTCAGAGAGTGATGTCTGGAGCTTTGGGATCCTGCTGTGGGAAGCCTTCAGCCTGGGTGCAGTCCCCTATGCCAACCTCAGCAACCAGCAGACGCGGGAGGCAGTGGAGCACGGTAGGGGACGCGGCTGGGGCTGGCTCCTGAGAGCCACGCTGGGGTCCAGCACTGTGGAGCCATCCCCGTGGGACGGGCCAGATGGGGCTGGGGGTGTGAGGGGCCAGTGGTCCACGTCCCCATCCCTGCTGGTGCAGGAATGCGGCTGGACCCTCCCGAGCTGTGCCCCGAGGAGGTGTACCAGCTGATGCAGCGCTGCTGGGAGTATGACCCCCACAGGCGGCCCAGCTTCTGCACCATCCACCAGGATCTCACCGCCATCCGCAAGAGGCACCGGTGACAGGGAGCACCGCGGCCTGGGTCCGTCCCATGGCAGCACCTGGAGCCAGCAGAGCCCTGTCTGGGCAGTGGGTGCTGCGGGGTGGCTGTGCGGTGCTTGAGCCCCAGGGCGGGGTTCCTGCATGCCCCAGAGTGGGACACGGCACCCGCAGCTCCTGCCCGGCTCCGTCGTGTACAATAAACACACGAGCTCTGCAGCTGTGCGTCTCGGAGCTGCGAGGGGACACGGACTGGTGCTGCACTGGGGCGGGGCACTGGGGCATGGCACTGGGACGGGGCACTGGGACGAGTCACCGTAGTGATGCACAGGACAGGACCCTGTGACAGGGCACACGGGGCACGGCACCGGCACGGGGTACCTGGATGAAGCAGCAGGACGGGCTGCGCTTGGACAGGGAACTGGCATGGGGATCACTGAGACAGGGCGCTGGGACAGAGGGCTGGAACGCCCTGGGACAGGCACCGGGACAGGGCACCGGGACAGGGTACCGGGACAGGGCACCGGGACGGGGCACACCGGGACAGGGCACCGGGACAGGGTACCGGGACAGGGTACCGGCACGGGACACCGGGACGGGGCACACCGGGACAGGGCACCGGGACGGGGCACACCGGGAC
>VWZP01005281.1:64413-74891 GCA_013396995.1 Dicaeum eximium | reverse complement strand
AGCGGGTGGCGGCCGCGGCGCCGCCGGTGCTGGCCCGGCCTCTCCGTGCCCCCCCGGCCCGGGCCGTCACCGCGGGGCCTCGGCGCGGCCGCCCCGGCGCTGCCCGGCTCTGCGGGGCCCCTCCGGCCCCGGCGCTATCAGCAGATATAAATATCCAGCTCGGATTAAGCCAAGTAGGACGCGGTGAGGGCTCTCGGAGGAGGAGGCAGGAGGCCGCGGTGAGGGGCTGCGCTGCCCGCCCTGGCTCCGGCCCGGCCCCGGCGCAGGTGAGTCCCCGCAGCCCCTCGGGATGAAGCTGAAGAAGCAGGTGACAGTATGTGGAGCTGCCATCTTCTGCGTGGCCGTCTTCTCCCTCTACTTGATGCTGGACCGGGTACAGCATGACCCCACACGACACCAGAGCGGGGGCAACTTCCCCAGGGTGAGTTTGGGGGGTCTGGGTGAGTGACAGGGGTCCTGGGATGGCAAACAGGGACGTTCAGCCAGGGAAATTCATGGCGAGCCAGCCCTGGCCTCTGGACATTAAGGTGCCAGGGCCAAGACTGGCTCCCCACAGCTGTGGGTGACCTCCTGCCCCTCAATGGGACCTCTGTGCCCCCAGAGCCAGATCTCGGTGCTCCAGAACCGGATCGAGCAGCTGGAGCAGCTGCTGGAGGAGAACCATGAGATCATCAGCCACATCAAGGACTCGGTGCTGGAGCTGACAGCCCATGCGGAGGGGCAGCCGGCATTGCCCCAGCACCCCCTGAATGGCTCCTGGGTGCTCCCCCCCGAGAGTCGCCCAAGTTTCCTCTCTGTATCCCCACAAGACTGCCAGTTTGCTCTGGGGGGCAAAGGACAGAGCCCAGACCTGCAGGTGAGACACTGGTGGCTCTGCTAGCATGAGGGGTCCATACCTGGGCATCCACGGGGTCCTGGCTCTACTCTCTGAGGGGTCTCTCAGCCCTGTCTCCTACCCACAGATGCTGGCTGTGTACTCCCTGCTGCCATTCGACAACCAGGACGGTGGTGTCTGGAAGCAGGGCTTCGACATCACCTACGAGCCCAATGAGTGGGACACAGAGCCCCTGCAGGTGTTTGTGGTGCCGCACTCCCACAATGACCCAGGTGAGAAACAGGGCTTGGCCCAGCCCCTGCTACCAGGCAGTGCTGGCAGGGAAGCCTGGGCCCCCGCAGTGACCCCCGTCTGTGCTGCCAGGCTGGATCAAGACTTTTGACAAGTACTACTACGACCAGACGCAGCACATCCTCAACAGCATGGTGCTGAAGATGCAGGAGGACCCGCGCCGGCGCTTCATCTGGTCCGAGATCTCCTTCTTTTCCAAGTGGTGGGAGAACATCAGTGTCCAGAAGCGGGCTGCTGTGCGCAGGTAGGGCTGCCCACCTGGCCCCACTGCCACCCAGCTCCCAGGCAGGCTGAGAGCATAAGGTGTGTGAGGGAAGGGCCCTAGGGACTGGAAGGCTGCCATGGGCCCTGCACTGCTCAGCATGGGGTGCCCTCAAACTGCCAGCAGCCTCCCAGTGCCATCAGATGTCAGAGCCACTGCCTTGTGGGGTGAGAGGTGGGGGAGACAGATCTTGCCCTGGGCCCCTCCCTGCACTGATTGGGCTGGGGAACTTGTGTGCAAGGCCCAGGGCACCCATGGAAGGGTGGGAGACCTGGAGAGCAGGATTGTGTGGTGAGACAGGGCCCCCTTGTCCCCTCTGTCCTGAGAGCATTGGGGATGGAGGACACAGTGGAGTGTGTGTGGGAATTGGCTCTGGCTGGCCTTGGGCTGTGGAGGAATGACTCTCTGCATGGGGACAGCATGACAAGGAGGAAATGGTTGTGAGGGCTGCAGGTAGACTGTAGGTGGCTCAGGGCAGGGGGACTCTGCAATAGACATGTGGCTCATGCAGGTCACATCTTGGGTGTCCCCCTCACAGGCTGGTGGGCAATGGGCAGCTGGAGATGGTGACGGGCGGCTGGGTGATGCCTGATGAGGCTAATTCCCACTACTTCGCCATGATTGACCAGCTGATCGAGGGGCACCAGTGGCTGGAGAAGAACATCGGTGAGAGCCAGGCAGATGCTGGCTGGGGCCTGCCTCATGGGCTGCAGGCCTCCAGGTCCTGACAGGACCCTCCTCCCGGGAGGTGCTCAGGCCCAGCACACGGCTGACAGGTCGCTGTGCCCCCAGGTGTGACGCCGCGGTCGGGCTGGGCCGTGGACCCCTTTGGGTACAGCTCCACCATGCCCTACCTGCTGAAGCGCTCCAACCTGACGGCCATGCTCATCCAGCGCGTGCACTACGCCATCAAGAAGCACTTTGCTGCCACCCAGAACTTGGAGTTCATGTGGAGACAGACGTGGGGTGAGGGCTGCCGGGAGGGGACTGCGGAGGGGCCCCTGTGGGGCAGGCGGCAGCAGAGAATGGCTACCAGCCGCTTTTCTGTGCAGATGAGCCGAGCACTGCAAGGCTGTGTCTCTGCCCTGTGGGACAGCCTCAGGGTGACTTCCCACCTGCTCCCATGTCCAGCAGCACACTGAGGGAGGCTGCTGTGCCCTCTGAGCTCTGAGGCCGGCTCTGTCGGACTGCTGTCTTGGGGCCCCCCTGCTCAGGGACAGGAAAGGGAGAGCCATTGCTGATGCTCACCTGTCCTCGGTCCCACAGATCCAGACACCAGCACCGACATCTTCTGCCACATGATGCCCTTCTACAGCTACGACGTGCCCCACACCTGTGGCCCGGACCCCAAGATCTGCTGCCAGTTTGACTTCAAGCGCTTGCCCGGAGGCCGGATCAACTGTCCCTGGAAGGTGCCGCCCCGCGCCATCACCGATGCCAACGTGGCAGAGCGGTGAGTGCGCCAGGGGCACGCAACCCCAGCCTTGTGGGCCACCAGGGACCAGCTCATGCCCTGCCCCCACACAGAGCCCAGCTGCTGCTGGACCAGTACCGCAAGAAGTCCAAGCTGTACCGCAGCAAGGTGCTGCTGGTGCCCCTGGGAGATGACTTCCGCTATGACAAGCCCCAGGAGTGGGACGCCCAGTTCCTCAACTACCAGCGCATCTTTGACTTTCTCAACTCCCGGCCCGACCTCCATGTCCAGGTGTGTGTGGAGAGCTCTGTGGGGCTGAGGGCAGCAGGAGGCCGTGGCAGAGCACAGTTGGAGGGGTGAGCAGTCCTGTGCGGGGGGATCAGAGCCCCCACTGCAGGAGCTCCGGCTCAGGGCTGCACGTGCTGTCTTGCAGGCACAGTTTGGCACACTCTCTGACTACTTTGATGCCCTGTACAAGAAAATGGGCATCGTGCCGGGGATGAGGCCACCCGGGTTCCCAGTTCTGACTGGGGATTTCTTCTCCTATGCGGACCGGGAGGATCACTACTGGACAGGATACTACACCTCCCGGCCGTTCTACAAGAGCCTGGACCGGGTGCTGGAGGCCCACCTCCGGTGAGGGGCACTGGGCTGGGCCGTGGGGCACAGGAGGTGTGCGGGGGGCACGGGTGAGGGGTGGCCGGGCAGTATCTGGGAGCTGACAGCCCCCGGTCTGCGCCAGCTGCCAACACATTGGGCTGGTGCACAGTGCCAAACCCTCCCCCAGGCCCAGGGCTGTGTGTCCCTTTGCCACCCCCCTGCCAGGCCAGCCCCCCTAGTATTGCAGCACCAGGGTAGGGACCCTCAGTGACTCTGTCCCTGCACAGGGGGGCAGAGATCCTGTACAGCCTGGCACTCGCCCACGCCCGCCGCGCCGGTGCCGATGACAGGTACCCGCTCTCTGACTACGCCCTGCTGAGCAACGCCCGCCGCAACCTGGGCCTCTTCCAGCACCACGATGCCATTGCTGGCACCGCCAAGGAGGCTGTGGCCGTGGACTACGGAGTCAGGTGTGTGTGGGGGCCAGGGCGCCCTCAGAGAATGTCTCAGAGTGGGGCTGGTGGGCTCGGAGCTGGGAGAATGGCCTAGGTATGGGGATGCTGTGGGGAGGTCCTCCCTCTCATGGGGAGATCTAGAGGGTGTTGGGGCAGTCCTGGGGCAGATGGGGCTGGTGGTCCCAGGTGGCTCACTCTGCCTCTGCCCAGGCTGCTCCACTCCCTCACCAACCTCAAGCGTGTCATCATCAATGCTGCACACTACCTTGTACTGGGGGACAAGGACATGTACCACCACGACCCGGCTGCACCGTTCCTTGGCATGGTGAGCAGCACCAGCCCCTGGCTCCCGGTACTCTGGCACACTGTCCCCATGCCCCTGGGAACAACTCCATGCTGCAGAGGCCAGGAAGAGGGCCCCAGATGGTGCCAATGTCCCTGGGCCCAGCTGGCAGGGGCGTTGGGCACACCACAGCTCTTTACTACTCCTCCCCAGGATGAGACACGCTCCAGCCAGGACTCTCTCCCAGAGAGGACAGTGGTCAAACTGGGCACCTCACCTCGGTAGGGCTTCCTGCCTTGCTCTGGGGACTTATGGGACTGTGGGGAGGCAGTGAGGGCGTACCTGTGAAGCTGTGGGTAGGTGCAGTGGATCTGTAGGTAGTGTGGGACACGGGACATGGGGATGCTGTGAGGCCGGGATGCCATCCCTGTGTTACCCCCACAGGTTCCTGGTGGTGTTCAACCCGCTGGAGCAGGAGCGCCTGAGCGTGGTGCCGGTGCTGGTGGACTCCCCGCACGTGCGTGTGCTCTCCGAGGAGGGGCAGCCCCTGCCCTCCCAGCTCAGTGCAACCTGGAGCTCTGCCACTGATGCGGTGCACGATGTCTACCAGGTATGGGGTGCCCCACACCCACAGCCCGTGTGTGCCAGCCTCCCATCCCGCACACTGCCAGGACACACCGAGCCCTGCTCTGCCCCTGCTCTTCCCCTGCCCCACAGCACGAGATCCCACAGCTGTGTAGCCCCCAGGGCCCCGTGCGTGTCCCTCCTCAGCAGAGTCCCTGCAGTGCCAAGCAGGGTCTTTGCCCCACTGAGCCCCAGCCGCTCCCCAGACGTGGGGCTGGCTCAGGTCCCCATGCTGCCCGCAGGTGTCGGTCCTGGCCCGCCTGCCCGCGCTGGGGCTGCGCGTGCTGCAGCTGCACAGGTCCTCGGACGGCCACGCCACGCCCAGGTCCTCCACGCGCCTGTACCTGCATGGCCGGGACGCGTCCGTGCGCAAGCCCGAGGCCGTGCCCGTGCACATCCTGCCGGCTGCAGCTGATGACTTCTGCCTGGAGAACCAGCACCTGCAGGCCTGCTTCTTGGGGCGCACAGGCCTGCTGCAGGTGAGAGTGGGGCTCTGTTAGGGCGTGGGTGGTGCAGGGGAGGGGTGCATCCCGCTGCGTCACGCACTCACTGCTGTGCCGGCCCACACCCGCAGAGCCTGCGCCAGGCTGGGGAGGAGCAGGGGCACCGCCTGAGCAGCGAATTTCTCGTCTATGGCACCAGGACCTCCAAGGACAAAAGTGGGGCCTATCTCTTCCTGCCTGACGGCGAGGGCAAGGTACAGGGTCCGGCCCTGGAAGCCTGCTGACAGCTGTGTCTGTAGGACTGTCCTCAGGCAGCAGCCTCAGTGCAGCTATCCCTCCCCCCAGCCCTACGCTCCCAAGGACCCCCCAGTGGTGCGGGTGACGGAGGGACCTCTCTTCTCAGAGGTTGCCAGCTACTACCAGCATGTGCAGACGGTGGTGCGGCTGTACAACGTGCCAGGTGAGATCTTGAGGCTGTGCCAGGTGTTGCTGTCCCAGGGAACGGGGCGATGCTGCCCATGGGGCTCAGGCTCTCACTGCCTACCCACAGGGGTGGAGGGCCTGTCCCTGGATGTGTCCTGCCTGGTGGACATCCGTGACCACATCAACAAGGAGCTGGCCCTGCGCTTCAGCACTGACATTGAGAGTGATGACACCTTCTTCACAGACCTCAATGGTTTCCAGGTATGCAGCAGGCTGGGGAGGGACAGCAGCTGCCCACAGGGGGACAGCAGGTGCTCTGGCACCAGGCACTGTGGGATCCACCTCTGGCCACTGCTGTCTGTCCCTTGGCAGATCCAGCCCCGCAGGTACCAGCGGAAGCTGCCGCTGCAGGCCAACTTCTACCCGATGCCTGCCATGGCCTACATCCAGGACATGCAGAGCCGCCTGACCCTGCTCACAGCCCAGGCCCTGGGGGTCTCCAGCCTCCACAGCGGTGAGCTGGGGTCTGTGCCGTGGGGACCTGCTGTGGAGCCAGGGCTGTCCTCCCCAGGGGAAGCAGGGGAGGAGGGTGCTGCAGGCTGGGCAGGGTGCCCTGGTCCTGCTGTCTCTGGGGGCTCTGCTGTGGGGTGTGGCTGGCTCCTGGTAAAGCCTGGGCTGCAGAGACTCACTCTCCACAGGCCAGCTGGAGGTGATCCTGGACCGGCGCCTCATGCAGGATGACAACCGGGGCCTGGGCCAGGGGCTGAAGGACAACAAGCGAACCTGCAACCGGTTCCGGCTCCTCCTGGAGCATCGCAGCACTGCCAACAAGGTGCTGGCTGTGAGGCAGCGGGAGGGGAGAGCCCAGCCCTGCCTTGGGATGGAGCAGGGTGGAGGCATTTGCAGAAAGCCACTCGTGATGAGATGCAGTGTCCTCTCCCCTCTTGTGCCATGGTGCTGGCACTGGGCAGGGATGGGCCTGGAGCAGGGGCATGGGGAGAGCAGGACGTGCAGCGGGGTCTGTCCCTGTGGAGCCACGTTGCCCTCATAATCACAGTGTTCTTGTCCAATCCCCTCGCTGCCCTCTATGCGTGTGCTGTGCCACCCATCCAGAGCTCCGGCTTCTTTTCCAAACTGGTCTCCATGTTTAAAGCCTTGAGCTTCCCTGGCACCAGGACTGGCAGCCCTGAGGTAATGGCCAGCCTGGCCCTGCTGTCTCTCCCTGTCTTGTGCACTAGCTGCTAGCCACTAGTCTAGCCAGGCTTGTAGCAGGTCTGTGCCTGACCATCAGCTAGCTGGGCTCCTGTTGGGGTGCTGGGGAGGGGGGACCTGCCTGGGCAGGGGCAGCGCTGTGTGCACTGTGCTGGCAAGGGCCTGGTCTCGAGGTACTGCTGGAATGGAGGTTGTGTGGGCCTTGCCCGGGCTCTGCCTGGCTTCCTGGGCCCACTCCTGACCCGTGTGCTGCTCGGCAGGTGCAGGACGAGCGCCCCGTCAGCTTTCCCTCCCTGCTGAGCCACATCACCTCCGTGCACCAGAATGCTGAGGCCTTGGTCATGCCAGTGGCATTGGAGAAGCCAGCCCTGCCAGCCCTGCGCTCCTTTGTGCCCCTCGCCACCACCCTTCCTTGCGACTTCCACATCCTCAACCTGCGGACGCTGCAGGCAGAGGTGAGCTGTGGGGCTCTGCTGGGGTCTTGTCCCTGCTGTCCCCAGAGCTGTGCCTCACGCTCCAGCTCCCTGCAGGATGAGTCCCTACCATCAGCTGAGGCAGCGCTGATCCTGCACCGCAAAGGCTTTGACTGCAGCCTGGAGGCCAAGAACCTGGGCTTCAACTGCTCCACCAGCCAGGGCAAGGTAGGGCCAGGCTGCCCCCACACCTCCACTGGGTCAGAGCTGGGCCGGGACCTCGGCGTGGCAGCCATGGCACGTGTCACGCTGTCCTGGGCACAGCGCTGCCCCAGGCATCACATCCTCACCTGGGCCTCCCCCTTCTTCCTCCTCTCTCCCCAGCTGGCTCTGGGAGGCCTGTTTCAGGGGCTGGAGCTGGGCTCCCTGCAGCCCACCTCACTGACGCTGATGTACCCGCTGGGCACAGCCTCCAACAGCACCAACATCCACCTGGACCCGATGGAAATCGCCACATTCCGCATCCGCCTGGGGTAGTGTCGAGCAGGAGAGCAGCAGAGTGGCTGGACAGCACAGGAGCAGCACCAGTGCAGCAGTGGAGCGGGGCCAGCAGTACTGTGGCACGCACGGGCAGGAGGGGCCAGACTGGCAGAGGCTGCTGCTGCCATTTTCTAATTTATTAGTTCCATGTTCTCAGATAGATTGTGGAATGAACTGCTGTGGCAGGGCTGGACCAGACGCTGCTGGATGGGCTGAGCATGGCTGGGGAGGGCAGCAGGCTGGGCTCTGCTGCGGCTGCTGGGACAGACACTGCTGCCCTGTCACAGGCAGGCTGCCCGGGAGTGTGGCCACCCTGGTGGCTGGGGCAGGGGCCCGTGCTGGGCCCCCGGCTGGTGGGGCAGCAGGGGGGGCCAGGAGCACCGGTGGTGGTGGGCACCTGCCTGAGGAAGTGCTGTGGACTTGGGACTGACCTCTCCTGGAGCTCATAGGAAGCACAAGGCTGTTTCCAAGGGCCCTGGTCTGTGTGTGGTTTGTGGCTCTCACTCGGGGGAGTGGGAACGGTGTGCTATGGGGAGAGCAGGGCAGCACCCCGCGGCAGGCAGAGGCCAGCTTGAAGATCTGGCCAGGAGCCCCAGGCACTGTGAGAGGCTGGCCAGGCCCAGCTGTGCTTGGGGGCAGACAGTGCTTGGTGCTGGGCAGGAGCCGGGGGGATCAACTCCTTGTGCGGGCAGCAATGCCTTGGTGAAGCGTGGGAGTGCCTCCCCCAAAGCCAGAGCCTTCAGCCCCTTTCCAGAGCGAGCCTGGCAGTCCACTCTGCTGGAGCTGCAGTGGCTGAGTCGCAGCTAATTACACCATGTCACCAGAGCATCCTCCTGGTTGCTGTGGGAACCACATGCTATGTTTCCTGGCCCCTTGGGGCCACTTACTGCCAACGGGTGCCAGCAGGGAGGGCATTGGGAAGGACTGGGTGAGGTGGGGAGCTGCCTCAGCTCTGGCTTGGTTGGGTTGGACTGGATGAGCTTACAGGTCTTTTCCAACCTAAATGATTCTGTGATTCCATGATTCCTGCACCACCCTCAGCACATCCACATCCCATGGGCTTGGCTCCTGGAAGCTCAGCACCTCGCAGTGCGTGCCCTGTGCCCTGGCCTGATCCGATGCCCTTTCATGGACTCCCAGGATGGGCGCAGGTGCCCATCTGGGGCCCCGGACGCGGCAGCTGGTGCCTTGCATCCAGCCGGGAGAGGAGCCTGCCGCCCTACCCCTGCCCCAGAAGCTCATTACTGATGCTCCCGCCTCCAGCCCGGTCCCTGCGGACACAGCGAGTGCAGGAGGCTCTAATGGCTCTGAGCGGCTCTTGGAGGCTGCGATGGAGGCGGGAGCAGGAGGGGCTGTGGTTTCTGCCTCCACTGGAGCCACAACTGCCTCTGCCCAGGGTTGGCCGGGAAGATGCTGGATGGGCACCTGCTCCAGCTGCTCCTTACCACGGCTCTGTTCCCCTGCGTCCTTGGGACAGGTACAGCCCATTGCTGCCCCTCCTGTTCCCTGAACCCATCCCGACGGAGCCTTGTCCCTTGAGGGCTGCTCCCCGACAGCCCGGAGCAGAGCAGGGGGTCTGTGCTGGGAGGCCGTGCTCTGCAGTGAGAGCTCTGGTCCATACCGGGATGGTGGCCCAGGCGTGGTGGAGCTGGGCTTGCGGCACTGCAGCACATCTTTGGGGTGATGGGGAACAGGGAGGGGGTTCAGCATGGGGGATGGGGGCTGACCTGGTGTCCCGGGGCTTTCCTCTCCCCTCCCCGCCATCCCCGCCCTTGCCCGTGTTTGCCCTTGCCGAGGCCCTGCGGGCACTGGAGGTCACGGCTGCAGAAGGCAGTGCCGGGGGGCTCTGCTCCGCCGCTGCCGCCTCCGGGGTGCAGCCCACTCTGAGGGTCCCTGTGCCACGTTAGCCAGGCTGCGTGGGACCGCTGAGCCCCGGCCCGGCCGGCCCAGCCCTGCTCTGCTGCCTCGCGGCAAGGACCGCGTCCCTGGGGCTGGCAGCCGGTCCCGCAGGCACTGCGGTCTCCGCGGTCCCGCAGCGGGGCTCGTTCCCGGCCCTCCCCAATGCCCCGCTCCCGCCGCAGTCCTGGTGCAGGACCTGCACCTCTGCGAGGGCTACGCGGGCCCCGATGGCCGCTCCCACCCCGGCTTCTACTGCCCGCGGCTGACGGACCCGCCCGGCCACCGCTACTGCTGCCAGCCCAGCCCGGACGCGCTCAAGTCCTGCTGCTCTCAGCTGGCCCTGGAAGCCCTCACTGGCGTGAACCTCTCCGGCCTGGCTAGCCCCGGCCTGCTGCGGTGAGCGGGGTGCGGCCGCCGTGCTGCTGAGACGGGGCCCTGGGGGCTCCTGGGGGCTCCTGGCACACCCCGGGGCTTCTCCTGGAGGCTGGGGCAGGGCTGGGCAGTCCTTCGGAGCCCGCAGTGGCCCGGGTGGGTCACGGCTGCCCCTGCTGAGGTGCCGCGCCCCGCAGGAACCCGCTGGCCCTGCCTTTCGTGGGGCTCTACGGGCTCCTGGTCCTGCTGCTTATGGCCATCGACCTGTGCCACTTCTCCTGGAGCCGACGGTGCCACCTCAGCCGCCTGCTGCCCTGTGCCTGTCGCGCGCGCCGCGGAGCCCCGCGGGGACACCCGGCCGGGCCCCGGCCCTCGCACGGTGTCCCCAGAGTGACGCGCCCCAGCCGGGGCT
>VWZP01005281.1:44254-54762 GCA_013396995.1 Dicaeum eximium | reverse complement strand
CTCCTCTCTAACTTGCCACACCAGCACCAGCTGGCAGGAAAGCTCTTGTGTTTCTGAGCTGGAGATTGATTCCAGCAGTCTGTGACAGTTCAGTGCCAGGTCCCCCTGGTACAGCCCGTGGCAGGGGAGTGAACCCTTGGGAGAAGCCTCCAGCCCCGTGCCCTGTGTCACCTGCCAGCAGCTGAACTTGGCTGTGTTTCACAGCTGGTGACACCACTCAGTTTATTCTCACAAAGGCGTTTGTTGTTGTATTTGTTTTGGTTTAGGGTAAAGTTTGGGAGGAAATTTCTGAGTGGCGTTCTTTTAGAAAGAAAATTCAAGTGGCCTTCCCCCAAACTGGTTCAGGAAAAGATTTCTTTGGAGACAAGTGGAAAAAACTGTTTATTTAATAAGCAAAGTATTCAGAAGTATAAAAAATGAATAATACTAAACAAAAAATTTTTTACTGCTCTGAAGAGATGGCAAATTTAGAAAGTTTTTTTTTAATGAGGTGTAGGTTGGCTTGCTTAGTCTTTTATTAGTCTTTCCAGTGCTGGAATGCGTCCCAGGCTTTGGTGGGGTATAGGTGTGAGCTCTTGGTGTTCTTTTGGGCTTTCAGTTTAGAGCAGATTTGAACAGTTCTAAGAAAAAGAAAAATCATAGTCTAGGGAACTTCACTGCTTCAGCTAGCTAAAAAAAAAAAAACCTCAAAAGCAAAGGAGAGCTTTCTCCTGCTGTTTGTTTGTGCTGCAGACAACACAGTACAGGAGAAGGATGTGGGGGAGTGAGTGCAGTTTTTGAAAACAAGCTCTGTGCTTCTTTTCCACCCCCATTGCTCTCGGAACCAGTCTTAAAAGTGCATAACTTAATATCCAGCATAAACNTTTTGGGTTTTCAGTTTAGAGCAGATTTGAACAGTTCTAAGAAAAAGAAAAATCATAGTCTAGGGAACTTCACTGCTTCAGCTAGCTAAAAAAAAAAAAACCTCAAAAGCAAAGGAGAGCTTTCTCCTGCTGTTTGTTTGTGCTGCAGACAACACAGTACAGGAGAAGGATGTGGGGGAGTGAGTGCAGTTTTTGAAAACAAGCTCTGTGCTTCTTTTCCACCCCCATTGCTCTCGGAACCAGTCTTAAAAGTGCATAACTTAATATCCAGCATAAACAGCAGATGACTGGGGATACAAGCATCACAAAGTCACTCTAGGACAGTGGTTCCTTAGGGGGTTGTCTGTGTATTTGCTGTCCCACTGCTGCCCACTGACCCCTGGCCTGCTGCTGGGCACTGCTGTCCCCTGGCGCTTGGCTTTTCCCTTTTCCTGAGGTTGGTTCTTCTGCTCAGCTGTGGTGGCTCCCTCAGCCGCTCGGGCTCTGCCAGCCTGGAGCTGGGTTGGTGGCAGCAGGAAGGGGTTGGTGGGGGCTCTGTGTGTCCCTGTGTGTCCCTGCAGGCACGGGCAGCTGGGCCATGGGCAGCTGGAGTCGGAGGCGCAGCCGCGGCTGGTGGAGGCGCTGGCCGGGGTGGCCATGCGGGCGGTGGCGGCCGGCGGGTGGCACTCGGCCAGCGTGAGCGGTGAGGGGCTGCGCTGGCCACGGCACCTGCACGTGCTGGTGGCACCTGGCCCTGCTGGGACCCGGCTGGGGGAACACGGGCTGTTGGTGACCCCGGAGCACGCAGCGCTGCCAGCACGCCGGGCTCAGGGCTCAGCTCTGCCTGATGTGCTTCTCCCCCACCCCACAGAGGCAGGAGACCTGTACGTGTGGGGCTGGAACGAGTCGGGGCAGCTGGGGCTGCCCTCCAAGGGGCTGGCAGAGGAGCGAGCGCAGGATGAGGAGGGCACGGGCGCAGGTGAGTGCTGGGCGCAGGTGAGTGCTGGGGCAGGCTGGGCGCAGGTGAGTGCTGGGACAGGCTGGGGGCAGGTGAGTGCTGGGGCAGGCTGGGGGCAGGTGAGTGCTGGGGGCAGGTGAGTGCTGAGGGCAGGTGAGTGCTGGGGCAGGCTGGGCCGGGTTCCTGCACAGCCCCACCGGCTCAGGCGGGGCCAGCGCGGCTCAAGCCTCCGAGCCACTCTGGGGCTGCCTCTTTGCAGGGAGCAGCGAGCCCACGCCGTGCCGGGAGCAGGCTGCCGAGGACGCTGCCTTCATCTCCATCCAGGCGTTCCCGGCGCTGCTGGATCTGCCGCAGGAGCCGGAGGTCAGCGCGGTCAGCTGCGGGTCCCGACACACGGCCGCGGTCACACGTGAGCGTCCGGCGGGGCCGGGGCACTGAGGGGTGCCAGGCTCACCCCAGGGGCAGGGGCAGGGGCACTGAGGGGTGCCAGGCTCACCCCAGGAGCAGGGGCAGGAGCACTGAGGGGGTGCCAGGCTCACCAGGACTGCCCCAGGAGCAGGGGGCACTGAGGGGTGCCAGGCTCACCCCAGGAGCAGGGGCAGGGCTGCAGGGGACGGAGCTCACCGGGTGCTGCCTGATGCTGCTCTCTCTGTTGCAGGAGGCGGGGAGCTCTACACCTGGGGCTGGGGTAAGTGGCACCTCTACTTTGGGACTGTACAGCCTCCTCAGGAGCAGCTTCCAATTCCTGTTCTCTCGCCCTTGGCTCTTCTGTTGCTGTACGAGTTCCATCTGTGCGGGGGCCCTGGTGTTCCCTCCCTCCCTCCCCACAAACACCAGGAGCAGCTGCCCTCTGAGGCCCCAGGGCACGTAATGTCAGGATTATGTGTCTGCAGGTAAATACGGACAGCTGGGGCACGGGAACAGCAGCAGCTCTGACCGGGCACGCCGCGTGGAGCACCTGGTGGCCGAGGGGCTGCGGGTGGAAGAGGTGGTGTGTGGGCCCTGGACCACCTACGTACGCGTGCGGGAGCCCTGAGGGCCCCAAACCCTCACCCCTGGGTGCTGCCAGATGGGGGTGAGGGCAGGCTCTGCTCTGCAGGACCAGCTCCACGCTGTCCTCAGGCCAGGGCAGGCAGCCCCCCTCGCACAGGATGGGGTGAGTTTAGCCCACAGTGACCTGATTCCCACCCTGGAGCAGGGCTGCAGCTGCATCAGGGCCAGGACACTCTGGGACGGGCTGGATGTGTTGATTAAATTCACTTTTCCATACGGGCTGCAGCGTTGGTGTGTGCCAGACGCGTTCCAGCGTATCCGGCTCCGTGGAGCTGCCCTGGGGCGAGGGACGGCACGGGCTGTGGCTGGGCTGTGTGTGAGCTCCGTGGGCATCCGGGGACATTGCGGCTGAGCAGCCCTGGCACAGAGCTGAGGGGGTTTCTGCTCCTCTGGGGGGTGCCGAGGAGCTCTGGGGGGCTGGGACGCACAGCTGACCCCAGGGGTAGCCCAGACCGCGGGGCAGTGGGGCCAGTGTGGCCAGTGGAGGAGGAGAAGGGACAGGGGGATGCTCCGANGGGGCACTGAGGGGTGCCAGGCTCACCCCAGGAGCAGGGGCAGGAGCACTGAGGGGGTGCCAGGCTCACCAGGACTGCCCCAGGAGCAGGGGGCACTGAGGGGTGCCAGGCTCACCCCAGGAGCAGGGGCAGGGGCACTGAGGGGGTGCCAGGCTCACCAGGACTGCCCCAGGAGCAGGGGGCACTGAGGGGTGCCAGGCTCACCCCAGGAGCAGGGGCAGGGCTGCAGGGGACGGAGCTCACCGGGTGCTGCCTGATGCTGCTCTCTCTGTTGCAGGAGGCGGGGAGCTCTACACCTGGGGCTGGGGTAAGTGGCACCTCTACTTTGGGACTGTACAGCCTCCTCAGGAGCAGCTTCCAATTCCTGTTCTCTCGCCCTTGGCTCTTCTGTTGCTGTACGAGTTCCATCTGTGCGGGGGCCCTGGTGTTCCCTCCCTCCCTCCCCACAAACACCAGGAGCAGCTGCCCTCTGAGGCCCCAGGGCACGTAATGTCAGGATTATGTGTCTGCAGGTAAATACGGACAGCTGGGGCACGGGAACAGCAGCAGCTCTGACCGGGCACGCCGCGTGGAGCACCTGGTGGCCGAGGGGCTGCGGGTGGAAGAGGTGGTGTGTGGGCCCTGGACCACCTACGTACGCGTGCGGGAGCCCTGAGGGCCCCAAACCCTCACCCCTGGGTGCTGCCAGATGGGGGTGAGGGCAGGCTCTGCTCTGCAGGACCAGCTCCACGCTGTCCTCAGGCCAGGGCAGGCAGCCCCCCTCGCACAGGATGGGGTGAGTTTAGCCCACAGTGACCTGATTCCCACCCTGGAGCAGGGCTGCAGCTGCATCAGGGCCAGGACACTCTGGGACGGGCTGGATGTGTTGATTAAATTCACTTTTCCATACGGGCTGCAGCGTTGGTGTGTGCCAGACGCGTTCCAGCGTATCCGGCTCCGTGGAGCTGCCCTGGGGCGAGGGACGGCACGGGCTGTGGCTGGGCTGTGTGTGAGCTCCGTGGGCATCCGGGGACATTGCGGCTGAGCAGCCCTGGCACAGAGCTGAGGGGGTTTCTGCTCCTCTGGGGGGTGCCGAGGAGCTCTGGGGGGCTGGGACGCACAGCTGACCCCAGGGGTAGCCCAGACCGCGGGGCAGTGGGGCCAGTGTGGCCAGTGGAGGAGGAGAAGGGACAGGGGGATGCTCCGAGCAGAAGTGGCTTTGTCCCCAAGTTACCATTGCCACGATGGGGCCCTGAGGCAGGCGGAGCCCCAGGCGGAAGGAGGGAGTGAATTCTTGGTTTTGTTTTGTTCTGCGTGGCTTTTGCTTCCCACACTGAGCTGTTGTCTCATATCGCAAGTGTTCCAGCTTTCACCCCGTGGCTGGCTCTGCAGGGGGGGAGAGCGGGCAGCTGAGAAGGGCTGGGGGCGGGCTGCGGGTCCTGCCCGGCAAAAAAACTCTTTGGGTCAGGGCTGGGGCTGCGGGTCTTGAACGGCAGAACCGCTCTGGGTCAGGGCTGGGGCTGCGGGTCTTGAACGGCAGAACCGCTCTGGGTCAGGGCTGGGGCTGCGGGTCCTGCCCGGCAGAACCGCTCTGGGTCAGGGCTGGGGCTGCGGGTCCTGAACGGCAGAACCGCTCTGGGTCAGGGCTGGGGCTGCGGGTCCTGCCCGGCGGAACCGCTCTGGGTCAGGGCTGGGGCTGCGGGTCCTGCCCCACCGGCATCGAAGCGCTCGCTTTTTCAGCCAATCAGAATTCGGATTGCCGCTGCCTTTTCAGCCAATCCGGATGAGGATTGAAAGTTGCTTGTGTAGCCAATCAGGAAACGATTCGGCCAGCCCGTGTTTGGCCAATCACCACCCGGATTGAGGCGCCGGCTCTTTCAGCCAATGAGGGCGCGGCTCGGAGTTCCCGATTATTTGGCCAATCAGGACCCGGATTGGGGCTGCCGGGCTTGGTTGGCGAAACAAGCGGCGGCCCGAGCGCGGTTCCTGATTGGCCGAGACGCCCCGGCCCCGCCCCGCCCCGCCCCTTGCAGGGACCCGCGCACTCGGAGCTGGGGCTGTACAAGGACTTTATTCACAACATCGAGAGATCTTTTTTAAATAAAAGCACATTTCTAAAGCAGCAACCGAGGGGGGGTGATCCGGGAGCGGGGATGCTGCGGGGCCCGCGTCGCTGCCGGAGCGGGGCCTCACCACGCGGCGTTGTTGGTGGTGGAGTTGAGAACGCGAGAGGTGCTCTCAAAGCTGGAGGCCTTTGAAAGTTGGCGCTGTGGAAATAAAAAGGGAGAGGGATGAGGGAAGGGAGAGGCTGCTGCCTCACAGTTCGGTGGGGACAGGGAGAGGCAGGCCAGGCTGCCAGGAGGAGGTGGAATACAAATTAATATGGGATCCATGTCACTTGTAGGCAATGAACATCAATGCCTTTCTTACTGAAATGTGTAAAGAGTAAAAAACTCTTGGGCAGTGTCCCCAACGGTAAATCTCGGGAGGACAGAGGCTGTGCAGGGCCCCCCACTCGAGAGAGGAAAGCAGCCCCTGCAGCCCCTGCTCAGCCCACCCTCAGGGGCTCTGCCTTGGCTCTGTCCCTGTCCCTGGGGCTGTGCAGGGACACCAGGGGGACAGCCAAGGGCCTGTGCTGTGCTGTGCAGCGAGGGGGGGTTAGAAGAGGAGAATTACCGCAAACTCAGAATAGGTGCTGGCAACAGAACTAACGCTGTGGTTACGCTGGGCAGGGGCTGTGGGGGTGCACCCACCGCTCGGGGTGGTCCCGTCCAGCTGCGACACGTTCTCCTTGTTCTGCTCCCTCAGCCGGGGGCGGGGGGGCCGCGCTGCCGCGCGCGTGGGGGTGCGGGCCCGGCCGAACTGCGGAGAGAGCACACTTCTGGGGACAGGGGACAGCTCTGGGAGCTTCAGTGCCCTTCACTCTGAGCAGCCAGAGCAGTGCCAGCCTCCAGGAGCTCTCCAGACTCTGGGGCCCAGTTCTGGCCCCTGAAACATACAGCACAGAATCACAGAATCCTGCAATGATCTGCGTGGGAAGGGACTTCAAAGCCCATCTCGTTCCAGCCCCCTGCCACTCACTAGACAGGGATGCTCGGGCCCTATCTGGCAGCACACACCCTTTGAAGGTCCCCCAAGCTGCGGGCTCAGCACTAAGGAGCAGGTGTACTGTAAATCTGGGCTGGAGGAAGATTTTCTGGCACCCTCCTCCTCCTCCCTCAGGTCCCAGAAACACCCGAGCTGGATGGCAGTAGCCCCCCAGAGCAGACTGCAGACAGACAGAGGCTCCTGTCCCCACGAGCTCAGCAGGGGAGGCAGCCAGCCATGGGGTGACAGCAAGAAGAGCTGCACCACCTCAGCTCGCCCGTCCCCTCCAGCCAGCCCGGCAGGGACTCCCCCACGGCCCCTCACCTTCTTCCCAGAGGGTGGCAGCCGCGATGTGGGCGAGTGGGAGACGGCTGCCCCAAAGGCCGAGCGCACGGTGGTGTTGGAGGCGGTGCTGGCGCTGGACGTGCCGTGGAGCTGAGGGGAAAGCAGAGCAGGCGTCACACAGGGCACGTCACACGTGGGGCTGCAGCACCCCACACCTCCCCACACGTCCCCAGGGGCCGGGGCCAGCCCAGGCAGAGCTCAGGAGCCAGCCCAGCACAGGGCCAGGCAGGGAGGTTTTACCTTGCTTACTTTGGCAGGCGTGAGGGGGCTGAGCATGCGCCGCTTGATGGGCGTGCGCGGGGCGCTGCCGTAGAGCATCTCTGCCTCCATCTCCCGGCTCTTCTTCAGGTGCTGCGGGACACACCTGCGCTTACACACCTGCGCTTACACACCTGCGCTTACACACCTGAGCTCACACCCCTGAACTCGCACACCTGAGCTTGCACACCTGAGCTTACACACCTGAGCTTTACACACCTGAGCTTTACACCCCTGCGCTTACACACCTGAGCTCACACCCCTGCTGCAGTGTGTGACACTGCCACGGTGCTGACAGCCTGGCACAGCCACACAGCAGGGATGGACGGGCATCCCAAGCCCAGCGTCACCTCTGGCACAGCTGGGACATGCGGATGTGACAGCGATGGGCACCGGCCCCACCGCCTGCCACCTCCAAGCTGGGAACGAGCAGGCAGAGCCCGGGGCAGCGGCTGGGCCCGGCAGGGACAGCCCTAGGCTGGCATGGCTGGGCAGGAGCCAGGGACACGCCCAGGCAGGAGCCAACGCGCTCAGCTCTGCACTCACCCGCTCCTGCTTCTCCTTCTCCTTCTCCAGCCGGTACTGCTGCCACTGCTCCGACACATACTCCATGAACTGCTGCCCCTTCACCAGGAAAGCGCCCTTGAACTCCTGCTCCCAGGTCTGCACCTTCTTCTCCAGCTCCTCCTGCAGCTGATCAGGACATGAGGGCAGTGTAGGGGCTGCCCTGAACACACGTGTCCCCACACCCGAGGATCCCTTTTCCTCTGTCAGTGGGACCACAAGTCCTTCCCCAGGGCTGGACCTACCTTAGACAGCGTCTTCTGCAGCTTTGCTCGCTGCTTCTCCTCCTTCAGAAGGTTTCCTCCTCGATTGGTGAAGCGACTGGGGTCATTTGCTTTATTCTGTTAGAGAAGGGTGGTCAGGAGAGACACAAACACACCACCCAGTCCCCTCAACCTCACTTGGTGAAGGCCCCAGAGGAGCCAGCCCTGCACAAACACTGCAGTGCTCAAAACACAGTCCCTCATCCCTGCACTGGCCCACCGTGACTTCCCTGCTCCTTCCCACAGTGCTTTCCCACGGGAGCAGAGGAACACCCTGACCCATGACCCTGCCTGCTCCTGCCTGGACAATACCTCCAGCTCCAGGAACAGCTTCCAGTTCTCTTCCCACTTCTGAACAGCCTCAAACAGATCTTTGTGTGTTTCATAGTAGATCTTTATCTTGCCCACCTCAGCATCATGCAGCTCAAGCAGGGACTCTGTGTAATCCTCTGGAAGGGCACAACAGCCAGGTCAGGGGGCTGCTGGAACCCCTGGGATCCCTCCCCAGAGCTGCCTGGCCAGCCAGCACCCACCATCATAGAAGGGGCTGAACCTTTCCCTCTGCTCTTGGCTGTAGAAACATTTGTCCCAGTAGTCAGCCAGCTCCGCCCGGATCGCGTGGATCACGGATTTCATGTTCTGCAGCTTCAGCTCCTCCAGGCGCTCCACCTCCTGCTGCAGCTGCCCCCGGGCCAGAGCACAGGTCAGGGAGGAGAGGGGCAGAGCAGGGCTCATCTTCTGCCTACACTGAGGCAGCTGCCAGCACCAACCTCCAGCTCCTCCCTCCCTCAGGGCAGCACTCGCCTGCTCCCCGCAGCCCTCACGAGCACGGGACCCCGGAGCCGCGCCCCAGCCTCCCCCACCAGCACAGCAGGCTCTTACAGCTCTCCTGGTTCGGGCCCTGGAGCCAGCCAGGTGCACGGCCGAGGACTGCCTCTCCTCCTGCGGGACGTGCAGCCTGTCCCAGAGCGCGAGGACGCGGGCGCGCAGCTCGGCACACACGGCCTCGTTCAGGGCGCGCCGGGCCTCCAGCTGCAGCAGGGAGGGACAGGGCATCAGCACGGCCTCGGCTCTGCCACAGAGCTCCTGGCACAGGCACCTCCTCACCCTGACACGGGCTGCAGCACACAGAGCCCAGCGGTGCCTCCCAGCACGGCGTACCTGCTGCAGCAGGTTCTGCAGAGCCGAGATGTTGTCCTTGGACAGGCAGAACGCCTCCTCATCCTCACACACCACGTCCCGCTCGAAGCTGGTGTCGGGGGTGTGGTCCAGCTCCTCCATGAGCAGGATGATCTGACGCTTGTGGGTGACAAATTCCTCCCGCCTTTGCTCCTGGGGATGAGGGCAGTGTCAGGCACCAGGGGCCCCTCGTGCCCCCCCAGCGACCCCCCCACGGTCCAGGCTCACCTTGAGGCTGTTCAGGGAGGCCACGTGGCGCCGGTAGCAGTCCAGCTCCTCCAGGCTGGGCACGCTGCCAGGGTCGATGCTGAACAGGGCAGTGCACAGGATGTCACACAGGACCCGGTCCTGCTCCTGCAGCGCCTTCAGCTCCTGCTTCCGGTCCCGCTTCTGCTTCTGCAGCACCTCCACGCACGTGCGCAGGTTCTTCTCCATCTGCAGGATGGTACTTTCCTCCTCTGTCTGCAAGAGACCAGGAATCAGCTCTCTTCTACACTTCTCCTGCCCCTGGCTCATGCTTTAGGTTTTTATCCAGATATGGGGGGCACCAGGCCTGGGTCTGGGCGAGATGTTCCTCAGGCAGGTGCATGAACAGCAGCAGCACGCAGAACAAGGTGCTGGAAAACACCACACAAACATCTAGCGTGCCTGGCCTGCGAGCAGCCACAAGGCCCTCGGCTCTCCCAAGCACCGGGAAAAGCAGCTCTGAACAGATATTTGCCTTCTAAGCTCTGGCTTCCAGAGACAGCCAGGCTGAGGCCAGGCAGAGCCACTGACCCCAGGATGCCACAGCTCACCTCGAAGGGGTCCAGCTGGAGCTCCCTGCACAGCGTGTCCAGCTCCTTCCGACACAGGGCGATGCTCTTGAGCAGGCGCTCCTTCAGGCTTTCCTCCTCCGCCACCATCATGTCCAGCAGGCTCTGCAGCACAGGGGGGTTGGAACGGGGGAACGGAGAGCGGGCAGGGACCCGCGGAGCTGCCGGCCTGTCCCGGAGGCCGAGGGAGCGCTGCGGGGCCGGGCCCACCTTTATGTGCTTCCGGACCACGTCCGTGCGCTCCAGGCGCTGCTCCTCGGGAATGCCGATCTCCTCCCAGATGTCCCGCAGCGCCGCCATGGCCCGGTTCAGGCAGGACACGGCCTCGGCCGCCAGCACCTCGCTGGGCACCGGGGNCCCGGCCGTTCCCGCAGCCCCGGTTCCCGGTTCCCCGCGGTGCCCGGTTCCCCCCCGGTTCCCGATTCCCTCGGTTCCCCCCGATTTCCCCCCCGTTCCCCCGGTTTCCCCGTTCCCGGTCCCGCACCTTTTCCTCATCGCCCCGCGCTCCATCGCCGCCGCTCCGCCGATTCGAACTCCCCTCCCGGCCGCGCTCATTGGCTGCCGCGCCACCGCGGCCCCGCCCACAACCGCCACCGGGCCGCGCCTCGGCCCCGCCCCCAGCGGCCCCCAGCCCATGGCAGCGCGGAGCG
>VWZP01005281.1:9774-21070 GCA_013396995.1 Dicaeum eximium | reverse complement strand
AAGCGGCGCCATGGGCGGCTCGGCCAGTCTGATCCCGCGGGACTTGCTGGGCGAGTACCAGGTACCGGCACCGGGACAGGACCGGCTGCAGGGCGGGCCCGGAGGTGCCCAGAGGGCCAGGAGCCCGTGGCTGGGCTGCCCCGGGCCAGGCCTTGGCCCCGTGCCGGGCTGAGCCGCGCTGTCCCCGCAGGAGCTGACGTTCCTGAGCAAGCGGGAGATCTTGCTGTGAGTACGGCCGCAGGGAGCGGGGCCCCGTGCCAGCGCGGTCCCGCGGGGCGGGAGAGCTCCGGGCCTGCCCGGGGCTGCGGTTCCGCCGAGCGGGCGGTGCCGGCGGCGCTTCCCGACAGCCGGGCGTGACGGGCCGAGGTCCGCGGGCGCTGCCGGTGGCGCGGGTGGAGCCGCGGTGACCCGGGGTGGGAGCGGCCCGAGCGGCTCCTGACCCCGGCCCGGGAGCAGCTGTGGGACCCCGGCACGGCCCGGCCCGGCCCGGCAGGGCTGGCAGGAGCTGTGCGAACGGGCTCCCCCGGCCTGGGCAGCGCTGCCGGTGCCACCCCGCTCGCCCCACAGAGCCGCTCCTTCTCTTGCCTCTTAAAGCGCCTACAAGAGGTTCAGTGAGCTGCTGCCAAAGGAGGAGAGGGAGAACGCCTGCTCTACGCGGGTTCCCAAGAGCCAGATCCTGACGCTGCCTGAGCTGCGGGTAGGTGCCTGGCACACACGGACACTGCTGCTCCCGGGCAGGGGCTTGCTGTGCCGGTAAAGAGCTTCCTTGTCCCCACCGACCCGCGGAGGATCCCGGGGTGCAGGGTCCCGGGGATTCCTGCTGTGCCACAGAGGATCCTGCTTGTCCCTGCTGCACGGGGCTGCATCCCAGGAGGGGCACAGGACAGGTTTGGCCGTGCCATGGGTGGTGGAGCAGTGGCAGAGTGGGGCATCTGCTCACCTGCCAGAGCAGCAGTGTGTGCCTGAGGGAGCCAGCACGGCCCAGCCCTGCCTGAGCCATGCCCGTGTCTGCAGGCAAACCCCTTCCAGCACCGCATCTGCCACGTGTTCTCAACCTCAGAGGCCGGGGATGACAGCATGTCCTTTGAAGACTTCCTTGATATGCTGAGTGTCTTCAGCGATTCTGCCACCTCTGACATCAAATCCCACTATGCCTTCCGCATCTTTGGTAAGGCTGGGGACAGGTGCTGTGTTCTGGGATCCCTGCACCTTGAGGCAGCAGGAGCAGGGTGATGAATCGATGTTCAGGAGGGCTGGCAGTGCCCTTGGAGCACCCTCGGGAGGATGGTGGCTTTAGGAACTGTTCGCTGTGGGAACAGCTGGTTTGGCATGGTGAGGGGCACAGAGTGGTGCAGGGCTGGTGCTTGTGACTCTCTGGGGTCACTGAGGCCCTGCCAAAACCTGCCTTGTCTCTCCCCACAGACTTTGATAACGATAACATGCTGGGCAGGAAGGACCTGGAGCTGCTGGTGAACTGCCTGACGGGGCAGGGCGAGGAGTGCCGGCTGAGCAGCGCAGAGATGGAGCAGCTCATCCAGAACGTGAGGCCCGCAGGGCAGGGCAGGGCACGGCCCCAGGCACAGAGCTCACCGCTCGCCTTCCCCCCAGATCCTGGAGGAGTCTGACATCGACAAGGACGGCGCCATCAACCTCTCCGAGTTCCAGCACGTTGTCTCCCGCTCCCCGGACTTCGCCAGGTGCGGTGGTCCCCGAGGCTGGGTGGGGGCTCGTCCCCCTGATGGCTCAGCTGGCACTGGGGCAGAGCTCCTGGTGGCAGGAGGGCAGGGCTGCCCTGCGCCACGTCTACCGTAATGGCAGAGGGATCTGCAGCCCGTGCTGGCCCTGCAGAGCCTCTCCCGCCCGGGGATTCTGGTCCCTGCAGCGCTGGGTGCTTCTAAACCCTTTGTGTGACCCAGCAAGCAGGTGCAGGTCCTGTTGTATCTCTTGCAGCTCCTTCAAGATTGTCCTGTGAGCCCTGTGGCTGTCCAGCAGCACTCCTCCGGCTCCCCCAGCTCCTGCAGCTCTTTGTGGGCTCAGCCATTTCCTCTTTCAGGGAGCACAGGCCCGGCCCCTCAAAGGCCTGGCTGTGCTGCAATGCCTTGGGCAGGAGCCCTCCTGCTCCCCTCTCAGGTGCCTGCTTGGCAGCAGGGGTCCCAGGAATCTGCCTCTCCTGCAGCCCCTCTGCTGTCCTAGCACTAGACTTTGAATCCTTATGCATTCCAAGGGCAGCTCTGCAGGTGGGGGAGGAAGAGCTGCTCCTGCAGCAGCACAGCCCCTCTCTGCCCTCAGGACCAATTCCCATGTTGTGCCTTCCAGCAGCAGGCAGGGAGCTGCTCCCCTGCCAGCCTCTTCCTGCCTCTCCTGTATTTCTGGGAGCCTCCCTGCTGCCATATGGATTCATTTCTCTGAGCAATAACCAAAATGTGGATCATTTTTCACAAGCAATAACCAAGTGGGGGTGCTTTCTCTGAGCAGTCACCCCAGAGTCACTGTACAGGTGCCACCCCACAGCAGAGCTGTGCCCCCTCGGCTGTGCTCAGAGCCTGTGCTCCTCCTCCTCCTCCTCCTCCTCCTCCTCCTCCCTTTCTCTCTTTGCCCTCTTCTGGCTCCAGCACAGCTGCTGCTCTGCCGCCCTGGCCTCTTCCTCCCCCAGTCCCTGTGAGGACACAATTAAAGGGCTCTGGTTTCACCCTTGCTCTTTGCTGCTTTGTCCGGCTGTGGGACGGCTGCCACCAGGGTGTTGGGGACATGGGCTCCTGCCAGGCTCCCTGCCTGTGCGCCAGCCACCGCTCCAGGGGCCGGGTTCCTGGTCCTGCTCCACACAGCCCTTTCCATGGGCCACCTCCTCCCTCCCTGCTCTGCTCCGGGCTCCTTGGGCAGCACAAAGAGCTCAGTGCTCGGGCTGGAGGCGCTGAGGGGAGCCCTGGGCAGGCAGTGGTGCCGTGGCTGTGGGCAGCAGCACCAGGGCCCTTTGTCCTGCTCCGGTGGCATCGCTGCCCTGCCTGCAGCCCTGCCAGGACTGGTGTGGGGCCTGGGGCCGCTGGGCCCCGCACAGCCCCGTGCTGGGGCAAAGCAGCTGATGGCTCTGAGGGCTCTGGCGTGGCCGTTTCACACCCCTGGTGGCTCTGAGGGCTCTGGTGTGGCTGTTTCGCACAGCAGCTCCTGCTCCTGGCGCTGCCACCCCTCCCAGCTCGCTGCCCCGTGGTGCTGACATTACCTGCCCGCCCTGTGCCCCCAGAGCCCCGGGGCTGTCTGTTGGCAGCTCACCAGCCAACGCCTCCAGGGGCTGTTCTGGTGTCCCAGAACAGGCTGGGCAGGAAGTTCAGTGCATGGGTCCAGCTGGGAGCCAGGCAGCGCTGGTCCCTCGGGGGAGCCCTGCCTGGACACGCCGGCTCTGTGGGAGCTCGCCACTTCCCGGCCCTGTGCTGGCGCTTCCCAGTTGTGTGAGGGCCCAAAAGCAGCACTGGCTGCGATCCCAGGCCTCACCCTCAGCCACCACGGAGTCAGGTCCTGCTGGCAAAGTGTCCGGGGTCAGCCCACAGCAGGGTGGCATGGGGACAAGCACCTGATGCTCCCTGGGCGGGCAGTGGGTCCCACACGCAGCACAACCCTGTGGTCCTGGGCAGAGGGCTGCCACAGCTTCCCTCCTGCTGGGGGCTGCCCTCCTCCCAGCCCCAGGCACCAAGTTTTCTTACTCCTGCTCACCTCTGCCTGCTGTTGCTCATGGTGCCAGGATGGCATCACCCCCTCGCTCTGCCCCACCACAGGGACTAGCTGCTCTGCCCGCACCACACTGCCATGGCATGGCCTCCAGGCACACCCCAGGACAGCCCAGTGACCGCCTGCCACTGGGTCACAGGGACACAGCCACTGTCCCTGCAGGGCCCCACGTGCCCTGGCCGGGTGCTCAGCCAAGCACGTGAGGAGGGGACTCCACAGAGCTGAGAGCCAGCACAGTCCTCTGGCCCCCTCTGAATCCACGGCCAGATCTTCCTCTGACTGCAGTGACAGCACACGTGGCTCCTCTCCGTGGGGCCAGCTGGGATGGCTCTGGCCTAGGAAGGCACCCAGCCCTGCCGCACACACACACACGTGTCTGAAGGACTTTATATAAAAACGAGACATTTCTGCACACACACGTGGGGCCGTGGGGTGTCCCTGCCCACCCAGCGCAGGGGAGGCTGTTCCCAGCGCCCCTTCCCCGGACATAATTCACATTTTCCACGTATTAAAAACGAACCAAGCACAGACACACAGCACATGCCGCGGGGCTGGCACCGCCCAGCCGCGCGCGTGGCCCTGGGTCCCCCGCGGGACGTCACAGTGAGGTGGGGCACGAGGGGTCTGCGGCCGCCCCCCCTGCCCCCTGCATAGAGGGGGTCAGGGCCTGGCAGCAGCAGCCTGAGCCAGGAGCCGTGTGTGTCCCTGCAGCAGGGACGCTGGGCTGGAGCTGTCCTGCGGGTCCCTGGAGGGCAGGAGGCTCCCCTCACACCCACCGGGGCTGAGGCCATGCCCAGGGAGGGAGCCCGCAGGGCCAGGACCCCGCTGGCAGTGAGCGCTGCTGCGGAGTGTGGGTGCCAGGCTCTGGGCATGCACACACAGACAACACGGACCTGGCAGTGGTGCACGGTCCGGCGAGGCTCAGCAGAGCAGAGGCAGTCGTGGGGAGGGCTTGGCTCTCCTCCCCATCACACCACCGAGTCCTGGATCTCGGAGCCCAGGCGCACCCGGGGTCTTTGGCAGGCGGGAGACACCTCCACGAAGCTGTCACGGACGTGGAGAGGCCTCTTCTCTGACTCAGAGAAGGTGCGTGGGGGTCCCGGGGGCTCATGCACGGGGGTACTGACGATGTAGTTGTCCTGCAGGGCCTGGTAGCCCTTGTGCTCGGGAGCCGTGCTGGGCAGGCTGCTGCCGTTCAGGGGCAGGCTCTCCACTGGCTTGCGGGGCGGCTTCTGGTGCCTGCCGGGGTCCCCGGGCTCCAGCAAGGCCTTCATGCCGTCACGGTGCCGCTGCAGCACAAAGAAGGCCAGCACGAGGACGGCAGCAGCGAAGAGCACGCACATCACCAGGAACTCGGTCCAGTAGCTCTTTCCGTCCAGCCGTGCCGCGGCGCTGCCCACCGCTGAGGTGCTGCGGGACGTGCTGACCGTCTCCAGGGCGTCACGGCCAGCAGCCACCTTCCTGCCGGAGTTTGCCGGCCCGAGGGCCGGCTCTTGCACGCCCACGCAGTAGCTGGCCATCAGCTTGCGGAACCCCTCCTCCAGCGACCAGCACTCATAGGTGCCCGCCCGCTCTGGGCTGCCCACCAGAATGAGGGCCCCGTCGGGCAGCACCAGGTAGGAGGCGTTGACGGGGGCCCCGTTGTGCAGCCAGCGCCGCGAGGCCAGGTTGGAGAGCGGCCGGCAGGGCAGCGGCCGCACCGCGTTGGGAGGTAGCTGGATCTGCTGGCACGGGGAGCCCGAGGCTGCAGAGAGAACCATGGCAACATCAGGAGAGGACCCCAGCTGTGGGCAGGGCGATGGTGGGAGCGTGGTGGAGCAGGAGCCTGGGACGTGTGGGAGCCCCGGGACACGCACTCACACGGCAGCACCGGCGGGAGCTCACCTGGGGGCAGGAGGATGCGGGGCCGGGGCTGGGAGGCGTTGGCCAGCTGGCAGAGCCGCTCCGTGTCAGCATCCTCGATGTCCTGCGCCCAGAGCCTGGGAACAGAGGGAGGGAGGGCAGTGGGGTGCCGTGGGGTGGAGGGGGATGGCGGAGGGTGCGGCACTTACTGTGGGTGTGCCGGGGGATGTGGGGTCACCCTGCGGCAGGCGCCCCGGCTCCAGGCACAGAAGGGGTCCCGTGCCAGCACACATTCCCCACAGCTGCGGTACAGGCTGCAGTTGGCAAAGGGCACCTGGGCCACCGCTGTGTAGGTGGCTGCGTAGACAAGGCCCTGCGGGAGGGGACACGCTGGGATCAGCGGGGTGGGCTCCTGCGCAGCCCTGCCCTCCCAGATCTCTGTCCCCCAGCCCACAAACAGGACCTGCCCCAAGCAGGCCGAGCCCCCCGTGTCCCCCTTGCCCCGGCTCCTGCCTGGTCCTGGTCCAGCAGCAGCTGGAGAATGGGCTGCCCGTCAGGGAAGAGGCGGATCTCCTCGATGATGTGCACGCCGTGGTTCACCCGCACGGCCTTGTGCAGCCGCCCGTCGTCTGCAAAGACAGGGGCTGTGCTGAGCGGGGCTGGGGCGCGGGCACTCACCCGCCCCGCGGAGCCGCCGGCACCCACCCGTGCCCAGGAACAGAACGTCGTAGGGGCCGCGCAGGGCCTGCGCGCGGTGCACGCCCAGCCGCTGGTAGCGCCCCTGGCTCTGCAGCAGCAGCGGCTGGCTGCGCACCGCGCCGTCCATCAGGAAGTGGTCCTTGATGAAGTTCAGCACCCGATCGGGCATCTGCAGCGACGAATTGATCTTCAGGTGCCGTGTGTGGCTGGTGATGCACTGCAGGGAAAGGAAGGGGCTCAGAAGGGCCTGGGGAGGTGGGTGGGTACCGTGCTGTGGCAGCCACTGGGAGCAGGAGAGCAACGGGGCAGCGCTGTGTCCTGCACCCTGGCAGGTGCCCGGGGCCACCTACCATGCCCGGGCGGGGCTCTGGCACGGGGCTGGTGTCCGTGTACCACTGCTGCGTTTCGCGGTTCACCTCCTTGTAGAGCCCGCCGAAGGCGCGCTGCACGCTGCGCATGGGGAAGGCACACACGGCCGAGCTGCCCAGCCCACCCTTGTTCCTGGGGAGGAGAGGCAGAGCCCACGGCAAGATCAGGCCCTGCTGCCCTGATCAGACCCGTGCTGCCCTGGCTCCCCAGCACTCACCACTGCGAGGTGAAGACACCGTAGAAGAGCGTCTCCCTCCAGCGCAGCTCACCCGGGGTGAGCACAAAGATGTCCTGCAGCACGTTGAAGGGGAACCCATCCTCAGGGTGTGAGCAGAGCAGCTGTGCCTTCAGGAAGGTTGTCCAGCGCCGCTGCAGCACGCGCTCCCCGCCCTGGTCCCCCTGCACGGCACGGCGGGTCAGGGAGCGACCCCAGCGCTGAGGGAACGGAGAGGGGCTCCAGGCTCCCGGGGGTGCAGTGTGCAGGATGGACCCACATCCCCCCCACCCCAGCAGTGAGTCACAGCCCAGGCACAGCCCCCACACGCCTCTGCTGCCTTATGCCCACCTTGCACACACGTGCGATGCGGGAGACGATGGTATTCTCAAAATAGTCAAACTCCTTCCCGGTCTCGCTGAAGAAGAAGTAGACCTTGTCGTCGTCGCCCTCAGGGTTGCCGGCGGGGAGGCTCTCCCGCAGGTAGGCTGAGCCCACGAACGCTGGGTCTGGGGGCACAAGCACCCTCAGCACTGCTGGCCCCGTCCCTCGCCTCCCACGCCGCGGGGGAGAGGGACCCGGAGCAGCCGTGCCGGCCCCAGCGCTCACCTTGCAGCCAGTTGAGGGAGTTCTCGGTCTTGAGGGCGATGCGGCTCTCCTGGCTGCGGGAGATGGTCGGCTCGTTGCCCTGGAAGTTGCTGACGGTGCCGGCGTAGAGCTCGCCGTCTGCCAAAGACACGCTCCTGCTGGGACCCGCCACGCGCCACCAGCACGGCCCTGCGTCCCGCTGGGCTCTGATGGCCTGGCCTTGGCTCGGCCTGGCCGGGCACGCGCAGGGACGGGGAGGAGGGCAAAGGTCCCGGGGCTCTGCAGGGAGGGCGAGGGCTCCAGGGCGGCACAGGCAGGGCAAGGGTCCCGCGGCAGCGCAGGGAGGAAGGCGAGGGTCCCAGGGCGTCGTGCCTTACCGACCATGACAGCTGTGGAGCGGTACTCGGGGTCAAAGGGGCAGCGTCCCTTCCCGTCCTCCAGCACCACCTTCCCCGACGCGTCCCGCTCCAGGCTGAAGCGCTGCACGTTCTGCAGCAGGAGGAGGCTGTGAGCCAGCAGCCCTTTTCCCAGTGCCAGGGACCCGCTGCAGGGCCCTGACGGCGCAGGGGGACCTGCGGGGAATCCTGCTCCTGTACTCACGATGTAGGCGCAGGCTGGGCTGAAGGCGCAGGTGCCACACGTGTACAGGTGGGTGCTGTTCAGCTGCAGCAGCAGCTTGATGTAGTTGTGACAGTCCCTCTGTGGGGTCAGAGGACCCAACTCAGCCCTTGGCTCAGCTGTCTCACCCACACCCACCCTGCACAGGGCACTGCCCGCACCCACCGCAGCCCCCGATGCCTGCTGGCAGCAGGGCTCACCTGCGGGTCCTTGCCCTTGAACACACACTGCCTTTTCTTCTCCTCATCTGCACTCCACAGCAGCTGTGGAGAAGGGACAGTCACTGGGAGCCCCCCAACCGTGGCTGGTCCACACACACCCTCCTTGGGCTTATTCATAGCCACCCCATCCTACTTCCTGCTCTGGGGCAGCTGCTCCTGAATGCATGACGGCTCACACACCCCAAAATGCTGGTGGGGAGGGGATCCACCAGCCAGCTGGGTGCCCCCTCCCTCCCCAGGGGCCGCCCAGCCCATCCCTGGGCTCACCCTACGAACTGGGGAGCTGGGCTGAAAGTTGCTGGTGTTGAGGGTGAGGAGCAGCTCTCGTGCCCCCAGGTAGAGGGTCCCACCGTCCGGGCTCAGCAGCAGGGCTGTGTAGTTGGACACCCCCGGTGCCTCAAAGCGCCGCACCACTCTCTCGGCCGAGTCTGGGGGGCAAGAGGGACAGCCATCAGCCTCGTGCTGGCACTGACCCCCAGGACCCTGCACCAGGGCTGCTCCTGGCCCCTCTGCCCAGCACCTTGGCCATGCCACCAGCCGGAGCAGCCAGGGCCGGATCCGGCTCTGCCCACACTGCGGGACACCGCAATGAGCTGTGCGGGACCACAACAGCCCGAGGGCACCGCGAGGCACGGCCCTCCTGGCCCTGAGGATGCCACAATAGCCCTGGCTGGCCTGGGGCAGCTGCCCAGCCACGTCCAGCCCTAGAGCTCGGCCCTGCAGCACAGGAGGCTCAGCCAGCCCGGGCGCACGGCCCCCAGCCCCGCCGCGGGGGGACACGAGTGCTGGCAGTGTCCCCTGCCCCAGCCCGGGGGCTCAGCCTGTGCCGGACACAGCTCAGCCCCCGCTGCGGTGCTGGGTGTGGGGCTCAGCCCGCTGCTGCCCGCACCGGCCCGCGGGCTCGGCCCATGCCGGACACGGGCCAGTGGCCACGCTGAGTCAGGGAGATCCTGTCCTGTCCCGTCCCGTCCCGTCCTGTCCCGCGTGGGTGGCCTGGCCCCGGAAGCCCTTCCTCTCCTCCCGCCGCTCTGAATCAGATGGGCCTGGCTGCGTGAGAGACACGCCGGGCTGACTCACGCTGCCAACTCCCTGACCTCTGACACTCTGGGGACACCCTGAGCTCCTCCAACCCCCTGCCTGCTCCCAGACCAGGACAACCGCAGAGCCCCTGCCAGGCCCTGCCTGGTGAGTCAGTGTGAGGGTCAAGGAGCTGTGGGGCAGTGGTGCCGTGGGGTGGGACCCCATGGGTCTCACCTCCCACTGCTCCACAATCCCCAGGTGCCTCTCGACGGGGCAGCATCTCCCCCATTCCGGGAGGCTCAGCCGGCCCCAGCACCAGCCCAGCCGTCCCACAGTGGTGCAGAGAGGAGGAAGCTGATGCCCCAGAGCATCCCCCTGCGAGGGTCCTGCACCCCGGTGGCGGGGTGACGCCAGCCGTGGTGGGCACGGCAGCGGAGGGGCAGCGGGGCCCCTGTGCCTCGCAGAGCTGTGCCGGCACGGGGAGCCAGCTGCTGGTGTGGCTGCCAGGGACCTGTCAGGACAGGACCTGCTTCTTCCAGACAAACCTGCTGCAGGCACATCCAGTGCTCCCAGGGGAGCAGCTCCCAGCTCCTCCCTCCCACCAACCGCAGGCCCACGTGGCCACGCTCCATGGGAGCCACCACCGGGCACACACTGGCCACTGGTCCTGCTCCTGCCCAGCTCCCCCCGCATCGCTGGGGTCCGGGCCGGGATGCCCAGGCACTGCCGTGGCTGCAGCCCCACAGCTCCCAGAGCCTTACAGGTGTGCAGAGCGTGGGGCAGAACCGGTCTGTGCAGGCAGGGCCAGGCAGTGTGGCTCAACACGGCATGGCACGGCACGGCACGGCACGATGCCGAGCTGGCTGTCTCGCCGGGTCCCAGCCTCCTGTCCAGCTCAGCAGGTCCCACATCTGCTGCAGCCACCGCGGCCGTGCCAGCGGTCATGGGAGCATGTGGTGGGGCCACATGTGCAGCAGAGAGCTGCAGCACGCCGAGCCAGGGAGCGCTCGCAGCTGCCCAAACCACGGCACCCTCCCAGGCCCAGGACGGGCTGGGCTCTGCCGGCCGGCAGCAGCTGGATCCAGCCACTCCTGGCAGCACGGCCAGGGTGGCTCCCCCGCACGGCACAGGGGCCAGGCTGAGCCCCAGCAGCGCGCCCCGCTCTCGCCCAGCCTGTGCCAGCTGCTGGGGGGCTCTGCGGGGCGGGAGGGGGCTGAACCAGGCCCCCCACTTGTTACAGCTCTGCCTGGCCTAGCACCCTCCCGGATGTCCCTCCCTGGCCCCTGCCCAGTGCAGCCCCTCTGGGGCCACGCAGCTGACCAGTGCCTGCCGTGGGGCTCAGAGCTGTCCGGAGCTGAGCAGGACACAGTACAGCGTTGTGGCGTGTCCCCCCCCAGGGAATACCGACAGAGAGGGAGCCCACGGGCAGAGTCCCCTGCCGGCTCAGCCCACCCCATCCCGTACAGGACGCGGCTGCCAGCACTGCCCTGCCTGGGAAGGCACAGGTCCCCCGGGTGCCCCAGACACACCCACCCTCCTACACCCCGCAGCATCCCCGGGGCTCTGCCCCGGCCCCTGCTCCGTGTCCCGCTGACAGAGGGTCCCCCGTGTCCCGGGGAGCGGACGGGGCTGTCACACGGCGTTTCCACGCGCGCAGAGAGCCCGGGGGGACGCGGGACGCTCCGCCGCCCCGGGGTGACGCCAGCCGGAGCCCTCGGCGGGGGCTGACTCCCTTCCCCGGTGCCGGTGGACCCTCACCCACGGAAGGTCGGCGGACACTTACCGTAGGGCAGGCTGACCCGCGGGACAGGCTCCGGAGCCGCCGAGAGCAGCAGCGCCGCCAGGACCGGCAGCACCGGCCGCGCCGCCATCCCGGACCGAGCGCGGGGCTCCGCCGCGGCCGCGAAGCCGCCCGGGCGCTGCAGACCTGCGGGGACAGAAGGGGCTCAGCGGCTCGGTACGGCACGGCCCGGCCCGGCCCCCCGCCCCGCTCCGCCCCGCCCGC